>VDFB02358134.1:190712642-190902270 GCA_007258455.2 Sequoia sempervirens | reverse complement strand
TGATCTCCAAGGCGCTCAACATCGAACGAGTCCTTATTGCACAAGAGGGGACATCCACATATCTAGAACATCAAGACAACTTCCCATCCACCAACTATAACGAAAATCCTCGTAGGTGGGAAAAAAATAAAAATGTCACCAATGATGGTGTGGTGGATGCTAAGGTCATAATCGCTGGGTTCAAACAAAACACCCAATCATACCAACAATCGCTAAACAACAATCGAAACAACACGCAAACCAATGTGGTATCACAGCAACCACCCAATATTCAAGTCAACAATGTGAATAATCAAGGGGGACCACCTCCACGAAACAAATATCCCCCAAGCGAAAGTACACAAACCTTGGGGAATCAATTGAATCTGTCATGAAGAAACTGGTAAAAGAGAATCTCATCACAATTCCCACGTATGAGAATTATCAAAAGCCCCAAGTGAAACCACCATGGTACATTGAAAATCACCTTTGTGATTTTCACAAAATCAAGGGGCACACAACAACCAGTTGCATGAGGCTGAAAAATCTGATCCAAGACCTCATCGATGACAAGATCATAAACGTCAAACAACTAGCTAGAAATCAAGACCTCAAAATATACACAAATTTGATGTCGGATCATAAAAATGGGAACAACAATGGAAAAAAAAGTATGCCAATGTAAACCATGTGTACGATCATGTTTTCACATCCCTAGATGAATGGGTCACTATTGTTAACATCAAGGGATCCAAAGCTGATTGTGGAGTCACCACATGTGGCAGAAAAATCACCATTGTTTGGTCATCACAACCACCTAGGGAATCCACCTCAAATCTGAAATCCGTTCCTAATGGCTACAATGTATTAGACTAGCTGAAAAGAACCCCTACTCAAATCTCCATCATGGAGTTACTGAAGATAATTTCTCCCACACATAGAAAGATTCTTGAGGAAGCATTGGCTTCATCCACCTTCTCCGCGGATCTTGATGCTGACCAGTTCCAAGCTATGGTCGAAAACATCACCACCCCACATTTCCTCTCATTTTTTGATCAAGACTTCCCCACCCAACCATCTCATAATCGCGCACTCCACCTTGAGGTCCTAGTTCATAAAAACAAAGTCAAAAGGGTCTTGGTTGATGGGGGTGCAGGTCTAAATATCTGTTCACTCAAACTAATAAAGAATTTGGGATTCTCTGAAGATGCTATTGAAAAAGGTAAGTCCATCACAATCAGAGCTTATGACAATTAGGAAAGAGTGTCTCAGGGCACTATTCAACTCCCTATTCAAGTAGGGCCAGCCATCATGGAAACCACATGTCAGGTCCTTGATCTTGATTTTCCTTATAACATTCTCCTAGGGTGTCCATGGATCCATGGGATGCAAGCAATTGCATCTACCTTCCACCAGTGTGTCAAATTCCCATATCAAAATCAAGAGGTCACGGTCTATAGTGATCGCGAACCCTTTGCTTACTGCAAGAACTTGGAAGAAAAATACTATAAAATCCCCCAAGTCCTAAATAACAATGAAGGCCCTTCAACCCCATATGTAGACCCAACTACTTTGGCCTCCACTTCTAAGAAAAAGACACCCGTCATCCCTGATATCTCCAAAATCAAAGTCATTGTCCAAGACAACGGGTGTGGAGATTACAAAATGAAGAAAAGTTCTTTCATAATAGGAGAGTTACCTCAATCTCCTTGGTCTCATGGGCAACCCCAACCAACTGAAACATCATCCCAAACCTTTAGAGAAGACCCTTCTAGATCCATATGTTGGGGAGACCTAAGTCGAGAAGTGGTAGATGAAAAGGATATATCAAGCTTGTTGCACCAAGATGAAAGGCCCACACCTGATCTACCCATGGATGATAGTAGCAAAGGATTGCAAATGATGCTTGGTATGGGCTATAACAAAAACAAGAAACTTGGACAAAATGACAATGGTCTTCTAGTACCACTCCTTCTTGAGAAGTGTATGAGAAACCTTGGCCTTAGATGTACCCCTTCGAAGGTAACCATACTCTATAGAGCTGCCCCAATTAAAACAATCAAAACTCCCCCTCAGCTATCAACAGCCACCCTTCAGCTACTCGTATCCATAGGTCGAGTCATAGATAACTTTGCCTTCAGCATAAATGATGTGTGTAGTAGTGATGAGGAAGATCCCATAACCGATTTACCAATGCTATTCAAGGATTCCTCTCTTCTCATGATTAATACTCTATCTTTTGAGTCAAACAACTAAACCCATGAGATAAACTTAGTCTATTCGCAACTCATCGATTATGACCAACGAGGACCACCAGTTGGAGACACATTCAAAAATTATGAGGCACTCTTGGAATTCATGGGATTACAAAATACTATACTATGTGGATATCACAAAGCTATATTTGACATCATACTATACACACACACCTATTACAGGGAAATAATTGAATCCTTCAGTTGCAAAAGTGAGAATTTGAGAATAATCTCTAAGTCTTTGAGTGAAAACCACACTGTGGCACTCTCTAACTCAAAAATAGTAAAAATAAAGGACGTATCCGATGGTGAAAACCTCTCTAAGGCACCGGAGGATGAAGGATTCAATCTTCCTCTCAGTGCCATTCATTAGGAGAATTCAGTGGTCTTAGTAGAAACGTGCAATCTGTTCAACTTGGGGAATGTATGTTCACACATAACATCTCTATATGTGGAATCCTCCTTTAATGTACACAGAACTTTGGTTGTTGCATGGAAAGGAAAGAAAACTCGTACGGACCTATGCCAACATGCCTAGGCTTGATCCAGAAGTTGTGGTTCACCACCTAGTTGTATATCCTGAAGCAAAGCCAGTGAGATAAAAGCTAAGGAAGATGCATCCCCATATAGCATTATTGGTCAAAATGGAATTACAGAAGCTCCTAGATGAAGGGTTCATATGACCAATTGATTATCTAGAGTGGGTCTCAAATCTTGTACCTATTTCAAAACCCACTGGAGGCATTTACATTTGCACGAATTTCAAAGATTTGAACAAGGTATGTCCTGGCATGACTTTCCCCTCCTCAAAACATTGATATGACGTGGATATGACAACAAGATACATATCAGCTTAATGGTTTTATTTTCTGCAATTTGCCAATCGACTGGGCGATAGCAAGGAAGACCAACACAAAACAATCTTTTACTTAGTTCATGGGGGACATACTATTGGAACATGATGCCATTTTAAGGCTAAAAATGCAGGAGCTACTTATCGGTGGCCGCACACTAATCTTCCATGATATGATTCACAAGACTATGGAGGATTATGTGGATGACATATTGGCTAAGTCAAAGAAGCATCGAGATCACATAGTGTTATTGAGTTCCATCTTTGACAGACTGGAAAAGTACAAGGTCCGATTAAATCCAAAAAAGTGTCTTTGGGGTACAATCAGGCAAACTCCTAGGGTACATTGTATCCATGAGAGGAATCGAGGTAGATCCAGCCAAGGTTAAGGCCATCCTCAAAATGGAGGCACCAAAAACATTGAAACAGCTAAGAGGTCTACAAGGAAGACTCTAGTCCATCTGTAGATTCATAGCAAAACTAGCAGACAAGGAAATCCTGTATTCTCGTCTACTCCACAAGGATTTAGTGTACAAATGGGACAAAAAGTGTGACCAGGATTTCAACAAGATCAAGGAGTACTTACTCACACTGCCAGTTCTCATGCCACCCATTACAGGAAAACCCTTGATCTTATACATATCAAAAACAACAGGAGCTCTCAGCGCTCTCTTAGCCCAAGATGATGAAAATGGGATGGAGAGAGCTATCTATTACATCAGTAGGACCATGGTGGGACACGAGTTGAACTATACACCCATTGAAAAGGATTGCCTAGAAGTCATGTTTGCAACTCAGAAGTTCAGACATTATATGCTAGCACACCAGATCAAACTCATTGCAAAAATAGACCCTCTTAAGTACCTACTATTGAAAGCAACAGTCATGGGATGAACAACTAAGTGGGTTATGATCCTGATAGAGCATGATTTTGAGTATGTGGAACACAGGGCTATTAAAGGACAAGCAATTGCATATCAACTGGTAGAAGCATGCATATATGCAGAAAATCCACTTGTATCAGAGTTCCCTGATGAATCAATCTTCAACCTAAGTGTAATGGATCACTGGAAAATATACTTTGATGGATCCTACTCACAACACGGGTCAGGAGCAAGGATTTTCTTCATCACTCCACAGGGAGATTGCATACATAAATCATACAAGTTATCATTCCCTTGCACAAATAACTTTGTAGAATATGAGGCTCTTGTCATAGGGTTGAGGATTGTAGTATAGTTGCAAATCATGGCACTCAAGGTATATGGAGATTCACAGCTCATAATCAACCAGATCAACGATGAGTATCAAACCAAGGATGACAAGTTGACTCCATACAAGAAACTGGTAGAGAACCTCAAGGAGCTCTTCATCGATATCACATTCGAGCAAATACCAAGAGCAAATAACAGAGCAGTAGATGATATGTCAACAATTGGATCTCTTTTGGATGTCCCGCGCAATGTCCCGAAACAAGAAATCCTTGTAGATCAGCTTCTCGTACCAACATTTGAGGTACTAGAATCTGAATTTTTGTGTGAAATCGTTGGTCCCAGTGATCCCTGGTATCATGATATATACACCTACTTGAGAATAGGATTCCTCCCCGCAGATATAACCCTGAACCTCAAGAGAGCCTTTGTCAAAAAATCATCCTATTTCGTCATCCTAGGAGATACCCTATATCGTAGAAGCATTGAAGGGACCCTTTTACGTTGCCTAAATGTTGAGGAAGCTTTGAATTCTTTAACCGAGGTACATAACAGCATTTTTGGTTCACATTCGAGTGGAATGACCTTGGCTAAGAAACTGCTAAGGACTGGGTACTATTGGCCTACAATGGAAAGGGAAGCTCACGATTATGTCAAAAGGTGTTTACAGTGTCAACAGCATGGGGACCTCATCCATGCACCAGCTCAGGAGCTTCACCCAATCATTACACCATGGCCCTTTTCACAATGGTGGCTCGATCTCGTTGGAAAAATTACCCCCACCTCGTCTAGTGGACATAAGTTCATCATCACCGCCACCGAGTACTTCACAAAGTGGGTGGAAACCATCCCCATGACCTACATTACTGGAAAGTAGATATCCAAGTTCATCCTAAACTATTGAATATGCCACTACGGTGTCCCTCAAACCATTATCTCAGATAATGGGGCACCTTTCAAGAATCAAGATGTTCGAGACCTATGCCAAAAATTCAAAATCCAATATCACTTTTCCACTTTGTACTATCCCCAAGGAAACGACCAAGTAGAAGCTACCAACAAGACCACCCTAAAAATCCTCAAGAAAATAGTCAATGATGCTGGTCGTGACTAGCATTTACAGCTGAATCCCGCCTTATGGGCCTATCAAACAAGCATCTACACACCAACAGGTACCACCCCTTTCTCCTTGGTCTACTGATCAGAAGCCATACTCCCCATTGAGATCGAGCTCCCGTGCTCCCGTGCCTGAGAATATCATTGCATAATCTCATCACAGATGAAGAATACGGGTTATCATAACTAAATGAGCTGGAATTACTAGATGAATGGTGCATGGATGCCTTAAACCATTTATAAGTCTACCAAAACCAACTCAAGCGGAGCTACAACAAGAAGATCAGGAGTCGGACCTTTCAGGTCAAAGAACTTGTGTTGAAGGAGAACTAGAAGATGTTCCACATCCGGATAGCAAGGGAAAGTTTCAACCTAATTAGTTGGGACCCTTCATCATCACAGCGAGCTACAAGTCAGGGGCATATTAGTTATCAACACCTGAAGGGGAGCCTTTTTAGGAGCCTATATGAACAACTTCTCTATCTCAAAAATTTTTTATGCCTAATCTTCTCAAGGTATAAAACCAAAATATAAAAAAAAATGAGAAAATGTCCTCGAAAAAATGGTCAAATTCTAATGTTCCGAAAACAGTGTGTCTTGGTGACAACAAAAATCAAAAACATAAAAATCTAAAAAATCAGAAAAAGGATTGAAAAATAAAGAGAAAATCATCCTCTAGTGAAAACTAATTTCTGGCGCTTTGGGAAAGTACCTTTGGTGAAAAACCTCGAGCCAGGTGTCTTGTGTAAATAAGCACTTTCCCATCCACCAGGATCTCCATGGCTTGTTCTCCATCATCCACCCATCATGCCTCCATCATCCATCTATCTCCATCCATCACCCATCCGCGTCTACATTATAGCTTGATCTTGTGTTTGTGTCATGATCCCTCCTGGTACTACTTGACCCATTCTTAAAGTTAGTTTTTCCTGCCTTTATCGGAGTAGTCTATTGCATCACGTTGGGGACATGTTCTCATTGGATCGGATTTGCGTATATTCTTGAAGTCTTCCCAAAATTAAAAAAATTGAAAAATATCATAAAATAAAATATCCAAAACCATTCATAAAAACCAAAAATCCAAAACATCGGGGTAAATTCCAAAACATTGAAAATCCAAAAAAAAAATCAAAACATCAAAAAATCGAAAAATCCAAAATATCTACAAAACGAAATCCAAAACATTCAAAACATATCAAAATCCAAACAGGTCAAAAGTGCTAGCTCTAACAAGTCAAAAAATAGAATCGCTCTCTGCCGAATCCATGGGTCTTTGAGCTCTGAATGTAGGAAAGGTTGATATTTGATCATCCCCTGAGACACCTAGGTCAGTCCTTTAGGAGTCCATCATAATAAAAGTTAGTAATCCATTTGTTCATATCTCATCAATAATCGAAGTCTATGTCAATCAACCACGTATTGCATGTATAACGTAGGCAAGGCTAATCTATTGATCAACCCCCGAAGCCCCTAGGATAGGTCTTTAGGTTAGTCTCTTGGTCAAAATCTCAAAAAACCTCAAAACATTGGAAAATCAAAGCATTTGCAAAATCTCAGAAAATACCAAAACAACTCAAAAGATTTCAAAAACACCAAACATCCAAATATTTCAAAAACCATTCATCCCTATCTCACTTTCACCTTGAAATAAGTATCACCTATAATAAATCATCATTACCCTCAACCTTTGTAAAACAATCGGAAACAAGTCTAGCAGTTCAAAAGTGAAAACTCAAACATCAAGGTCTCAAGTCTAGGTCAGTAGGTAAACAAGTTGGTCAACTCTTGGTATTAATAGCCTATCATCCAGTCAATCCCAAAGTCATTTGATAACATCATGTCCTAGGATGCATCCTTCCTACAATGGACATCAACATCAGGCATCACCGTAGTTTAGTCTTGGCTAGCGGTATTGAAGAACATTAGCTTATTTGTTTACTTCATCTTTGTCTTTTGACTTATCTTGTTTGCGCTCATTTCGATGACCTCTCCATGATGTCCAAACAAAGGTATTTAGAGAGAAAGGAATGGGGCAACGATCAATATTTGTTTATCTGTTGTGCTTGTTGGATATTCTTGTAATATAACTTGGTCATGTGTGCTTTGTTTGGCTTGTAGGGAGGGTGTTTTAGGTGTCTTGTTGACCACATAGGAAGGCTTTCCTTTATATGTTTTGGTCTAAGATGTTTGGAATATCTTAACTGCATTTTAAATGAGGTTTCGTATGTCAGGTGTGAACAGGAGTACTCCTATCTTATTGTCAAGTCAAAGTCCATGAGACTAGGTGCAACACCATCTTTGTTCTTTATACCTTGATGCATCGTACCTATGTGTGTTATCAAACATGAGGTAAATAACCCTTTTAAAATCCTAATTCTTGATAAGAAAATCATCATCATCATTATCGTCATCTCCAATAAAGTCTCATGGATCATGGACTTGGATCCTCTTGTCTTCATCTTATTTATTTTGTCTTCTCTTCACACTAACATGGTGCCATGACAGTTAATCAAAAACATCACTTATGCATTCATCCTACATCCACAAACCGTCAGCATGTTGCATATCATTCATATCATTTCACATACATTGCATTTCCATCATAATATAGATCTGTTAGGCTAAGCATCACATAAACCATACAAATGCATAAAACATATATTGCATAATCATATAGGCATCATCACGTCATCCATCTCAAATGCATTGCATCATCATTTTAGTTGTCTAGGATAATATAGATTGGTTATTCTAAGCATCTTAAAACACTCTCATTTGCATCATCATCATAACCATCCACACGTCCATCTTGAACCTTTTTGTCATGAGATCAACCCTCAAATTGAACTTTTCGCTCGATCTCTTGAGGGGGCAATGTACCAGTATACTTCTTTCTATTGGGGGATCCGAAAAAACCAAAAAAATTTAAATTTCGATCTTGGAAAGTTTATTCTTTGAACCAACACAGCAGGTACATTGCTTCCAAGAGTGGAAAAATGTAGACACATAAAATATACAGATTAATCCTAATCACCTGATCCTGATTACTAACACCAGTTCGTCCTAAATCATCTCCTTTAGTAATCATTTAATTAAATAATTTCTATTTAATTAAATTCATCACATTTCATCTCTTAATTAAATAAATCAAATTTATCCGATTAAGTCATCATCTCCTATTAATTAAATAAATCATTTTATTTAATTAATCCTATAGTCCTTTTAATTAAATAATTCATTTCATTTAATTAGTCTCTAAAGTCATCTCATTCAAATTAAATAAATTTATCTTTATTTGATTTAAAACTAACACCATCCTCTTTAATTAAATAAATTAAACTTTATTTAATTAAGTCTAAAATAATATTCCTCTCATTTTGATTTATTTAAATCCTAAAATCTAAGTCAAATTTTCAAATCAGCTAATCTTCATCAAAATTAATCAAATCAGGATTAATCCTAATCTTAATCACTCAAATCCTCTAGATTTTGCAACTTGCACAATAAATCAATTTATTTCATTTATTAAATCTCCATTTTCTTTCAAAAAGGCATCAAGGATGGAATATTCTTCAAATTCAAAAAGTCCCTCCAAAAGGACTTGTCCTCTCCAACAAGGCATTAAAATCCTCTTACATGCCCTTTGCCTTGAGCCAAGTGGCATTAAATCCATTTTATTCTCTCTCCAACATGTTACTTCTTCAAATCCAAATTTCAAATGCATGCATATTGATCAAAATGTGCTCAACCTCCTTCCATTAGCATCTTGACAAGCGGCACAATGCCATTGGTCCATCTTTAATCCCACATTCATCCTATTCTTCAATCCTCCATCCTTATTTGCTATAAATAGATAGTTTATCTATTGTATTGGATCATCCACAATCCATGTAAGATCATCATGCTGATTTGAATCCACAATCATCCACAACTTGACACAAGTTCATCCACAATCTTAGGCATTTTAATGCAAAATCATTATCTTCATGTTTTGATCAATTTCATCCATTCTCATCCAAGTTTCATAGTTTTCATCAATTTCATAGCTAGGTTATGGAAAATTTTATCAAGAAGCACCATTGATCATCATCAAGCTTGCAAGGAATTGGGAAAGGGCTATTTCCCACATCAAAATAGCACCAATTCGCCCATGGGATTGAGGGTTTGAGTATTTTGAGCAAGATTAGATAGTTTTCATTTGGTTTATTTGCTTTGTTTCTTGTTCTTCATGCTTCAAATGAATTTCATGGGGAATGATGGTTTTGATTTGCATAAATAACTAATATTGTGTTTGTTGTTTATGTTTGTGCAGGTCTAGATCCACCATTCATAGTTAGGCCCTTACATTATCATCTATTTGTAGAGTTATGTTGCTTATGGATTGTCCTCTATGGATGGAACACCTCTAAAAGAACCTGTCAATGTGATGCATCTTCGTCGATAATATGCATAGTTTCTATGTGGCATACACATGACACTCATCCCTCAAGGATCGCAGTTTGTTATCCTGTGATATTTCTTCATTAACACATTATCTCTCCATTTTGTGTTATGATGTGAACATCTTTATGTAATTAATTTCTTTAATTAGGAATTATATATACATGTGTTTTATTATGTTGGGTATATATGCATTGTTTTTTATTCGGTCTTTTGGTTAGGTAGTTAGATCATCAACGTATTTAATTAGCATACATCCAATGTGTGTTTATACCATACATGAAAGTAAAGAATACACATAAATAACACCATTATATCACACAAAATCTCATATATATATATATATATATACATATATATACGTGTGTATATATGTATATATATCAAAATATGTCATTTACATATATCATACCATTGTATCAAAATTTGGTGACTGTATATCTATGTGTCTATACATCAAAATAATGCTATACAAAACAATATCATTTGTGTACAAAATTTGGCATATACAAAATGGGCCTCTATCCCCTTGGTGCATGGTTCCCTGAGCCCTCTGACACTGGTGATGGTTGAGGTGGAGGCTGGACGGATGCTACGGACCATGATCGATGTGACTATGATACTAAAATTCTCATGCATAGTCCTCAAACCTCTCCCCGTAGCTCGGTCGCCTCCTCCCGAAGCTGAGCCTCCCACTCACGGGCCTGCCACAATTCCTCCTGAAGCTGTTACACTTGGGGATCCACACATGGCCTGACAGTTTCCACCTACCCATCGAGGTCATCAAGTTGGCTTTGTAGGGTGTCACTGTAGGGAATCACGTTCCCTCTCATCACTCTTTGCCAGCGTCTTGTCTTGATCTCGCTCAATCAAGACAATGTGAAGCTCGATAGCATGTTGATCTCATTGCCCAGTCACAGCAATGACATTGGTTGTCCTCTACATGGTCTCCACATGTGCCTCCTCGTAAGTGTCCCTCAACCACGCAATAGGCTCGAACAAGTGGGAATTTTTCCCCACTAACACCATCCCATACACATCAAGGATGCTACCCTAGATGGGCACAACCGGGTCTATCTCAGAAATGCACCACCTGATGAAGGAAATACACACATGTGTGTCAACTGCAACCACAGAGACATAGACACTATTAGTACCAAATGATATAAAATTATGTGTATATATATATGAGATAAACTGGACTAAAACAAGAATTATTGAAAGGAAATAACACGAATCACTCTCATAACTGGATCCCCGACCTGCTAGTGTGGATCAAGAAGGGGTGCAATGTTAGGTCCTACACAGACATCTACTATTGTAGGAGGGACAATAGTCACTAAAGGTGGCACCGATGAGACTGGAATCACAGTTGGGGGTGATGATAACCTCCATTGTCATCTAAGCCTCTCTATTGCTCCACCCACTACATCTCCCTCCTCACCATCACCACTGGCATGATCCTCTCCTCCCTACACCTATGTACTGAAATTTTGCATGAGGGAATGTGCCGAGAAAATCAGGGTAGGACCCGCCATCGCCCACCATGCTCTAAATTCGTGGGCTACCTTGATATCGTCGATCGTGAGGATGGGAGGTTGGTCATCGTTATCTGACCTGTTGTTGCTGGTAGAGACATCCATAATGGTCAGATGATGATGATTTTTTGGCTTGGTATTCCTCCTTGTCAATCAGATGTATGAAGGTGGAGTCGAGGGGATCATCTATAGTTTCACAAACTATCGGATAACCCTATGCCTATAATATGGGACTATGATGTTGTACGATTTCCCCACCAGGAGATGATCACACTGCATGTTCCATAGTTTTCACCTATCTATGTGCCAGATCCACATCCCTCTATATGGTCACCATCTCACATCTCATGAATGCAAAACATCAAACTAAAGCCACCAAAAATAAAGATCTATGTATCTCCAATCATGCACCAATGAGTATTTCTGCGCCATCAGTGTACCAGGTGCTATTCCCTAGGGAAAATTGACTAGTTAGGTACATGTGATGTGTGAAAACACCCACACCTGTAGGAGCGTGCAGGCTGTGAGGCTAAAAAACTCATAGTGGATGTATCACCCGAGGTCATGGTATAAATGAGCAAGCATGCTCTAACCCCAAGTGAACATAGTCTAGTGGTCATCCATCTCTCAAATGTAATGGACAAGGCCCATGTGTAGGTGAGAGCCTTTCCCATCCATTGTGACTAGGAGGGTGACTTTGACAACCATCACCCTCTGGACAAGTGGAATGGCCACTCACCCTTGCTCTTACCATGACATATAGACATGTTTGGTAGTGTCTCCCAACTTTGTATTCCTAGCATAGTACTACTGGACCTCTATGGCCTCATGTGGCATCCTCGCCTTGTCATGGGCCACCCGCCATCTGCAAATGGGTAGGTTGGTGATTTGATACACGTCCTCTAACATGAAATTCATCTCCTCAGATGGTAGGTGGAAGGAGGAAGTATATGCATCCCAACACTCCATGAGCGCCATGAGCATCGGGAGATGGTAGCACATGTCTACCAGGCTATAGGCCCACCACAGGCCCATCTGTCATAGATGGTCCTGATCATCTAGATGCATGCGCTCGGCCTAATCGTGAAGTTTGATGAGCATGTGCTCGCCTTCATCCTCTCTCATCTTTTGCCACTCTTGTAGTAGAAACAAGATTTATGCTAGATACATTTGCATCATAAAATTATATCTTCTACATCAAAAAAAATTCTACATTAGCTTCTAGGACAAAGGCACATCGCACAGACATTTGCACGACGCACTGGCGTCTGAGGCTAAATGCTACCTGACGATAGTGTGCAAGGAAAATTCTAGCATACCTAGAGGCCGTTAATGTGATGTCAAAATGAAATTGCGGCAGTCAGATGCATCCACATCAACTAGATGCCTAGGCTACTCTCAAAATGGAAAAAACATAAAAGATGCATAAAAAAATCATGAGATAGGGTTGGATTCCTCGTACCTCGTTAAACTCGCCTCCCTCGGCTATGGATGTTAGAGATAAATGATCTTTGCATCTACGTAGTTGTGTCTATGAGGCATTTTGTTGGATTTCCTCTCACAAAAGTAAAAAAAACTCCTCGATGTGAATAGTGAAAATGACCCTTATGTGGGCCCTCCTGGGTATATATAGGTCATTTTTGGCCCATTTTTCTCAAAAAAAGTGGTCCTTCCATCATTCTAGTTTTCACCCCACCTAACTAGGGGCAATAACAAGAAGGGGCATATATTCACCTCTTCATCATATTTTTCTAAAGCATTCTTCTCGTCATGATAGCTTCTTTTAGTTTTTGAATTGACCTAAATTTTAGTTTTGCAAAATAAAACTTCATGTTTGGTACTGTAATTTCTCATTGAGCTAAATCATTGGGTTCATCATCAGTATATGCCTGCTTGACCTCTGTGGGCTCTACAATATCCTTTTTGCACATAAATCTGTAAAATTTTCAAATTTTTAGTCTTTACACTAATGTTTTCTTTTCTACTTTAGTATAGTTGAATTTTCTTTGAAAATTCAACTTGCTAAAGTGGGGGGGAAATGTAGTGTCATAAAACTACACCCCATGGAAATTTCACACTTGCACATGTGTCCCACAACATTTATGGCAACTAGCTACTATTGGCAATCAGGATTGCACCCTAGTCAAGATGAGCTTGGCTATCTTGTTGCAACATGGAAATGCTCTCTGATATTGTGGGTCAATCATTGGGTGAGAGTGAATCTCCATAGTGGGTTGGTTCCCTCTAGCTAATCACCTAATCTATGAACTTTTAGGGGAAAGGGTAGGAATAAAGCTGAAAAATGAAATCTACAACTTCAGATGATCAACTAGATATTATGAGATTTTGACAAAACTTAACCCACAACAACCTCTCTTAAAGCATTAGCCCTCACAATTCACCTTAGAACATTTAGCTCAATAGTGTTTTGCATAAAGATTCATGAATCATTGAATACAATATGCAACCTAAACTAACTGCAATTCTTGCCCACAACCCACAATAATAAGTCAATAGAAGGATTCACCACTTTCAATCACAAACATCAGATTATCACTATACGTGCATGACAAGAAAAAGGGAAAGGAAAAATTTGTTGCTTGTATTGAAATTGAAGGAGTAAGACATCAAGATCTGATTCAAAAGGTTTACAAAACTCTCTTCAATGCCTATGAGAGCAAGAAACAAAATTCTAAACCCTAAGAAATTAAAATTTCTCAAATTTATAACCATCAAGTGACTCGAGTGATGTAAAATAGAAAAATCAGGCCCACTGCTTCTCCAAAACACAACTCTTCTCTCATTTTTGAGCTCAAGCAAAAGCCTAGAAAATAGTGCCAAAAATTTGCTCCAAACTACCTCAAAAAGATGGAAACTTTCCATCTCCCAAAGGTTGATCCAAAAAGTCCTCAAAATTAGGTGCAAACAGCTGGAAACTAAAAATAGAAATTTCAGTTTGTCATCTCTTTTC
The DNA here is from genome assembly GCA_007258455.2 of Sequoia sempervirens. Taxonomy (NCBI): domain Eukaryota; kingdom Viridiplantae; phylum Streptophyta; class Pinopsida; order Cupressales; family Cupressaceae; genus Sequoia; species Sequoia sempervirens. The sequence goes on along the minus strand of VDFB02358134.1, from coordinate 190,887,907 downwards.
CCAATCCGCCCAAGAACTCAACTCTAAATGGAAAGTTTTGATGTCAACTCAAGTGCACCAACTGCATTTAAATAAAAATTAATTAAGCAATGTATAGAAATATTTCTTAATTAGTGTTTTACAACTTTGTAGTTTCTAAATTACAAAAATAGAAAGCCAGATTGCATTTGATTTTTTACAATTTATCTCCAAATACTCTGATTTTTGCAATTTTGTGCAAAAAATAAAAATATTAAACTAAGGCTTTGAACACACTTTATTTTTCTATAAAAAATCAAAAAAAAAATTAGGATCCCATTGCATTTGGTGACTCAAATTCCAAATTAAAACCTAAATGTCCAAGACCTAGGCAAAAATCAAAGGGCCTAAGGTCATTGTCTTGATTGCATTAAAATTTTTCCAAGGTCCTAAGAGGCTCTTAAAAAATGGACAAGGCGCATAATGGGCATAGTTTTGATTTTCTATAAAAATGTAAAAGCTAAGGTAAAGGGTTTCGGCCTAGGCAACACATGAGGCAAGGTATTAACAAAGCATTTGTTTTTTAGAAAGGAATGTGATTAAAAATCACATTCAAATTATGCACATGGGGAAACCATAGCCACAAAACCGCCTCCAAACACATTTTTTGGTTATCATTTTGATCAGCCATATTGAAGAGAAAAAGGGCCTGCTAGGCGCCGCCATGGGAGTTAGGGTTTGGAGCCTTGAGCTAGACTCTTCACCATTTTTTCGATGCTGCTCTTGTTGATTCACCTCTGCAATTTGATGGTAAGTTATTGGTCACCATTTTGATACATCTTTGACTCCATTTTGAAGAGAAATCGGACCCATAGGCCACAACCATGACTAGTTTTTTGATGCATTTTATATGTTTTCTCTGCAGCATTTTTTCACCACTCATTGTGGCCGCCATTGGAGGGTCTATTCGAACTTTTGAAGGCTCAGGCTGTGAGTTTTGATGAGTTTCTCCACACTCAAAATTAAAGGTAAGCTCTATGTTTCAATTTTGATGCATTTCCCTCTTAAATAAAAGCTTTATTCAAGCTTTTCTTCACAAAAATAATGAGGTTCTCTGGATAAAAATCTGAATTTTCACTATATAGGCCACGACCATGCTATGTGTATTCTTTTCATTTTTGCAAAAGTAGATCTTTTTGGGCTCGACCCATGATATGCCATGACATGTTTTCCATTTTGTGAGAGATTTAATGTTGCTAAAAGCTCGAATCTTTGTTGTTTCCTCCTATATTTTCATTTTGAGACAAAACCCTAAGTGGGTATGTGATTTGTAAAATAAAACAACTCTCCCAAGCCACGACCATGAGAGAACAACTAGGGTTTCTACATTCTTGTGGGATCGAAATACCTTTATTACTGCATTTTAAAGCTTTTAAATGGAAACCAATGTGGATTCTCTCTTGAAGGCTTGAACTAGGCATCATTTCACTTGTCTCCATTTTGAAACCCTAGTTTATTTGAAAAAATAGCTCATTGTCTTGAAAAGCAACAAATGTTTTCATTTATGAGTATATGTCATTGTAGCTTGCTTATTCATCTTCAGATTGCAAACTTTACTTCACTCAAAAACTTTACTTAATGATGCAAGTTGATATGTTACTCAAGTGACATCTTGTATTCTCTCTATTCAATGAAACTCAACTTTATTTGATGTTTTTTCAGTTGCTTATCAAACAAAAATGCTTCCCCATACCTTCTTGCACCTTCTCATGCATTGTTTAATATGGTTGCCATGTTATTGCACACTCTTGCTTAATGAACACACATAAAACCTTCTTTTGTTTCTTCAAATGCATTGTAAATGAATGATTCATTTCACTTACTTGTCTTGCAAAGCTGAACTTAGCCATCATGGTGTACCTATAGATGACTTTTTTGGTTCATGTCACTTATCCTATGCACTTGGATGCTTCAGAAAATGAATTTCCAACTTCACTTTTACCACATTTTTATGTATCAATGTTATGAAATGGCTAGCATCAACTATCTTGAAACCAGCCTTTAGGTTCTTGTATTATGTTGACATCAAGATGTTGTTTAACATTGCATTCAGCTTGAACACTTAGTGTGTTGCATTTTAGTTCATCATTGCTTCTTTCTTTCACTTATTTGGCCTTCATGCTTTACTTGCACCCACTTGTCACTCAGATTTTGATAGAGACAACTTTTCCTTTGTACTCTTCATGCATTTTTATCTCCTAAGCAACAAATGTTGATATGAAATTTTAATTTTATGCATAGAATATTTTGAAATACACACCATGATGAAGGTGTTCTGAAGCTTCCCAAATTGCTTCAATTGCTATTGATGACTTGTAAACAAGGCATTATGTATGCATGTTCACTATCTCATTCCATGATGATGCACTTGATGACAATTCACTTGAGCAGTTGATCATCTATGATCTTCAATTCATTGCACTATCAGACTTTATTGTCCTAGATGATCACTTTCTTGAGCTCTTATGGCACTTGATGTACTCCTTCAGATGCATATCTCTTTGAGCAATATTGAATTGTTTATTTTTTGAAACCCCTCTATGGAATGTTTGAGGGGCAGCATGTTGGGTCTCAACCCTTGCGGGAGCCCGTTTTACACCACATGCTACAAAATATTCAAAACAAATCAACAACATGGCTTTTCCTATACCTGCACAACAAACAAATAGTCTTAGATTAAAACAATAAACTCAAAATTTTCTTATGGTGTTTTCTCCTTGGTATTCTCTTGCACTCCTCTTGTTTTTGCTCAGTTGATTCAATGCATCATGAACAGTATTCTACATTACTGTTGATGGATCATGTAGGAGGGTTCATAGTCTAAATTCTAACAAAACTTTATAATCACTTGCAGGTTCACTTGGAGCAAAAAAGCGAGGAAGGATGCACAACTCTGAAGGCAACTCAAAGGAACAACCAGGCAATGACGATTATGTTCTCTCTTACATGCTCTTCTCTCCTTTTTAATCTTCAGTAGTGTAGAGTATTCTTTATGATCCATTGTTTCAACTACTCCCATGGCTTGTGTGGGAAACTCGATTCTCTTTTTATCCCAATGAATACAAAACAACATTTGTACAATTTTTTTCAATTCTATACTTTTCTTTTGCAAACAATGTATGAAACATTATGTAATGAACAATTGAATACAAAAGAAAGCATATCCTTTTACATTTCATGAAATACTATGCTGCAAATGATATATGGAAACTAAAACACATTGCACTTCTTAAGAAATCAACAACTCAAATATTTGTAATGGTCAAAACATCTACAGAAATAAACTAAAATTCTTCACCTTAAAATGAACTTTAATCAACCAGCTCTGTCAATTTGAGTTGTGTGAAAAATTGATAACACTTTTGGCGACCTTTGCTAGATGCGTGCCTGCTAAGCACTAGGTCAGTTGCCTTATGTATATCCATTGGGCATGGATTCAATTATGCCCTTCTAAAACTCAAAAGTTCTGAAAAATATGAAACTTGCAACTCCAAACAGCAGCAAAAACCAACACCAAAACAACAAACAACAAACAAACAAGGCCCTGGCGGCCAGAAAGCAATGTGCAAAAGCACTTATGGAAAAGAAACTACTAAGAATAAAGTGCTCCAAGCACTTATTAGCAGCAACTACTCTACTATAGTACATGGTTAGAACTTAGAACTTCAGAAACAATGTTTCAAACGGATCCCATTGACTGGGATCAGAAGCACTTCTCCAGTTAACCTTGAGAGTTGAAAAGAATTATGCTCTCTGCATTTTGTTATGTCGTACAGACCCTCCCAAATCGCATCAAATTTGGAGTGTCTCCCTGGTTTATTCTTTTTCTCATCCCACTTGAGCACAAAATCTCCAATAGAAAATTATATGAACTTTGCTTCACATAATTCTCTTACCATGTTATCGTTTAGCTCCTCATTCAACTAAAAATTAGCTTTCTGGGATAAGATTTTGTCAAAGTACCTCTCATAGAATGTTTGTTCACCAATAGCCATTGAACCCGGTAGCTCTCAAAAAAACAGTGAATGCCTCAAGAAGTGCCAATCTCGTCAGCTTTAGGGTAATTGGTCAGAAGAACTCAACCTTCTACTCTTTAGGTGCTGCAAAACCTGGGTGGGTGTACCTCTCTGAATAATGCAGACTTAACTTGTAATCAATCTTCTTATAACAACTTGTTCACAATGGCAGATGGGAGTGAACAATTAAAATCCAACTTGAAAACAGTAACAATATTCTGATCTGAATCCTAAAATAAATGTTCAATTAACAGATGTAAAGAAAACTGAATAAGTTCAAATGGTGAAGTGCAAGAGACTAGTGCCTTGTTGGGTATGCAGAGTCAAATGAGATCAAGATGAGCAACACTTTTCTGAGAAAATTCAAATTATCTGGCACATATTATGCTTACAACTTGTATAAACATGCAAGAATGTGATTACTAAGCTCTACTTGAATAATCCAATCGAATCTCTCTGATTACTGTGATTAACTAAAAGGATTTAGTCTTTACTTGAAAGAACCAATTAATTGATCACACAAGTGCAACAAGTGTGCACTGATAAATTGCATACAAACTTGTCATATCAATTTAAACAATCAGAAAGAATCCATCTTGGAGACAACTTAGCAATTCTTCTATTAATTTCAACAGATAACTGATACCAAACATGTGCAGCAACATCAATTGACTTTCATAAATACCTCCAATTTGAAAACATACATCATAGTCTCTGATCTGATGAATCTATAGTACTGTATCCATCAGAAAATGCCTACTATGTCGAATAACTAATAACTAGTCTAAAATCACCTCCTTTTACAATTGCAAAAAATGCCTATTTATACACAAGCATTTGAAGAAAATATCATATTGAGATCACATGTCGGCCCAGCACAAAATTAGGGCTCAAAGAATGTCAGCCACAATAGTCATCAAGCAAATACATGTCGGCCTCGCAATTTTTATTTATGTTGTTCACCTATGAACAATGCTTGAGATGTCTTGTAGAGAAAGTTGTTATACCGAAAGCCGAGCACACCAAGATCACCAAGAGAAATCAAAACTCTTGCCGAAAGCCATTCACACGCCAAGAGGAGTCCACATTGAATATTGTCAACAAGACCCGACCTTTTTGCTATGACCATACACCGAAAGCAAAAAGTCACACCGCGCAACATCTTTTTTATATTCATCCTCGCTAAGACATAAGAAGTCTCCCACTGAAATGTACATTTCCTTTGATTTACTATCACTGTAGCTTCAAGATATCGGGGAGACCTTACACCGATAATTTTATCTCCCATCGAAAGTCATTTAGAAGAAAGCTCTTGCATCGTCGGTGAGACATATGGATATCGCCATGACATCCTCACAAAAACACAAACTCATGCCGATATGATGTATTTTGTTCCCCTGGTCGGCGAGACAAGAAGACCTCGCTGAGACATAATGCCGATACCACCAAGCTGTGCCGATAGACTTCCACATGCATAAGTCAGGGAGATATGTTGAATTCGGTGAGACCCTACCCCGATAGCCATAACATACGCCGATAGATGTCCCCGTTGTTGCCAACACAAGATGAACGTTATGCCGACAACCAACCACGAACAAATACCAGTCGCTGTGACAAAACAAAGGTCCTGCCGAACGCCACCTGCAAACAAACTTCAATCGATGTGACATTAAATGAGTCTTGTCGATAGGCAACTCAGACTCATGCAAGCGGAAAATGCAGAATTGATCAGGGAGACAAGAATGAACCTATGCCGATATGGATCCAGACATGAAAAATGCATAACTCGATTGATTCAATGGGACAATACAGCCAACAATAGATGAAAAATGCATATGGTAGGACCAAATCAGGAAATTTATGAATGAAAACTTATGTAAAAACACCAAATTTTTACAGTTCAATAGAACCCATCATGGCCATATTCCTTTTAACTTCAACATAAAATTTGGGCTACCCTTCTGACCATTCGGTTGGAAGTTGTGGCTCAATAATGGTTGAATCTTTACAAATTTCAACAGAGAACTCAAAATCCTCTAGAAACAAATTTTCTTTTGCCATACGATCTTCTCTCTCGAAATAGTTTTGAATAGCCCTACTTACTTCAATGAGAAATTCTTCTTTAAAGACTCCCCTTGATCCAAGGTTTGGTCATCAATCTGCATCTCCATCCATTTTGGATCAACATCTCCATATTCTTTGGGACTTTATTCTTTATCTGAACCTTCATTTTCAAAAACTATTCTCATCCATTCTTGAACAGATCTCTTCTTCTCTGAGATCCTCTTCCTGACCTGAAACTTGACCTTCAAAGAGCAGCTCTTTCCATTCCTTAACCACCTCTTCATCTTTCAGGAACTTTGTGTCACCAACCAAAAGTTGACCTTGGCCTTTAACCAGATTAGGGACTGTTGCCTCAGATTCTTGGATTACGTAAATGCCTAACCTTTCCTCCTTGGTGTGACTAAAAAGATCAAAGCCTTGATCTTAGGTAACCCACTCATCCACATTATCTTCTTTGTTGGGTGCATTGGGTTCTACGGTCATGGGTTGATTCTCTAGCCCATTTGTAGAGTACATGTTAGCGTTTACTGGGCTAGGAATGTAAGGTTCAATGTGGTATTTTGCTAATGGCCCAGACCTAATGCTCATTTTTGTGTCATATCTAGTTCTAAAGAAAAGGTGAGACCAATTGGTTGATAAGAAACCTCCTAGTTTTGCAGTAAAGTCTCTCGAAAGGCAGAGTGTTGAAATGGGGGGGCAACTCAATCACATGAACATCTTGGGAAACTGTAAAGTTGAGGAAAGCATGTAATGTGAGGGCCAAATTTTTAATGATTCTTGTTGTTTCAACAACAGATCCATCTAATTGCATAAATCCTTTTGAAATGGGTTCATAAACTAAGCCTAACTTATCAGCTAAGCTTTTAGGCATGACCAGGTTGCTAGCTCCTGAGTCTATAATGTAATTTTGGACAAGTTTATCACCTATAATTAGACTTAAATAGAATGGTGGGGGCTTCACCTCTTGAATTTTCTACCCAATTTTGATCTCTGGGCTGTTCGCAAGCATTGTTCTGCTCTTTTATGCATTCACAACATTTGAAGATGAAATTTTAGCTAATGCATTTTGTAATAAATCTTTCTGGCCTGGGATATGTAACACATCCATGATGGACATACTGACTGTAGCTTTCTTTAAATGGTCAACCAAATTGTAAGAGATGGGACTTACCTTCTGATATCCTCTCTATAGAATATGCACCTTTGGTTAAGCTGCAGGGATAGTTTGAGATTGAATGGCATGATTTTTGTCTCTCACAACTTGTTGTTGTGAATTTACAGCTTGTTGTTGTGAGCTTGTAGCTTGTCGTTCCACTTCAACTGCTCTTCGTTTTGACCTTGTGTTTACAGCAATGAACAAACCTTGTTGGTTCTGACCTTGGAAATTATTAACTCCGCAATATTCAACACTTTTCCAATTCACTAAAGCAATTTCAGAATTGCTTGGCTATTCCACATTCTCGCTTGACAAATTTTCTGGACCAGCATACTAATTCTATACCATGAGAGCTTAACTCTCCATTCTTCCCATACAAGCAGCCTAGTTGTGTGGTTGATTGCATGGATAACACCAATCATGCTCTTGAGCCAAATTATTTTGTGGTACAAGCTCTCTTGAAGGGCCAACAACGTTGGGATCATAAGGCCGAAAAGGCTTGGGGTTAAAACCCCTTTTCTGTTCTTGGAAGTCATTATGAAATGGTGGCCTACTTTGTTGGTTCTATAGTTAAGGAGCTTGGTAAGGCCTATTTTCTTGACCAACCCGCCTCTTGAGACTCACAAATTCATTGCTAAAGGTTTTACCAAAGTTTTGTAGCATGTTTTTTATCTCTTGGATTTCTTATGTTTGGTTTGGGATGGAATTTTCTTGAAAAATAGCTTTATAACCTATTGTTGGGACTAGTGAAACAACAACAATAGGAGGAAAACTCATAGGGACGGGTGGCTGAATCTCAGGAAAAATAGGTTTGGGTTGTCTAGGTGTTATTTTCCCAGCTAAATAAGATAATTTATATCCCTTATTGCAATGTCATAGGAATTTGAAAAAGTAAAACCCCCCATAGACTGTATCATAATTGATATCTCACTATTCAAGGCTTTTAGGAAGAATAAAAAGGCATGTTCGGGTGAGGGATTGACAATTAGAGGTATCTTATCCAAAGTTTTTTGAAACCTATAATTAAAGTCAGCCATATGCTCGTGGGGAGCACGGTTGATGGTGCTCAATTGCTCAAGTAATGACAGGTGGTCTAACTTGTCTACGAGCTGCCGATGAAAACCATCGCCAAGCTGGTCCCATGTTGCAGTGGAATTCGCTGGGAGTCCTCTGAACCACTAAAGGGCCTTCCCCTTCAACGAAGCAACCAACAACCTTATAGCCATGTTTTCCTCTATTATATTGTGCATCGAACATAATGTTGCCATGTCTTGGATGTGTTCAACATGGGTAGTTTGGTCCTCACTAGTGAAGTAAGGTAGTCCCTTAAGTGCTTCTATTGGTATGTCATCATGTCGAGCCAGCAATAATGGGCTTCCCCCATTAAATGGTGTGAAAGAAAATTGTCTCACCATAGGTGGTGCTTGAGATATTGGAGTTGGGTTCCTTTTCACAAAGACAACAGAACTGAGTTTTGGTGGTGTGCACTTTTCTCTTCTTGTTGAATCAAATGTTCTTCTTGGTGTTCCACCTCTCCTTCTCAGTGAGGAGAGCTGTAGATATTCAAAAGGTGCTATACTAGATCTGGTCTAGATCCTTCTCATAAGATGTTTGCACCAAATTTGCAATGTACCCATGAATTAGGAGTCGCCAGGTATATTCTTTGAGACCTCTATAGGCAGAAAATGCTGCTACATATACCGAACAACCTATAACTAAGAAAATGACTCTAAAGAGAAGATTCTAGGCTCCCACAATGAGTGCCAAAAATTGTTGGCAATCAGGATTGTACCCTCGGTCAAGCTAGGCTTGGCTATCCTGTTGCAACATGGAAACACTCTCTGATTTGTGGTTCAATCAATGAGTGAGAGTGAATCTCTAGAGTGGGCTGGTTCCCTCTAGCTAATCACCTAGCCTATAAATTTTTAGGGGAAAGGGGTAGGAAGAAATTTGGAAAATTAAACCTACAACTTAAGATGATCAACTAGATATTCTAAGATTTTGACAAAATTTAACTCACAACAACCTCCCTTAAAGCATTATCTCTCATAATTAACCTTAGAACATTTAGCTCAACATTGTTTTGCATAAAGATTCGTGAATCATTGAATACAATATGCAACTTGAACTAAATGCAATCCTTTCCCACAACCCACAATAATAAGACAATAGAAGGATTCACCACTTTGAATCACAAACAACATCAAATTATCACTGTAAGTGCATGGCAAGAAAAAGGGAAAGGAAAACTCTGCTGCTTGTATTGAAACTGAAGGAGTAAGATATCAAAATATGATTAAAAAGGTTTACAAAACTCTCTGCAATGCATATGAGAGCAAGAAACAGAATTTTGAAGCCCAAGAAATTCAAATTTTCTCAAACTTATAGCCGTCAAGTGACGTCAATGATAAAAAATAGAAAAAACAGCTCCACTGCATCACCAAAAAGTGACTCTTCCTCATTTTCGAGCTCCTCAAAAAAGCCTAAAAAAGAGGGCCTCAAATTGCTCCAAAAAGCACCAAAAGCATAGAAATTTTCCATCCCCCAAAGGTTCATAAAAAAATAGTCAAAATCAGGTGCAAACAGTTGGAAACTTAAAATAGAAACTTTAGTTTGTCATCTCTTTTCCCAATCCACCCAAGAACTCAACTCTAAATGGAAATTTTTGATGTAAACTCAAGTGCACCAACTGCATTTGAATAACAACTAATTAAGAATTTTATAGAAACATTGCTTAATCAGTGTCCTACAGCTTTGCAGTTTCTGAATCAAAAAGATAGAAAGCCTGATTACATTTAATTTGTTTTACAATTCATCTCCAAATACTCTGATTTATGCAACTTTGTGCAAAAAATCAAAATATTAAACTAAGGCTTTGAATACTCTTGATTTTTCTATAAAAAATCAAAAAATATTTTAGGACCCCATTACATATGGTGGCTCAAACTCCAAAGGAAACCCTAAATGTTCAAGACCTAGGCAAAAATCAAAGGGCCTAAGGTTATTGTTTTGAATTTTTTACAAGGCAAAGTGCATGGGTATGTATTAAGTTTTGATTTTCTTTAAAAATCAATAAAGTGCCTAAGACAAAAGCTTCGACCTAGGCTTTGTGGACACAAGGCATTAATAAGCATTTGGAATTTGGAAAAGAATGTGATTAAAATCACATTCGAATTATGCACATGGGAAAACCCTAGCCACAAAATTGATTCCAAACACACATTTTGGCTATCATTTTGCATTGGCCATGTTGGGGAAAATAGGGCTCTACTGGGTGTTGCCATGGAAGTTAGGGTTTGGAGCATTGGAGCTCGATTCTTCACCATTTTTCAGTGTTATTCTTGTCGATTCATCTTTGCATTCACTAGTAAGTTATTTGTCACCATTTTGATGCACCTTTGACTTCATTTGAGAGAGAAATTTTTCCCATACACTGCAGCCATAACTAGTTTTTTAATGCATTTGTGTTTCCATTGTGTTGACATTCTCTGTTACTCTTTGGTGGCCACCATTGGAGGGTTTGTTCGAGCTTTTTGAAGGCTTTGACCATGGATTTTGATGAGCTTCTCCACACTCACAGCCCCTGTAAGCTCTCTTTCTCCACTTTTGATGCATTTCCCTCTTAAATAAAATATTTATTCAAGTTTTTCTTTACAAAAATAATGAAGATGTGTGTATTTTTTGAGTTCCGCCATTGTATAGGTCGTGGCCTCACCATGTGTGTTCTTGTCACTATAAAAAATGGCTTTTTTGGGCTCGACCCGTGATGCAAAAATGATTTTAATGTTGAATAAAATGACTTGCATTTTTTAATATTTTCTTGGGCTCTAAAAAACTTAATGGTCATAGCCATTCATTTCATTGTTTCATTTTATGTTGGCACTTTCCACTGGTAGCAAGCTCGAATCTTTGTTGACTTGCTTTGTATGTGCATTTGGAACACAATACCCTAAATGGGCATCCCATTTGCGAGAGAGAATACTCTCAAGTCACGGCCATGAGAGGTCATCTAGGCTTGCTTGCATTCGTTTATGAGCTCGAAATATCTTACTTCTACATCTTGAAGCATTTCGATGTAAACCAGTGTTGATTCTCTCTTGAAGGCTCGAACTAGGCATTTTGCACTTGTCTTCATAATGAAACCCTAACTCACTGTCACACAAGCTCACTATCTTTTGAAAAGAAAAAGGTTCCATTGTATGAGTTCATTATTGTAGCTTCATTTGTTCACTTTCAGAATGAAATAACTTCACTTTTTCTCTCAATCACTTAGTTTAGAAATCATTTTTTAATGGAACAAACCATCCTTTTCTTTGAATTGTTTCTGTCTCTCCACATGATGCATGTACCATTAGCAATAATTTTCTTTTAATTCTTTCTTGAAGTGCATAGATGCAATGAAGCTTCATTCAATTGATGCTTTCTAGTTACTTATCAAAACATGCTTTCTATTCCATGCAATTGTAAATGAATGTCTCATTTCACTTACTTGCCTTGCAAAGTTGTACTTAGTCATCATGGTGCAACTATAGGTTACTTTGCTACTCATTATCTCTCATTTTGTGCACTTGAATACTTCTTAAAAATGCATTTCCAACTCCACATTTTAATGAAACAATGCAATGTGATCTTTCCTTATGTTTGTTGCATCGAAATATTGAAACAAAACTCAATTCATTACAAGCTACTTTGATTAATGATGTTTTATTTTATATTCAACTCAAAATTCTGGGGTATTGCATTTCAGTTCACCGGTGCTCTTTTCCCTTCACTTATTGACTCTCATGCTTTACTTGCAGCCACTTGTCACTCTATTTCTAATGGAGACAACTTTTCCTTTGTACTCTTCATGCATTTTTATCTCCTAAACAACAAATGTTGACATGAAATTTTGATTTATGCATAGAATATTTTGAAATACACACCATGATGAAGGTGTTATGAAGCTTCTCAAATTGCTTCAGTTGCTATTGATGACTTGTAAACAAGGCATTATGTATGCCTATTCACTATCTCATTCCATGATGATGCACTTGATTCACTTGAGCAACTGATCATCTATGATCCTCAATTCATTGAACATTTAGACTTGATTGTCCTAGATCATCACTTGCTTGAGCTCTTATGCCATTTTCATGCACTCCTTCAGATGCATATCTTTCTTGAGCAATACTGAATTGTTTCTTTTCTAAAACCCTCTATGGAATGTTGAGGGGTAGAATGTCGAGCTCAACCCTTGTGGGAGCCCATTTTACACCACATGCTATAAAATATTCAAAACAAACCAGCAACATGGCTTTTCCTATACCTACACAAGAAATAAACAGTATTAGATTAAAACAATAAATTCAAAAGTTTCTTATGATGTCTTCTCCTTGGTATTCTCTTGCACTCTTGTTTTTTCTTAGTCGATTTAATGCATCATAGAAAATATTATACATTACTGTTGATGGATCATGTAGGAAGGTTCATAGTTTGAGCTCTAACAAAACTTTATGATCACTTGCAAGTTCGCTTGAAGCACGAAAGCAAGGAAGGAGAGCTCACAACTAAAGGCAACTTGTAGGCACAACCAGGAAATGATGATTATGTTATCTCTTACATGTTCTTCTCTCTTTTTATCTTTAGTAGCGTAGAGTATTCTTTATGATCCATTGTTCTAGCTACTCCCACAGCTTGTGTGGGACACTTGATTCTCCCTTTTACTCCAATGAATACAAAACAACATTTCTATAATTCTTGTTCAATTATGTACTTTTCTTTTGCAAACAATGTATGGATCATTATGAATGAAAATTGAATAGAAAAGAAAGCATTTCCTTTTACATTTCATGAAATATTATGCTGCAAATGATATAAGGAAATTGAAAACACATTGCACTTCTTAAGAACTCAACAACTCAAATATTTGCAATGGTTAAAACATCTGTAGAAACAAACTGAAATTATTCACCTTAAAATGAACTTTAATCAACCAGCTCTATCAATTTGATTTGTGTGAAAAACTGATAATAGGTAACGCATGTGGGATTTTCTTAACTTAGTGATAACTTAAAATGAATTAGGGGATTGGGTAGTTTAAACATTAATTAAGATAAGTGAAATCCTCACCCATGCCCGTAGTGCTCGTTTAGGCTAAGGATGGGGTAAGAAGGCTTGGTTGGTAAGGTCAACTTCCTTGTCCTCATAAAAGGATTGTTGGCTCCGCATGTGTCACCCTATGGGGCCAGTGGTTGGTGAGAGACTGACAGGGTAACCATAGATGGAAGATGGCGCGATTAGTGAGAGATTGCCAGGGTAACCATAGATTGGGGTTGGTAGCTAGTGCTAGACTACCAGGGTAACCCATGTCAGGACCATGCGATGACACTCTTCCCTCTATAGACTAGTATTCCCTTGTTTGTTCTCTCCCTTTGATATGTGATGGCCTCTAGAAGCAATGCATGTTCTTATGTGTTGTTAAGTTGTTGCATTGTCAGTTGTCATTTGTTTAGCCTTGTTATGTCTATTGGTGGTCACCTTTGTTTGTTAATGTTGTGGGACCTTATTGTTATCTCCTAGCACGGGGGTTGGACCTTAGGGTTCCACATGGTCGGGTGGATTATGCTTATTCATCCATTGGGTTCCCTTGTGGTTTTTCATGTGTGTAGCGGCTACTCTTGGTGTTGTGGACTCTGGAACTTGTTCTAGTTCGAGTGGATTATGTTTCATGCACTTGTATTGAATTGAAAATAGTTGTATCATGTATTGCAACTCCAATGTATATTCTTCTCTATTGATCTCGGGAAGCACCGTTTTAATGATGTAATGTAGTAATTAAATATTGTACCCTCTCTTGTAATGGGTAATGTTAATGAGGTACCTTGTTTATGTTAGTTAATGAAATTGATTTTGAATGATATCTATGGATGGCATGTTATGGTTAATTCATATTGGTTAATCATTTAAATGTGAAGGGTTAAATGAATTTCATAATGTTGGATGAATCTTGTTTTATGGGATGTTAGCGATGATTAATTGTTCTTGATAGTTTAGTAATGGGATTCTAGTAGCGTAGTCATGGACCTTAGAGGACTTAGGTTAGAATTCTAGCTATTGTTTCATTTGCAATCTTGTGTATATTGCACTTTCAAAAAAAAATTGTCCCATTTTTTGGTGTTTTAGCATGTTGTCCTCTAGGGTCTCATGGCAGGGCATTACATATAGTCTAGTAGAATATTTCTAAAATTAAAATAATATTTTTAATAATGGAAGATTAAAGACATTGCTCTATTTAATAAATAAATAATAGAAAAGTATATTTCTCTTTAAAAATGATTATTCTTGTTATCTTTATTTTGGAATTCAAAATTAATTTTTAAAAATAATCTTGATGCTTCAACATAACCAAGACATGTCTAGGATTTACTAAACAATTAGAGGAGTATATATTATGCAATAAACTAAATAATATGTGAGTTGTTATCTCATAAAAATTTACATGTAATCTCAATAATAATGTAAATGTCACTTCTCATATATTGACCTTCACTTAACAAGTTGTGTATGCTCTTCTTTCAAGTAAGATATTTTACCTCAATATCCCAGTTAGAAAATTTTGATGCTATTTTGACCTCTTGATATTATTTTGCAACTAGTTTAGAGTTAAGTAACAAGGTGGGATGTAATTATGGCTTTGGATCTTTAAAAAACCTTGAATAAATAAGTGGAGGTCTATTAAGAGTAGTTGGCATGTGGAATAATCTTGGACACTATTTATATTAATATCAAAAAATGTAAAACTTAATCTTATTAGCTAAACAACTATTTTTAAAATGTAAAATCCTTGTGCAATCTCAAGAATGAATACTATCTAACCACACTATTTTGACAAAACCATCACCTTTTTAATTCTTATAAATTTGTTTTAAAGTAATATTATTAAAATAAAAAATATCTCTATTTGAAAAAAATATAGAATCATTTTGGTAAAATTCAATAAGATAATTATCTAAGTTGAAACTTTAATCTATACAAATTATTATAGAGCTCTACATGTGTGTATATGTACACACACACATGTATGTATACATACACATATATACATGTGTATACACACATGTATATGTATATATATACATACATACATACATATTAAGAGATGTATATTTGCATGTAAATATATATAAAAATATATGCATTTAGATAAATCTCTTTAGACATGAAATATGTAAAAAAAATTAAGAAAAGAAAATATATAAATTGTATATAAATGTTATAAATAATAAAAATATAAATAAGTATAGTTGTCACATTAATAACACATATAATACAAATTATTATGCAACAATGCATACACATGTTTCATTTACATATATTTTTCATAATATATGTATATAAAAATTATATATATTAAGTATAAACTCTAAATTTGTAAACAACTATATTTCTTACATTACCAATAAAAATAAGTTGGAAAGGTATTGATATATAGCTATACATATGTATATACATTACATATATAAAATTATATAAAATATAAACAAATGTATAAATACATTTAGACACAACTTTGTAGGGATTAAAATGTGAGAAATATAACAAAAGTAAATAAAAAAATTGTGAATATATATCCATTGTAAATGTATGACCTTTAAACTCTAACTATAAACATATGTATGGATTCATTTGAATAGAAATCTTTAGTCATTAAAATGTGAAAATATAACATAAGTAAAAATATAAATTATAAATATATCAAGTGTTAATTTTAAATATAAAATTTGTTAAAAAAAGTTGTCAAAAAATTTCAATTGTTTTACTTGTCAACTAAAAAATGCATCTAACATGTTTTGAAATTTGTAAACTTCTACATAGAGCATTTGAAGTAAAAGATGCTTCAACTATCTTATGCAATGAATTTATAGTCTTTTCTCTATGAAAATTGTATGTAAAAAATCTTGGTCCATTTGTTGTCAATTATCAAGTTGATTAGTTTGCAAATCTCATAGGGGAGCCTTACACCATTAAATGTTTGTAGCTTTATTAAACAAAATATGTTAAGTAGAAGGGTGAGCAAGTTCAAAGAAGATGCATACTTGTTTATTGCACCTTAGGGACCATAAAGTGATTGATGTACTTGAACTTATTTGGCTTTTGTTCCCTTTTAAAAAGGTGGTTATTGCAAATAGGGGCACGTGAAATTAATATAAAGACTATGTATTTTATTTTCAAAGGCTCATAATTTGATAAAGTTATTTTTATTATGGAACTGACTAGTGTGAGGATATCCAATCGACTAGCCAAACATAAACCTGAGGTACTAATTGATGACACATCTAGCCGCTCTAAACAAGATAATAAGAAGGAGGACAACAAGCATGACACAGTCGAGGAGGTGAAAGACTATTTGGAGGGATCTATCCACTTCCTTGAGCTAAACATGATGATCTTGGAGGAGTCCACCCTAGACTCCTCCAATCATCATATGTGAAATGGGGAGGCTAGCATGCACGGCCATGGTCTTGATGAAGACTACAAGGCTCTTTTGGCCCGTTTCAACACTTTGGAGAGGAAACTAAACAAACTTGCTTTACCATCAAGGTCATCCATCACTCTGTTGTGACTCTTGCATCTATGCTAAAGGAAGAAATCAAGAAGAATGTGCTAGAGACTGATCCTAGCTACAACTAGACAAAAATGGATGCTTTCAAATTCCTCATGGAGGAATGGGAAAACATTGCTAAGTTAGTGGTTTGGGGCTTTTCTGCTCCCCCTAGGGGTTTTTATCTTTGTTGTTTTTGTGCTATGTTTGCAGTTCTATTAGTTTGTTGTTAATACAATTTTTTGCTTTTATGCTATGAATTTGTGATCTCTGGTCATGGTGGATTTTTGTGTTGAAGGTACAACACCATGTAAGTGCTGCTTATTTTATCAAAAACACATATAGAGTGACCTTGCTTCATTAGGAAAATCCATACATGTTGATGCCAAGATAAATAGTTGTATCACTAGTACAAAAACAACAATATATGATTAAAAAAACTACTAAAAACTGCATATAAATGACCAAACATGATCACGTGACCATTAGTAGTTTATTGTCCGTCATTTATAATGCAACCAAATTGATGACTAAACCATTTTTAGTCATTTATTGGTTATTTTGATTGATCAATTTGGTAGTATATTTAGTCATCAATTTAGTCATTTTTTATTCATTGATATATTTAGTCGTTAATTTAGTCATTGATTGTTGTTAACTGGTCACTTATTTAGTAATTTTTATTCACTAATTTATGTCCATTAGTAGTGTATTTAGTCATTAATTTTAATCATCATTTTGATCAATTTGGTAGTATATTTAGTCATTTTTATTCACTAATTTCACTGGTCATATATATAGTCATATTTATTCATTGTTCACTAATTTTTGTCAATTGGTAGTATATTTAGTCAATTTAATTATTAATTGACATCAATTAGTAGTATATTTAGTCATTTTAATTGACTTATATTTGAGGATTTAAACATAAAACATAGAAATATTGGTTTGTATTAGGATCTATGACAATTTCTTACAGGATACATAACGTTTACTACAAATCATCCAAACTTAACAAACATAATTAACATAAAAAAAATACTTAAACAATGTAGCATAATAAGGTGATAAACAAAATGAAAGAGAGAAAGAGATAGAAGGAAAAACACAATTGATCACGGAGTTCTCCCAAAGGCTACATCTTTGGGTCCCTCTCCAACAAAGTGACTGATCCTATTATGCTCCAAGAACGGGATTACAATTGCAAAACAAATGCATTCCCTTCCAGCACTTCGGTGGCATAACATTCCTCTGACATACCAAAATGGCTTCAAGTCTTTAGTGTAATTCTCCCAGTGTCATCACTTGCTTGATTTCTGAATGCCCCCCCTAAGGCCTAATTCCTCCCTTTTTATACATGAATTTTTCCATTTATGGTGTAAAACCATAAGATTTGAAAATCAAATAACATCCCCCCATTTACAAATAAATCTTGGAAAATCCCCTTAATAAAAATCCTCTTTTTGAAAAAGAGGGACCCTTATAATTTGGGCTTACAAATCAAAATAATGCTAACCCCTTAAATTTTATTTAAATCCTTATAATTAAGATTATAAGATTTAAAATCTTATTAAATATTTTCTTGTTTAATCTTAGCCCTTTAATTTATGTCATTTTGGGCTTTATTAAGAGGTTAAGTTTGTTGCTTAAAAGGGGGTTAAATCATCTAATTTTGAGTTATTCGGGCCCCTTATTCACTTTTCACCATTTTTTGTCTATAATAAAACAAACTTTTGTTGCACCATATCCTACTTTTAACGCATGGTTTAATGGCATGGAGGGAGATTCAAAATGAGGAGGTCGTGGGTTCAACCCACACCTTCCCCATTTTCAGATTTATCTCATTTTCAAGTAAATAAAATAATCTGACGCCCATGTGTAGTTAAGTGTGTCATTCGTGGTGCATTGGTAGAGTGGGCGTATAGGAGATGAGAGGTGGGGGGTTCAAATCCCCCTACATAGTTTTTAAAAAACAAAGTTAACAACCCACCCAAGGAGTGAGAGTAGGCTGCTACATGTCACGTTTTGATTTGCTGCAAGGTGGACACGTGTCATGATTTGATTGGTTTGTATTTCCACATTTTGATTTGTGATTGATCAGTGCCAACTGTGTATGCCATGCCACATGTCATTGTTGTATTGGCCCACATCATCATCAGCTATTGACTATGCATCCACGTTAGCATCGTCAACCCATTTTGACTAGAACTTTGACCAGTTATATCTCACACATATAGACTATGTGACGTGAAACTAACATTGTCAGAATCATGGTGACGAGCTCTTCACATTGGCATCGATTTCATCAAATTATGAGATGGTCAATTTTTTGCATTTTTGGATGGCCTCAAGTCCATGTTTGACCCAAACTTTGACTGGTTGTATCTTGGACATACGAACTCCTTTTGAGCCCATTTTAGTTGTGTTGGAATCATAATTTTGAGCACTTCGATCTGTCGATGATTATTAGAACATATGGGACACTTTGTAATGCCCCGCCAGGGAATCCAAAAGACAAAGTATTAAGTAGTGAATTATTAGAATTTTTTTTTTTTAGGGTCATTCGATTATACAAATGTCTTAAGGATTCCAAGACGACGTTACTTACACATTATAATTAAGAACATATTACCATAGTATTAAAGTCATAAACACAAGTACAAATTATATTCGTGAATAAACCACTTTTCAAATCTTATACAATTCAAGACATTTATAAATTCTGATTACATCCAGTGAGATTCTCATAAGATCTCGATACATCATAATGATGGTACAAAGAGTATACTCATTAACATGAGATAAATATACAATAAGGGAAATGATCTCCTCGTATCAAATATCCACATCCGAACACGATCTGCGTCCAGTGTCTCGATCATCAAGGTATCAAGAACCAGCTACAAGTAAAATGTCATCAGTAAAAGTATTCAATGAAAGTGTAGCACGGTTTCCACCCGACCACGTGGAACCCGAAGGTCCACTCCCTCCGTGCTAGGAGATAGTGAAAGGTCCAGAAGACAATCAAACAAAGAACAATGAACATAGAATACATTACATGGTTGACCGCACATAACGACATGACCACATCATATGCTTTCAGAGATGACCACAATATAATAGACAACTCAACACAAGAGACTACTATCATGTTTCAGGACAGAGTGTCATCACATAGTTGTTCTAAGTTACCCTGGTGAATCTTCCTAGACTACCGGCCCTCTTCCAGAGTTACCCTGGCAGTCTCTACCGATTCCCGGCCCTTAGACAAACTCATGTAGTGTCGAATTACCTTTCAAGAAAACAAGGTAGTCGACAAGCCATTCCAGGCCTTCTCAACCTACCCTTAATCTAAATGAGCATTAAGGCACTAGGTGAGGCATTTATTATCTAAATTTAATTAATGAATCCCAGGTTTATATATTTAAGTTTCCACTGAATTACAAGAAAACTCACGACAGGTTACCCTGGCAACCACTTAGGGTTTCGGCCCCTATCGCAAGCCACTCTTCCTAGTAACATGACGCAACATCCAAACACTAAGGACTGCTAATATGCATATATATCAATGCCATATTAAAAACATATCTCATTCGTGGCTCAATCATAGAATAGATCAAACACCCCAAGGGCAACAAAAACTCCACATGATACAATGGAAAACCATTGAGCACGGAAAGCAAAGTTCAAAATGACCACATCATCTACATGACGTAGACCACATAATCTCATAATACCTTAAAAATAACATATAGATCACGTATGGTTAACTCCTAAAATAGGTCAAAGCCATAGTACAACCAAGTACAAGTATAATATACTTACAAATAAAATTCACATTTCCTATTCCCTAGAAGAATAGAGAACTCAATAACACCAAAGAACATTTGTGAAATGAAAACAAATACTTTTCTACCATTAAGCACAATGTTCATCTAAAAATTTATATATATATATTCTTCTACAAGAGCTTTCTTGACATCAAATCAAACAAAAGAATAGATAAATATTATTAACCCATTAATTCCTAATTTAAAATCCATATGCATCTAAATCAAAAATTAATAAATATCACTTCAATCAAAAGGTAACATGGTTGCTATTGACTTATTTACATTTATATATATATATATATATATTAATCATCATATATTACTATTAGATCTACGAGATATAAATTAAAATCAATTATACATAAGTATAAAGTAAGGTCATATTGATAATAAATTATCCCATGATCTTTTCTTCTTAACAATAAATCTCATAAAAGCATTCTTTAACTCAAAATAATATTTAAAGTACCAATTTGATGTATCAAACTATTTACTTCACAACTTTAAACTTAAAGTTCCTAGATCAATCAATAAACATTTGAATTAGCATTCTAGTTGTCTTATCAACAAAAGACATCCGCATACAGCCAGAATTGCTCAATCTATAAATTATGTAAACATTTATATTATTAACTACCACTTCAGTTTGTACAATAAATCAAATAAAACATATATATTTGCTCTGCATGCTAAAGTTCAGTTATCTAAGTTAACAGTTTAAAGAACTATACTAGAATTGATAAATTCAAGGCTTACTCATGACTCGTTTAATAAATTATACAAACTCTAGATTGCTACCACGCACGAACATGCAGTCACAACGCCATGCAAAGTAGAGGGGTAGATTTCCCAACTGATTCTGTAGATAATTAAAGATCAAGAAGTAAAAAGTGGTACGTTGGGGATCTAGATATAGCTTCAGTTTACGGCATAGAACAGATTTATTGCATGTTTCATTCTATCACTTCGACAGCAGTAAAGGACGGATTGGGTGATGGAATCCAAACCCAATACTCATAATAGAGTGAGAGGAATATCAAGGCATCAAGTTTACTTATAGGAATTTTACTTAAAATAATCATAAACTTCTAATTTCAGTGGACACTTGTGGAATGATAGAGATAAAGATTCAAATTGCTTATTAGTCACCATTGATTGAGGTTACATGTGAAATCAGGAGTGAATTCGGATTCTTAGAAAGGAAAGTTGGCATTAGGAAGAACATCTAAATCTATGTTCATGCTACTGAAAGTATGATATACCTAACACTGATAATTTGGAAATTAGAAGCACAAAACTTCATATCAAGCCAAGGCGGCACAAATATAAGGAGAAAACCAATCACCACGCGAGGCTAACAGTCACGATGACTGTGGAAGGAAAGTAAATAGGGGAAAATCCCCCTTCTTAAATTTCCATAAAAAAAAACATCAATTGGAATGGTCACCGCCAGTATCAAGGCAAAGCTTGACCAAACAAATAAGCATACAGCTACGCATGTGTTGAGAAAAAGCACACCTTAAAAAGGCAGCTTCCAGATCCAGAACAACATATATATTTATTTCCAATTTTAACCAACAAAAGAATTAATTTTAATGAATATATACTTCAGACTAGTGCGTGCATGCACATACGCACAAATAAGCATAAAGAAATTTTCAATGTGCAGCTATGGGATGCAACCTACAACAATTATGATCGCAGACTTATAGCACAAAAGGCATCATACAAACCATACGCAATGAGGGCAAAAGAAACACTAAATAAGATACCAACGTTTCAAGGGATTAACCAATAAAACAAAAACATAAAACAAAAATAATGAAGACGTGGAAGTAAAATAGAACCTAAGGAAGAAATTTAAATTGAAATAGTCAGATATTTCCGATCAATCCTTTGATCTGTGTTCAGAGAGCAACCCAAGAGAAGATAACGACACCGACTACCAAAGAGGATCTTAGACGGAAACAAAGTAAGGAAAATAGTGAGTTGACTGGCCGCACATAGAAATAACAAAGGTATGAATAAAGTATGATAAGTATATGGACCAAAAACATGGCATATGCCGTTGGCCAATATACAATGGAGTTGGGAAAATATCACAGCAACCTTCATGATTCAAAGGCACATTCAAAATGTAAACAAATATGACAGATTCTGTGGATTGGCAACTGTTGGTGTACCTGATCTCTTAATCAATAAATTGCTCCAAAAGTTTTTCCCTTAATAGTTGTGCACAGAAAATTACAAATAATACAAGGATAAATAACTAACTTTTCAAATTGATGAATCAATACTTCAAATTCAGGCTGTGGCTAAAGAAATTTCACTTACGAGCTTAATTTTATATCTATTGAATTCTCAATTAGAGGAAGACAGTTTCCTAGACATTAAGCAATAACATCTTCATTAAAAACATAAATAGAGTATAGATACATCCATTTAAATCTTCTTAATCTTGATTTTGTTATGTTCCTCTTTTAAAATTTTAATAACTCTATTATGATTATTTCTCTATTGCATGCACAGGTCAGGCTGGAAGAAACATTTCTACCTCAGAATAAGCTTTTTCCAGAACAAAAAACATTCAAATATATAATATCTGAAACTATGGATTAAGAAACTACAAGAAGAACAAAACAAAGAAAACCTGGCAAAGCTTATTGGTTGGGCTGAAGCGAAGTCTGATGCTCCTATCAAATCTGCCCGAAATCACCACATCTTTGACAAAGAATTCTTTGTAATCCTACACAATATTGTGCTTGCAACAAATCTGAGATAAAAACTTTTTCCAAAAACACAGCCGTGCAAAAATTTCCCGAGAGATGTCGTGCATCAAAAATGCAACGCCTAAGGGCTAATTAATTCCATCCTTATCTCAAGTCACAACTTAAGTGATAATAAACATGCATACCTCCAATTTCTCATGCAGTTAAAAAAACATTAAATAACAAAGATATTTTCTTTCACATCAAATTTCAAATATTTTAAATTTTCGAAATCAACTCTTTTTAAAAAAAAATACTTTCTTTTCACATAAAACATATTTGCACAAGTAATTAATTAATTAATTACTTTTAAAGAGATTCCTTTTAACAAATTTCGCATTCTCTTTTAATTTAATAACTTGCTTAATTTAAATTAATAAATTAAACAATAGACACAACATAAATGTTTATTCTATCATTTAAAGAAATTTGCATTTAATCAATATATCAACAAATTAGCCATTTAACTAAATTAAATAGTAATTAATTTTCAAATAAAATAACACTGACAAAATTGACACGATAAGACAAAACAACACATGACAACATGCGACTATTGGATACTCGTTCGACAAAGAACGATGGTTACACAAGGACCAGACACTATCTCCAAATCAACATGATTTTTATGGGATTAGGGTACGCTCAGACCTGACAAGCAGGTGGAGCCGATACCCGGTACATGTATCTGCAGAAAACAACAATGTTAGTACATATACTCATGTTAGAAAACACACCGTGAATAAGATTCGCAGCATAGCAGGGTACTCACGAATGAGTAATGCCATACTATCTTCTTCACCGACATAGATGAGCATCATTACATCATAATCATAAATCACATCATGATATTCACATTAAAACTCATAACAACAACATATCCAAAACACACGTGCATCCACCACAATGTCCTCATACATGCTTAACCAAATAATCTTGATATTTAATAAATCATCCACAGGGTTTAACAACCAATATAACATTAATGTCATAACCAGAGGCAATACAAAATAGTATCCAAAACAACTACACAAGTAACAAACAGACACAAGCAAACTGATACACATAGCAACAAACGGAGGCATACTACATCCTCCCCCCCTAGGATACGGCTTACTCCTGGAAGCCGCAAGATATGTACAACAAACACTTCTTAAAGAGTGTCATATGCTCAACATAACGAAATAAATTTCAGTCTAAGAAGACAACAAGATAGGAAAGTACTATATCCATAACTATTATAAATATACTTCACATACACCTATCCTAAAGTTCCCTAAGTCTACTTCCTCGTATACGCTCACCAAGTCAGTATCCTACATCCTTGGAGAGGAATCACAACACATGACTTGGCCGACATTGAAAACAATAAATAAAATAATTTAGCCACCAAAGTCATAAATAAACCTTAAATGAAATTCAATTTCAACATTAAATTAAGAAATGTGCACAATGTCAACATTAAATCAAGTGTAACCACGAGGATTACAAATAAATAAGATCACAGGGTGTGGCTAAACCATCACAACCATACATGAATAAGATGTCGACCTTCGCAATCAACATATGATCATCAAAAATTACAAAGAAAATCCACAATCTTCAAAATAGTTCAGTACAACACTGCGTGACTAGACACTAGCCACCAAACGAGGAAGGAGGGAACTCTTTCAGGCTATAACATTAATAGTCTTCTAGCGGTATGGAGTGATCTCCGACATGTCTTAATTATATGACGTAGAAGGCAATAGGATAATACGAACTATAGAGTCTAACACCAAGGACAACGTAATGGGCTTACTGATATCCAGAGTACCCAGTGTTAGAACCTAATGCTCTAATACCATCTATAACGCCCCGCCAGGGAATCCAAAAGACAAAGTATTAAGTAGCGAATTATTAGAATATTTCTTTTTTTTTAGGGTCATTTGATTATACAAATGTCTTAAGGATTCCAAGACGACATTACTTACACATTATAATTAAGAACATATTACCATAGTATTAAAGTCATAAACACAAGTACAAATTATATTCGTGAATAAACCACTTTTCAAATCTTATACAATTCAAGACATTTATAAATTCTGATTACATCCAGTGAGATTCTCATAAGATCTCGATACATCATAATGATGGTACAAAGAGTATACTCATTAACATGAGATAAATATACAATAAGGGAAATGATCTCCTCGTATCAAATATCCACATCCGAACACGATCTGCGTCCAGTGTCTCGATCATCAAGGTATCAAGAACCAGCTACAAGTAAAATGTCATCAGTAAAAGTATTCAATGAAAGTGTAGCACGGTTTCCACCCGACCACGTGGAACCCGAAGGTCCACTCCCTCCGTGCTAGGAGATAGTGAAAGGTCCAGAAGACAATCAAACAAAGAACAATGAACATAGAATACATTACATGGTTGACCGCACATAACGACATGACCACATCATATGCTTTCAGAGACGACCACAATATAATAGACAACTCAACACAAGAGACTACTATCATGTTTCAGGACAGAGTGTCATCACATAGTTGTTCTAAGTTACCCTGGTGAATCTTCCTAGACTACCGGCCCTCTTCCAGAGTTACCCTGGCAGTCTCTACCGATTCCCGGCCCTTAGACAAACTCATGTGGTGTCGAATTACCTTTCAAGAAAACAAGGTAGTCGACAAGCCATTCCAGGCCTTCTCAACCTACCCTTAATCTAAATGAGCATTAAGGCACTAGGTGAGGCATTTATTATCTAAATTTAATTAATGAATCCTAGGTTTATATATTTAAGTTTCCACTGAATTACAAGAAAACTCACGACAGGTTACCCTGGCAACCACTTAGGGTTTCGGCCCCTATCGCAAGCCACTCTTCCTAGAAACATGACGCAACATCCAAACACTAAGGACTGCTAATATGCATATATATCAATGCCATATTAAAAACATATCTCATTCGTGGCTCAATCATAGAATAGATCAAACACCCCAAGGGCAACAAAAACTCCACATGATACAATGGAAAACCATTGAGCACGGAAAGCAAAGTTCAAAATGACCACATCATCTACATGACGTAGACCACATAATCTCATAATACCTTAAAAATAACATATAGATCACGTATGGTTAACTCCTAAAATAGGTCAAAGCCATAGTACAACCAAGTACAAGTATAATATACTTACAAATAAAATTCACATTTCCTATTCCCTAGAAGAATAGAGAACTCAATAACACCAAAGAACATTTGTGAAATGAAAACAAATACTTTTCTACCATTAAGCACAATGTTCATCTAAAAATTTATATATATATATTCTTCAAATCAAACAAGAGCTTTCTTGACATCAAATCAAACATGGTTGCTATTGACTTATTTACATTTATATATATATATATATATATATATATATATATATATATATATATATATATATATATATATATATATATATATATTAATCATCATATATTACTATTAGATCTACGAGATATAAATTAAAATCAATTATACATAAGTATAAAGTAAGGTCATATTGATAATAAATTATCCCATGATCTTTTCTTCTTAACAATAAATCTCATAAAAGCATTCTTTAAATATTTAAAGTACCAATTTGATGTATCAAACTATTTACTTCACAACTTTAAACTTAAAGTTCCTAGATCAATCAATAAACATTTGAATTAGCATTCTAGTTGTCTTATCAACAAAAGAAATCCGCATACAGCCAGAATTGCTCAATCTATAAATTATGTAAACATTTATATTATTAACTACCACTTCAGTTTGTACAATAAATCAAATAAAACATATATATTTGCTCTGCATGCTAAAGTTCAGTTATCTAAGTTAGCAGTTTAAAGAACTATACTAGAATTGATAAATTCAAGGCTTACTCATGACTTGTTTAATAAATTATACAAACTCTAGATTGCTACCACGCACAAACATGCAGTCACAACGCCATGCAAAGTAGAGGGGTAGATTTCCCAACTAATTCCGTAGATAATTAAAGATCAAGAAGTAAAAAGTGGTACGTTGGGGATCTAGATATAGCTTCAGTTTATGGCATAGAACATATTTATTGCATGTTTCATTCTATCACTTCGACAACAGTAAAGGACGGATTGGGTGATGGCATCCAAACCCAATACTCATAATAGAGTGAGAGGAATATCAAGGCGTCAAGTTTACTTATAGGAATTTTACTTAAAATAATCATAAACTTCTAATTTCAGTGGACACTTGTGGAATGATAGAGATAAAGATTCTGATTGCTTATTAGTCGCCACTGATTGAGGTTACATGTGAAATCAGGAGTGAATTCAGATTCTTAGAAAGGAAAGTTGGCGTTAGGAAGAACATCTAAATCTATGTTCATGCTACTGAAAGTATGATATACCTAACACTGATAATTTGGAAATTAAAAGCACAAAACTTCGTATCAAGCCAAGGTAGCACAAATATAAGGAGAAAACCAATCACCACGCGAGGCTAACAGTCACGATGACTGTGGAAGGAAAGTAAATAGGGGAAAATCCCCCTTCTTAAATTTCCATAAAAAAAACATCAATTGGAATGGTCACTGCCAGTATCAGGGCAAAGCTTGACCAAACAAATAAGCATACAACTATGCATGTGTTGAGAAAAAGCGCACCTTAAAAAGGCAGCTTCCAGATCCAGAACAACATATATATTTATTTCCAATTTTAACCAACAAAAGAATTAATTTTAATGAATATATACTTCAGACTAGTGCGTGCATGCACAAACGCACAAATAAGCATAAAGAAATTTTCAATGTGCAGCTATGGGATGCAACCTACAACAATTATGATCACAGACTTATAGCACAAAAGGCATCATACAAACCATACGCAATGAGGGCAAAAGAAACACTAAATAAGATACCAACGTTTCAAGGGATTAACCAATAAAACAAAAACATAAAACAAAAATAATGAAGATGTGGAAGTAAAATAGAACCTAAGGCGGAAATTTAAATTGAAATAGTCAGATATTTCCGATCAATCCTTCGATCTGTGTTCAGAGAGCAACCCAAGAGAAGATAACGACACCGACTACCAAAGAGGATCTTAGACGGAAACAAAGTAAGGAAAATAGTGAGTTGACTGGCCGCGCATAGAAATAACAAAGGTAAGAATAAAGTATGATAAGTATATGGACCAAAAACATGGCATATGTCGTTGGCCAATATACAATGGAGTTGGGGAAAATATCACAGCGGCCTTCATGATTCAAAGGCACATTCAAAATGTAAACAAATATGACAAATTATGTGGATTGGCAGCTGTTGGTGTACCTGATCTCTTAATCAATAAATTGCTCCAAAAGTTTTTCCCTTAATAGTTGTGCACAGAAAATTACAAATAATATAGGGATAAATAACTAACTTTTCAAATTGATGAATCAATACTTCAAATTCAGGCTGTGGCTAAAGAAATTTCACTTACGAGCTTAATTTTATATCTATTGAATTCTTAATTAGAGGAAGACAGTTTCCTAGACATTAAGCAATAACATCTTCATTAAAAACAGAAATAGAGTATAGATACATCCATTTAAATCTTCTTAATCTTGATTTTGTTATGTTCCTCTTTTAAAATTGTAATAACTCTATTCTGATTATTTCTCTATTGCATGCGCAGGTCAGGCTGGAAGAAACATTTCTACCTCAGAATAAGCTTTTTCCAGAACAAAAGACATTCAAATATATAATATCTGAAACTATGGATTAAGAAACTACAAGAAGAACAAAACAAAGAAAACCTGGCAAAGCTTATTGGTTGGGCTGAAGCGAAGTCTGATGCTCCTATCAAATCTGCCCAAAATCACCACATCTTTGACAAAGAATTCTTTGTAATCCTACACAATATTGTGCTTGCAACAAATCTGAGATAAAAACTTTTTCCAAAAACACAGCCATGCAAAAATTTCCCGAGAGATGTCGTGCATCAAAAATGCAACCCCTAAGGGCTAATTAATTCCATCCTTATCTCAAGTCACAACTTAAGTGATAATAAACATGCATACCTCCAATTTCTCATGCAGTTAAAAAAACATTAAATAACAAAGATATTTTCTTTCACATCAAATTTCAAATATTTTAAATTTTCGAAATCAACTCTTTTTTTAAAAAAATACTTGCTTTTCACATAAAACATATTTGCACAAGTAATTAATTAATTAATTACTTTTAAAGAGATTCCTTTTAACAAATTTCGCATTCTCTTTTAATTTAATAACTTGCTTAATTTAAATTAATAAATTAAACAATAAACACAACATAAATATTTATTCTATCATTTAAAGAAATTTGCATTTAATCAATATATCAAGAAATTAGCCATTTAACCAAATTAAATAGTAATTAATTTTCAAATAAAATAACACTGACAAAATTGACACGACAAGACAAAACAACACGTGACAACATGGGACTATTGGATACTCGTTCGACAAAGAACGATGGTTACACAAGGACCAGACACTATCTCCAAATCAACATGATTTTTATGGGATTAGGGTATGCTCAGACTTGACAAGCAGGTGGAGCCGATACCCGGTACATGTATCTGTAGAAAACAGCAACGTTAGTACATATACTCATGTTAGAAAACACACCGTGAATAAGATTCGCAGCATAGCAGGGTACTCACGAATGAGTAATGCCATACTGTCTTCTTCACCGACATAGACGAGCATCATTACATCATAATCATAAATCACATCATGATATTCACATTAAAACTCATAACAACAACATATCCAAAACACACGTGCATCCACCACAATGTCCTCATACATGCTTAACCAAATAATCTTGATATTTAATAAATCATCCACAGGGTTTAACAACCAATATAACATTAATGTCATAACCAGAGGCAATACAAAATAGTATCCAAAACAACTACACAACTAACAAACAGACACAAGCAAACAGATACACATAGCAACAAACGGAGGGGTACTACACACTTCAATTTTTGACGTTGAGTATCCCCTAGATCAGTCCTCCACACTAGAGAGCTTTTTGGACCTCCGAAAGCTTGATTACTTGGAAAGAAAGTGAGGGTAAAGTTCCATCACTTTACCAATCTCCATCCATTTCACCTTGCTTGGATTCATCCCCTTCAGTCCCACTCTGAGGTATTCAACAACTCCTCTTCGTGAAGTCCTAAATTTTTTTTTATCTAAGATGACATCCTCTAGCAACTCTAACATGTACTCTGGTGAAAGATCGTCAACTGATGGAACCTGAATGTCTGTGTCTTCATCCTTTATCACTGGAGGCTCGTACAGCTTCATATTCTCAACATTGACAACTAAATCGATGTGCATGTATGGAGGAATATTGAGGCGGAAGGTGTTGGTTCCGATCTTTTCCAAGATCTCAAAGGGACCATACCGAATCGGCTTGAGATTCCTTCCTTCACCTTGCATTCTTTCCTTGTTGATATGTAACCAAACTCTATCTCCAACTTGGAAATGGTGATCACTTTGATGCTTATCATGGCAAGCCTTGTATTTTACTTGGTTTTGCTTCAACTATGCTTCCACTGCCTGATGGATTACTTGAACTTTCTGGATGAACTTTAAAACCTTCTCTGCATCATGGTGTCCATCTTCAACATCATCTTTCCTAGAAGAAAAATCCATCGGTGTTTTAGGCACATAACCGAAGCAAGTCCCAAAAGGAGACATCTTTGTAGAAGAGTGTGTCGCATGGTTCTACGCATGTTGCACATAATGAAGACTCTCATCCCACAACTTGGGATGCTTTTTGCAGTAACCTCTGAGCATATGCACTACTATCCTATTTACTACCTTTTTCTATCTGTCAGTTTGTGGATGGAAGGTTGTACTCTTCTTCAACTTGATGTCCATGAGTCTTCACAAAGCTGACCAAAATTCCCCTAGGAATTGAGAATCTTGATCTGATACAATAGAAGTAGGTACCCCAAAATGAACCCATACAAATTGAAAGTACATATGAGCTATCAGTTTAGCAGTGACCTATTTTTTACAAGGCATTAGAATACACATTTTTTTGAACCAATCAACTACTATATACAAATAACCATATCCCTTCCTAGACATAGGTAACCCCTCGACAAAATCCATTGAAACACTTTCCCATGGACGAGATGGTACAGGTAGAGGTGTGTAAAACCCCAATTTCCTATTACTAGGTTTACTTGTTGCACACATAACATAACCTCTAATATACTTAGTTACAATTTCTTGCATACAAGGCCAGTAGCAATATTTCTGCCACTGAGTGATTGTCTTGCTTACACCAAAATTTCCTGCAATCAATGAAGTGTGTGCTTCTCTAATTACCTATGCTTGTTCATCTTTTGGAATGCATAACTTTCCCAAGTGATACAACAATTTGTCCAGCACATAGTAATCTTTCTCTTCTACATGTTTTCCTGCAATTAGAGCTGAATAGATTTCCTTAAAGTCTTCATCGTTAGCATACTGTTCTTGAAAAATTTCATGTACCATGGAACTACCTTTAAGGATAATCAAAGCATTCATAACAAGAGGCCTTGAAAACATATCTACTACTTTGATATGGACACCTTTCTTGTACTTAATTACCAAATGAAACTATTGAAGAAAACCCATCCACCTAAAGTGCCTACTTTGTTGTAGTTTAGACTGTGAATGCAAGTACTGAAGTAGCTGATGATCAGTGTGGATTACAATTTCTTTCCCCATTAAGTAGTGTTTCCATTTTTTAACACTTTGAACAAATGCATAAAGTTCCTTATCATAAGTAGGATAGTTACTAACTCCACCTATAAAGGTCTCATAGTGATAGCAAATTGGTTTACCTCCTTGCATTAGCACTACTCCCATGGAAAATCCACTCACATCTGTCTCAGTCTCGAATGGTTGGTGTAAATTTGGTAAAGCCAGAACTGGTGTTGTGCTTAACTTTCCCTTCAAAGTGTTGAAGGCCTTTTTTTGTGGAACTCCCCACTGAAAATTTTTCTTCATACTGGTCAATGTGTGCAATGGTGATGCAATGTAGGAGAAGTTTGCAATGAACTTTCTCCAGTACTGGACTGCACCTAAGAAACTTATGACTTCTGTGACTGTACTTGGCTTAGGCCATTTTAGAATAACTTCGACTTTTGCAGGGTCTACTTTCAATTGACCACCACCTACAACATAGCCTAAGTACACTAAGGATGTCTTAGCGAATTCGCATTTAGACATCTTTACAAAGAGTTTTTCTTTTCTCAATACATCAAAAACTTTATTTACATGACTTGCATGATCTTCCCAAGTTTGACTAAATACAAGAATATCATCTAAATAGACTATGACAAAATCATCAATAAAAGGATGAAATACATCATTCATGATTCTCATAAATGTAGCTGGTGTATTGCATAGCCTAAAGGGCATGACCAACCACTGGAATAGTCCATGTTTTGTCTTAAATGTAGTTTTCCAAATATCATCTTCTGCAATTCTTATTTGATGATATATGCTATGTAAGTCTAACTTAGAGAAATAAACTGCATGTTTTAATTGATCAAGTAAATCATCAATGCGAGGAATAGGATACTTGTTCTTTACCGTTATCTTGTTCAGGGCTTGATAGTCGATGCACATTATCCAATACCCATCCTTCTTTGGAACCAACACAATTGGAGAACCACGAGATGTACTAGGACGAATGACTCCTTTTTCAACCAACTCTTGAACTTGCTTGTTGATTTCTTCATTCTACAAAACTGATAAGAAGTACATGCCGATGTTTGGAAGAGGCACATCCTACTACAACTGGATTTCATGTTGTATCTCTCTCTTAGGTGGCAACCCCTTTGGCTCCTAATATAATTCATCATAAGTAGAAACTATTTTGACCATCTCAGTTTTACACTCTGGATCACACCCCTTAAATGCTTCAAATTTTTCATCCTCTTTGGGTTTTATAAGCATTAATACAAATTTCTTACAAGAATTGACCAACATTTTCATTTGACCAACATTAACTAGTGCAATATTAGTCTTAACTTTGTGTGCATGTACAATATATTCTATCCCATCCTTAAAAAGATGATACTTGCTCACCCCTATAAAAGATTGCTTTTTTTCATATAGATAAGGAATCCCTAACACAAGCCCACAAATATCCAAAGGAACAACATCTACCTCTATCTCATCAACAAAGTTTGTAGTGATAGAAAGTTTCAATTTACATTGTTTCGTTACCTGCAGTTGAGTATCATTGCAAACCCATCCAAGCGGATATGGCTTTGGCTGTGGTGTTGTAGCTAGATTAAGTTTCTTTACCACCTCCTCAGATATTAAGTTGACTTGAGAACTTGTATCAAACAGTGTCAATCTTAGTATGCTTAGTTACAACTCGAATATGAAACAATTCATTACGTTGTTTATCAACTTTAGGAGTAGATACTTTACTTGTAATTAAATTTGCATTAGAAACATTTGCATTAGAAGAGAGAATTATACCTTTCCCTTTACCTTGGACCCCAATAGCAACAATCTATATTTCATCTCCAGAGTCGGATCCAAGATCTTGTTAAATCACTACAGCAGTCTTTTGCTTGCCTTTATTGCCTCTGTATCTTTTCAGCCTTAATCCAGGATGCAACTTCCAACACTTCAAATCATCACGCCCCTCTTTCTTTCAATGGGAGCATGTGGGATTATCACCCTCCTTCTTAACTGTAGTTGTCTTCTTCCCTTTTCCTTTATCCTTGTCTTTTTTTTTACCCTTAGACTTCCCCTCAGACTTAGATGGTTTCTTTGAAAAATTACCACTAAAAATGTTCTTACCCCTTGACTCTAAATGTGTGGCTTGGACTGACACTTCATCCAGATTACTAGGACTCAACATTAGAATAGTATGTATTAGGTAAGAATGCAAACCACCTATGTACTTAAGTAATGTATCCTGAGTATACAATGGAACATTTAAAGCAATAGCCCGTTTTCTAAACTCATGGGTGTAATCTTGGACACACTAACCCTTACCTTGCCTAAAGTTTTTCCAATTCATTGTTAATTGTTGCATATAA
The DNA here is from genome assembly GCA_007258455.2 of Sequoia sempervirens. Taxonomy (NCBI): domain Eukaryota; kingdom Viridiplantae; phylum Streptophyta; class Pinopsida; order Cupressales; family Cupressaceae; genus Sequoia; species Sequoia sempervirens. The sequence goes on along the minus strand of VDFB02358134.1, from coordinate 190,853,370 downwards.
CCTAAAGGGTAAAACTAGTTTTTAAGGGCAACAACAAATTCCATCCAAGTCATATTAACCTTACCATGGTGAGCAATTTCTTCCCAAGTCCTACTCTCCCACTAGGTGAGAATTGTACCTCCCAACCAGAGAGTGGCTAACTAGATCCTAGAAGCATCTTCTGCTAGGCCTTGAATCCTACAATACACTTCTACCTGCTAGATCCAATCATCTAACATTTTAGGATTTAACTCCCCAGAGTACTTAGGAAATTCAAATTTTACATCCAGTTTAATAATAGGCTTAGACTTGCTCTTGAAAGGATTAACAGTAGTAGAAGAAGAAGAAGAAGGGGAAGATGGAGAAGAAGGGGAAGCTGGAGGAGATGGATTTTCTGGAGCCTTTCCTTCTTTGTCCTTTCGATCTTCCTTCTTCTCTTGCTTTGAAGAATCTCCATTTTCGTGCTTCTTCTTTTCTGCATAAAGCTCTTCCACCATAGCCTTCATGTCAAGAAAGGCTTGTTGAAAAGACTTATCATCAAGCTCAGGCTCAGTACTTTTCCCGGCTTCAGTTTCTTCCATCGTTGGAAAATTCCTTCATTTGTTGATCTTAGGATTGTATTCTTCTAGCTTGCCTTCACCTCGTTGTTTCCTAGAACGTGTTAGCATCCACTTCTACAATACTAGTCACACAAGGCTTTGATACCAAACTTGGTCTATATTAGGATCTATGACAATTTCTTACAGGATACATAATGTTTACAACAAATAATCCAAACTTAACTAACATAATTAACATAACAAAAATACTTAAACAACGTAGCATAATAAGGTGATAAACAAAATGAAAGAGAGAAAGAGATAGAAGAAAATACACAATTGATAATGGAGTTCGCAAAAAGGTTACGTCTTTGGGTCCCTCTCCAATAGAGTGACTGATCCTATTAAGCTCCAAGAATAGGATTACAATTACAAAATAGATTCGTTCCCTTCTAGCACCTTGGTGGCATAACATTCCTCTGACATACATGAATGGCTTCAAGTCTTCAAGTATTTAGTGTAATTCTCCCAACTTCATCACTTGCTTGATTTTTGAATGCCCCCCTAAGGCCTAATTCATCCCTTTTTTATACATGATTTTTTCTATTTATGGTGTAAAACCATAAGATTTGAAAATCAAATAATATCCCTACATTTACAAATAAATCTTGGGAAATCCCCTTAATAAAAATCCTTTGTTGAAAAAGAGGGGCCCTTATAATTTGCACTTACAAATCAAAATAATGCTAACCCCTTAAATTTTATTTAAATCCTTATAATTAAGATTATAAGATTTAAAATCTTATTAAATATTTTCTTGTTTAATCTCAGCCCTTTAATTTATGTTATTTCAGGTTTTATTGTTTTTTAAGAAGTTAAGTTTTTTGCTTAAAAGGGGGGTTAAATCATCTAATTTTGAGTTATTTGGGCCCCTTATTCACTTTTCACCATTTGTTGTCTTTAATAAAACAAATTTTCATTGCACCACATCCCGCCTTTAACACGTGGTCTAATGACATAGAGGGAGATTCACACTGAGGAGGTCATGGGTTCAACCCACTCCCCCCCCATTTTAGGCCTTATCTCCTTTTGAAGTAAATAAAATAGTTTGGTGCCCATATGAAGTTAAGCGTGCCATTCGTGGTGCATTGGTAGAGTGGGTGGATAGGAGATGAGAGGTGGGAGGTTCAAATCCACCCACATAATTTTGAACAAATAAGCTTAACAACTTGTCGGAGGAGTGAGAGTAGGCTGCCATGTGTCATGTTTTGATTCGCTGCAAGGTGGACACGTGTCATGATTTGATTGGTTTGTACTGCCATGTGTCGATTTGTGATTGATCAGTGCCAACTGTGTATGCCATGCCATGTGTCACTATTGGATTGGCCCACATCATCATCAATTGTTGAGTGTGCATCCACGTCATCATGCTGATGTCAGCATGGTCAACACATTTTGACTAGAACTTTGACCGATGGTATCTCACACATACAAACTTCGTTTGACGTGAAAGAAACATCGTCAGAATCGTGGTGATGAGATCTTCACGTTGGCATTGATTTCATCAAATTTTGAGATGGTCAATTTTTTCACATTTCTGGATGGCCTCAGGTCCCTATTTGACCCAAACTTTGATTGGTCATATCTTGGGCATACAGATTCCTTTTGAGCCTGTTCTAGTTGCGTTGGACTCAGAATTTTGAGCACTTCGATCTGGCGATGATTATTGGAACATATGGGACACTTCAATTTTTGAAATCAAGTATCCCCTGGATCAAATACACATCAATCATCAATTGCACATAATAAGATAGCCATTGAGAAGGAAAAATCATTGAACTTTATTAAAAGAAAGGTGTTCTTATAGCTTGCACAAGTCTGAAATATATCTATCTTGCTTGAAAAATTCTTAGAAATAGAGTATTACAATTTTTATTTTCAGTCACAAGACTGAAAATCTAAGTTACAATACATATAAATGAATAGAAATAAAATTCTCAAAAAACTTTTGCAATGATTGAAATGCATGCTTGGAGCCCTTCAATGCAAGCACATGCCCCTTTCATCTCTTAAAACTTCTACAACATGGGAAATCTTCCTGGAGCAAGCTGTAATGTGTAGAATCCAAGAAGGAGAGTGTTGATTGTGTTCCATATATGAATCTTTCCTCTGTTATATGCAACATGCAATGTGTTATGAGCAACAAGGTGCTGCCTTTTCTACCATGAATGAAGTTGTGCCTCAATACAACCAACAAAATTACTATTAGTCTCAATTCAAAAATAATAAAAGTGCATTGTGTATTGCAAGTTTACAAAAGTAATTCCAAACATAGTAGAAAAATAAATCAATTAAAAAATTGTAGCCTTGTCAACAAATGCCTTAAACAGAGTGTTCAACATAGGCCTAAAATATGCATAATGAACCCTTGATCTTAGAACCTTGTTCAAAGTTTAAGAAAGTTGATACACCCAGATTGTAGTACGAAGTTGACATAATAGAATGAAGGCTATCAACACTAACCAGACTGGAACAACATTATCAACATAAATTTCCTAGAAACCAAGCCCAAGAATTCCATCAGACTTAGACAACAAAATTGTCAACCCTAGTTCATGTGTTGTCTTAGTTGCAATTTTTCCAATTTGATATTTTATAAACTTTGATATAGGACGAAAAGAATATTTTGTTTCTTGAATAAGAATACAAATAATCCTCAATGCATTATAATAGATCACAAAACCATTTTTTCGTGAATATTTATCTGAAAGATTTGCAATCAAAAATCCTACAGATACTTGTAAATGATGCCAAGAAAATTTCAAACAAGATTAGAACTTATTTGGTAAATACATGTTCAAGAACAAAGTCTATACTCACAAGAGCCATTAAGAAAAAATGATATGGTGATATACTTGAGTTGAACCAAGCATATAGATTGTTGAATAGTGGTGCCTATGAATCACCATGCCAACTATCATTGCAAGAGGAATGGTGAAGGACATGCCAAGAGTTGCAACAAGAGGTGTTGTCCATACCACAAATAGTGCCCTACAATTATTAGTGAAAATATGATTCCAACTTAGTTCTAGAATCAAATGCCAAACTTAATGTATCCAAATAATCATTACTTTATAAGTTGCATACCAAAAGTAATTAGATATGACACTTCCAATGAATCTATTTGCAATCATAACTTCATCCAGTTTGGCAAATTTAGGAATACTAAATTTTGGTTCAATTCTAATAGCAGCTAAAGGCCATACTGCAAGATAATGTAAGCATAGATATTATTTAATTTCAATATAATGATCACCTCGAGAAATTACAAATTAGAAAGCATTAGAGGGAACGATTTAACACCAATCTATACCAAGCAAAGCAACTACAAAAGTAGAGAAAACCTTATATATGGAATTTTAAAAGTAGATTGTAATGCCTATGGTTTGAAGATAAAATTAATTTCTGTATATTGCTTTTGTCATGTAAGTATCGATGCATTGAAACAAAAGATGAAGCCATGAAAATACATATGACTACCCAGAGCATTCAACGAACTTCAATTTAAATTCTATCAATTGAAGTTTTGATTGATGCATTCAAATTCAATTGAAATCTACTAATCCTTGTCTTCTTGGAGGTGGACCATACCTATATAGAGGTGTGCAATCATTATCTATATACAAGTATAGCTCATGAATGGTCTTATTCTTGTACCATCACTACCTTTATATGAAGTGAATTCTTGTCGTATGTATTGACTTGCAATTTATGAGTCCCTTCGATATAACAAAAATGGAAAAGTTCATTGAAGAGAAAGGCATGTATCGATGGGACAAAGACATTGGTCCCTTCGATGAAGCAATAGCATTTATTTACCTAGATTCAATAATGAAATGACTATGTTGAAGCAATAGGAGAACATTGAAAGAGATTGATCTGACTAGTGGAAAGATCAAATGGGAACAAGGCATGATTGCTTGAGTGGAATTCGATAGAGGTTTTCAATGTCTAGAGTTCAAGATGGCATGATGTAGTGTTTGCCACTTTATCATGAGCATACCCTAAGTAGTGTGCGGAAAGGCGGGTGACTCCCACAACCCCATAGAAAAATATTGAAGCTCATGATGTACTGCAGTGACATTCACCACACTCCCACATAGACCAAGCAAGTAAAGTGTGATATTGTAGTATTTCTCCTGCATCCTCGCAAAACCAAAATCAGAAACCTAAGAATCATTGAGATATTACAATAAAATATAGGGCATATAAAAGCACGAGGGATACATTTGAAAAATAAAATTTATTAAAAGCATGATGAAATTAAAATAGTAATGTAGAACAATCCACAAATCAAAGCATTTTATAATTGACATCTACCTTGCAAAAAATATTACAAAAGCTGCTACACCATTAAACACAGCAGCTTTTGCTAAATCAGAGCTAAAGAAACAAATATAAACAACTCCAAGCCACTTCACTAAATAAAATATAAATTCCCTAGGCACAAGTACCATACCATTTTGAATTAAAAAGGAGTAAGAATTTTCAAAACATACATTCTCAAAAACTGAAATGAGGAAATAGTTGTAATTTATAGACATAGAGCACACATAGAGGATGGTGGACAAAAATTAGGGACTTTCAATTGGAAAATTTAGCCGAAAAGAGATTTATAATACTTCCTACATAAGAAAGATTAGGGAATTGCAATTTACAGACATAGAGCACACATAGAGGATAGTGGACAAAAATTAGGGACTTGCAATTGGCAACTTTAGCAACTATGTTCTGCATATACCTTGACTAATAAGATTTACTAAACATGACAGTGGACAACAATAACATGATTTCACAAAGTCATGTTTACATTTAAGACTTTCAACTCTTGACAATCCAACTTTAAGCATAACACCTTTTCATACTCAGAGCAAAAAGAAACAACTTCATACATTGTTTATGCTTTAGAAGAGATTATTTGTTCTACCATTTCATAATTGCTCACCAGGTAGTAGTTTCTTTTAGAAAGGAAAATTTCATTTTCTCATCACCCTCATAGATTTAGCCTATTCATCCTATTTGAAGAATTTTTCAATTATAAATAACTTGTTTCATACCTATATATTTGACCACTATTTATCAGTCACTTGATTATGGTGGGGTACACCATATAGGTATTGGTACTGTGTGTCCACACCATTCATATCATGGTGAGTAAATGAAGAAGGCTAAGGTTATATCATATATAAATGTAATCACTAGTGGATGTGGGTATTGGTATGGGGATGCAGTCCTCATTCCTATACTACAGTTTCCTTATTTATAAATGGATGATAATAAAAATAAATTCTTTTACAATTATTGAATAGAATTAATCTATCAGACAATCCTTTGACCTCACTTAACTTGTTGGAACCAAAGTTGCATGCAAACAGATATGGTATCAAATTGGGATATGGTGAATTTTCAAGATACCCTAATAGAGATACAATTAAATATGAGGCTATATTCAATTATTTATATATCTAAGCCTATAGAACATAACTTTGAAAATACATGAACATAATTTTTGACTTTGGCTTTGGAGGGATAATCTACATGAACATATTTCTATGCAAGGTTTCCTTGATTTTTTGACAAGATAAGGGAGGAAAGCTCAGTTTATGAAGTAAACTACAACTTTGCAATGGGAAAAAACAATAGGTCTACATCTTTTTTAATCCTTTTTTACATGGTTTTTCCATACTGAAGGAGTTTCTCCTCTTTTATGCACGAGTTAGGGTTTGTATTGATATGTATGAGGGGATGCATGATGGAGAAAACAGTGACTGCATCCTAAGCCTTCATGTTTTATATGAATAATGCATGAATAGAAGCAGGTATTTCATAATGTACCTAACAAAAGCAGCTTTGAATAGGCAAAGAGTTCATTTTTTTATGGCAAGGTTATGAAGTTTTGGGATGTGAGCAAGGATTTTGAAGAGTGATAGAGTGTCACATATTGGGATCAGTTTGAGGATCATGCAACAAATTTGAAGGTCTTATCAAGCAATACAAATGAGAGTCTCATTCAAAGGGCATATCGAGCATCGGAAACCCATTTATGAATGATCTCATTGCTTTCAAATGGTTGTCTCTTCATTATGTCAGTTAGAATTTTCAAGAGCAACAAACAGTCCTAAACAAGAGAATTACAAAGGGTATTTAAGGGTGCCAGTGTTTAATAGCAATGGTAAAGAACAGTGCCAAACAAAGTAGTCAACCAAGGGTTTTCAAAGAATGACATTCAATGTAAGAGGAAATGCATTTTTCATGGTGTAAGGAAAATAAGTGCAATCATGTTGTAGGGAAGTGTATTCTTCATAGTCACTGCTCAAGGAGATAGTAATGAATAGGCCTTTTTGAGTTTTTGATGCACTCAAACTTTGGATAGTGGAGGCTCATGGGACAAGTCAAGTGTAAGACAATATGCAAGGTACAATGATAGGATTCCTATTAAAAACCCAAAGCATAATGACACCTCAAAGAAAAATGCATGATATAGACCTATGGTAAAGAAAACAAAATATAGTCATGGTCACTATGATGCCATGAAAATATTGCAACAAGTGATATCATCTCAAGATATCAGACATGGTACAGTACAATGAAAACCAAGTTTCATGGCATGTTTCCTTTGAAAGCATGGTGAAAAGAGTAATGGAGATAGTGCTAATTAGGAACAATATTCCTATTGATCAAAGGAAAGTGGGTTAACCTTGGATAGTGTTTTAGCCTTGAAGCAATGGTCAGGTAGTTCCTTCATAGAAGGTCGTTGAATAATGTAGTAACAATGAAGGGCACTGCATTCATCACAGTGGTTAAGTGCAACAGTACTATAGTGGTAGTTTCATGAAATCATCCAAAGGTTGTATCAAGATCAAGGTGTGATGATCTTTGGAACAAGGAACAATGGTCAAACCAAGGAGTAAGTTTCATCCATGAATTTAGGAATGTCCATGGGGTTTCAAATGTGCATCAAATGAATAATCTTTGCAAGCACGTTCATGAGTGACAGTGAACAGTTTTTAGTTCAATCCTCATTTTCTTTCTTGCATATTTAGTCTCTTTTACCTTAAATCAACATTCATTTAGAGCAAGGTTTAAGTATGCAAAAAAGGGGGTAGATCTTTCAATGACGACAACCACTATTCCTTAAGGAAATCAATGGCAAGGATTGAGGTGACAGTCCTTTGAGAGGAACAAATAAATAGCTATGAGTCGTAATAAAATAAAGACTTAAATATATAGGAGAGTGATTTATTGTTATGAACTATCGATGTCATGAGGGTAGGGCTGTCTTTCCAAGTACCTAGTGGCAATGTATGTGTAATGTAAGTTTTTCCATTATTTTCACTAAGTTTTCAGGAGGCAAAGAGCTTGAAAATGGCATGGGTAGTTGCCTGTGAATGATCAATCATGGAGACTTAAATGAGCAGCAAGGTTAATAGGCATATGAAGAGAATGTGAATCCAATGAAGGATGGCCAACTAGGTTATGAAGGCAGTGGGTGTCATATCAAGCATGGGAAAATTGATGTCATTATTTTAAAAGACATTGATATGCAAAGGGTTGTCATAGAATCTTCAAATTGTTATTTATTTGCACAGTCCTTCACATTAAAACCCTACTTCTTGCTAGCAAAATTTTCCCATTGTTATATCATTTTAATGGCACTGTCACTCTACATTGCACATTCATTACAGTCCATAAAATCATGAAACATAAGTTTACTATCTAAGTCTTACACATTTCACTATGTTTTTGTCTTCTATCAATCAGAGTTATCTACAGGTTGGATGATGGTTATTGATTCTTGATGAGTTCTACACAACTTTCCTTTTATTCATGCATGACTCTACCAGTTACAACATTTTCTTCCACCTATTCTCTACCCTTGTAACCTATTATTTAATCCATATCACTCAATCCCCTAAAGAATGCTAATACCATATTTTGTCATTCTGAAAAAAAAAAAAAAAAACACTATGTGACAACTGTCTTAAAATCCAATTAGACTCCTTAGATATATATAATAACAAGATTTTACTGTTACTTGGAACTCAATCAAAGATAATTGAAAGTGGTCATAGGATATTTAATCTTCTTGTCTCATATCAAATAACTATTGTGATTGATTTCTTCATCATTTCCTAACACTTGGTAAACATAATCTCTCAACATGTAGCCAACTAGGGTTTCAGAAATAAATGGGATTTGAGGACTACCATGTATCATCAATGACATCTATGGATTTTAATAAACATCTAAAAACATAACCCATAGTTTTATTTTGCTCTCAAAGGTTTCTCCTTTGCTAGCCAAGGATTTCATTATTAAACCCAAAAGCTTTTGGACAAATTTCACAAACCTCAAATCCTCATACTAGCTCTTTGAATACTTCAACAATGTTAAATGCACGACAACCCACAAGAATAACTGGAAAAAAAATGAGAGAAAATTTGCACAAGTCCAGCAATGTGGGTGATAGAAATGCATGCCTGGAGCTTCTTCAATGCAAGCAACGTTCCAAAACTCCATTAAATCTCTACAATGTGGGTCAAACTTTTAAATGCAATTGGAGGTTTAATTGAAACTTCTCCATCCTTGCCCAAACTGCCACTACATTTTTTTGGTCTCTGCTACACCATATTTCCTCTATCTTATGTAACATACCTTGATTACTATGCTGCAACATGGTAGGAAATTTGTATGGAGCTTCTGCAATGTGGTGCCAAAGCTCCTTTAAATTTCTATAACACCAACATTGTAGCTCCTTTAACACCAAAAAAAAGAAACCCTAAATCTTTGTGATGCGTGAATCTCACAAAGTCAAAACTGAAAGCCTCCTCCATTTCACTTTTGGTGCCCATATTTTCTTTTTTATTTGTGTGACTAATTATTTATTTATGTTCTCTACCCAATGATCAAATTAGTCATTTATAACTATGTTGCAAAAATTAGTAGAATTTAGTCAATTTTAATTGTCGTGACTAAAAGTTTTAGTCACATAGTCATTTATTTTCCAAATTCTACTAGTGTATGATGTTAGCAAAGGAACCTTAGAATGATCCATGGAAAAGAAGAGGTGCTAACAAATAGATCTAAATAATACACCCAAGAGACCCCCCTTCTCCCAAATCACTCAATCAAGAATTCCCCCAATATTATGATTTGGCACTTTATATGTAGTGTGATTACAATGCTAGAATGCTTTCTAGATTTTACAATTCCAAGATTTAACCAAATATGCAAAAATACAACAATATATCATAATGAGATCCTCAAGTTGAAATTAAAACTTCCTAATATGATCTAGATTGAAAATGAATCCTTTCCAAAAGGAAAAAACTTCTCCAGATGTCAATATGTCCAAGTTATCAACCAAAATGTAAATATTCTAAAATATGAATAAAAGATACCTGGAAAAGAATCTAGAAAAAATGCATAGATATAACTATAGAGCTCCTCAATATCTTTCCAACACCACAAAAATTAGAAAAATTGGATAATCAAGAAAAATGTTATGAGCTCAAAGGTCCAAAATAAATATTTGACTTTAATCAACAATAAATTTTATCTTTTAAATAAATATGATAAAAAAGCTTACACCACTAGAAAGTGCTTGAAAATATATTTTCAATGATATATTATTTTCTAAAATTTAATATCGATAATCAAAGATTTTCTTTGGTCTGATGGCAAACAGAAGAGGAAAAAACATAGAGTTAAATGGAGCTGGTGTTGCCTTCCCAAAACTCAAGGAGGCTTGGGGCTGAAGGATCTTAGGATTCAGGGCATGGCCCTTGCCTCCAAATGGATCTTCAAGGCGTTGATAGGAGATCAACCTTGGAAGGTATTAATAAGGAACAATATATCTCTCTCTAGACCTAAGTGTAACACCAAATGGGAGGGACTGGATTGCTATGACATTCTCTTTGGTCAATTTGAAATAAATTTTTTTGGCTTTGTTGTCTTCTCCTCTATATGGAAGGCCTAGAAACATATTAGACACCTAATAAGTGGAGGAGAGGCCATCAGAGGCTTAAATGAATTCTACCTAGAGAGATCCATTCGGTGGAGCATTCTTTATAATGGAAAGCCTCTTGCACTATCTCAAGGATGTTCAACCAAACACTGGGTAGAATTGGGAATTAAAACCTTGAAGGATATTGTGGATGGAAATAAGTGGTATACTTGGGAGCAGCTAATGAATTAGCATCGGCTACCTCCAAGGTAGAAAAAGACCTATACAATGTTGATGAGAGGATTGGGGAGTGAGAGCCATGGCCCTGGATGAGATATTAATAGGGCCTTGGATAGAATGGTTTGGTCTGATGGCACCAAATTTCTGGATGGAATAGTTAAAAAAAATTATGCTAATGGATTTAGGTGAAGTAATTGAATGGCTTAATTCTCAATTGAAATTAAACTGGAGCACCAATAGATGGATCTTTATCCTCCATCACCTCTGATGTAATAACCTGGAACCTAAAAAGACCTGCTTTCATTGGTTGCTTTTGCTTAGGAAGCTCGCTATTGATCAGGTCCTTATTGGGTATGGTATCCCTGTTAGACTTTGCCCTGCCTACAATGTTCCTAAAACCTTTGAGCACCTTTTTTTTACCTACCAGTTTGCCTCGACATTATGTGCCTTGTTCTTAGGTCTTCCTAGCAATTGGAATGATCTTCCTTTTCATGGCATGCGATCCTTACTAGCTTTGCTGCTGAGTTTGATTGTAAACTAAATCAGTTTTGGCTTATTTTCACTAATGAAGTTTTATGGTTTTTTTGGAAAAAGAGAAATGAAGAAGTTTTTCAAGGGAAGTCAAGAACCCTTACTGAGTTTAATAGCCAAATCACATTCTTATTCATTCTTTTGCAGGTTTCTGTTGTTATTAAGGTTCCCAAGGATCGTTTCTTTATACTCCTCAAAGAAGGGGTTATGTTTTTGTACAAGATAGACATTTCTTCTGCCCATTTTTTTCCACAAGGCAGGGACAACTTGAACAAGGAGGAACTAGAGCTTTTGGATCAATACTTGTAGGAGAATGGAATAACCGAGGAGAAAATTGAAGAGGAGAACAAGAACAGAACTGAAAAGGAACCACAAGAGCCTGTTGTTAAGAGAATTGACCCACACCTGATAGATCCACCATTGGGTGCATTCAAAATTGATGTTGTTGAGTGCAACAATAATACTATTGGGGAGTGGCATTAAAGTTGTCTAATTTCCCTTTTGTATTTATCTAATCTATATGGCTATCATGAACAATTAGACTCATAGCGATTAACTGGTAGAAGGATGATGCATAACTGTTTATTCCTTTTTGGTTCTCTATATATAATATAAAAACAATTTAATATCCAAGTCAAACATTATGGATTTTTGAAGAAAACTTCCCAATTGAACTCTTGAGAGGCAAAAAAGGGCCCTTGATGAAGGTCGTTTGGCAATCAAAATTAAGATATTTGTATGATGACAGTCATTTTTTAATCAAATTTAAGACATTCATATGATGATTGTCATTTGGCCATCAAAGTTAAGATACTCTTAGACTAAAATAATTTGGTTGTTAAATTTAAGATAGTATTTGGTGACAATCATTTGGCCATCAAATTTAAGATAGTGAAGCAATATCAACCAAAAAAATTTGTCACAAAAATATGAAGAATATATGAAAATGACAGTTTTTGGGCCTTTTGGATTCAATGGTAGGATCTATTTTGACCCAAATTTCTCTAAAATGAACCTACAATACAAAACCACAAAAAAACCCTCAAATCTGGTATTTCTATCAAGTTTTTTATTCTTTAGGACATCATTTGATGCAAGAGAAGAGCATTTTTAGATTTTCAAGATCCACCAAAATTTTCACCCTAGCAAAAGCTCAAGTATGATAATCTCCTAGATCTAAGAAGGGGCTTGTAGATCTAAAGCTCTGATACCATGTTAGTGTCACTCAAGGACTCAAGCTTCCAAGTCGCCTACAAAACTAGACACAACCTTCTACAAGAGAGACAAGCAAGAGCATAAATTTTCAATAATGGATACAAAATAACATTATATCAAATATGATCAATATGAAATACAATGCAATGTAATCCAGACTTATTTACAAATGAGAACCCCTTGGTTATATAGCCAAGTGAGACATATGATTAGACAAGATCATGACAAGTGTCTTAATATTATGACATGAAGAAACCAATATTAAATTACCTAGGACACACGAAGTAAATGACATAAGATAGAATAAGATCTAATGCCAACTAAAACTTCTAGAAAGATTCTTAGGACCTAAATAAAATTAACATGTGAATAGGACATACTAGGAAACTAGTTAGGTAAAATACCATATTCACATCAATAAAAATATTTAGATCTTGATTTTCCAAGCCAAATAGTTATAACCTCTTAATATTTGAGAGACTAAAAGAAATATTTTGGAAGCATTTAAAGCTAATTTTTCTAAATATAAGGGTTCCTTTTCTCTAAAAAGGTTCCAATTTCTATATCCTTCCAATTTGACATATTGAACTTTTCTATATACCCAATATATTTGTTGATACATGGAAGAAGTAATATTCTCTATATACACATCCATGTGTGAGATACCTTAAGGTATGTAAAGGAGAATAATAAATGGTACCGAGGTTGTATAAGAAAGGGACTTTCCTTGTTAAGGGTACTTGTTTAGAAATAAATCCTTGAACTTAAAATGTTTTCTCGATATACTTATAATTTTTTATTGTATGAATTTGTGTTGAATGATAGAGATGAATGGGTAGTGGATAGAATAAAAGTTTTGTAAAATAATCTAGTGTAGCCTTATTTATCCTTGATTATTTATAGGGTCAATACCACATTGTAGTTATATTAGGTATTAGATGTAATTTAACATGTCAATGTTACCTATAAATGTGAATCTAAGACAACATTTATACTTAATGATTCTTTTTTGTTATCAAATACAAAAATAAGTAATTTATATATTTTTTTTAATTTTTTATTTTTCCCTAAAAAAGAATTTTCTAAGTGCAATAAATTAAATTAATATAATTTTTCCTTTTTCAATTTTAATTATTAGTACATGCACTTTTAATAATTTTGAACTAGAAAGAAAGATTAGTTTATAATATTTTTTAAATTTTTGACTCATCAAAATTGGGCCTCTACATTTATGAAACACTTATTTCTCCTATAACTTTTAACAAGAGAAATAAAAATGCACCTTGTGAGTTTAGGGTTTCTTTGATACATTCATATGCTATTTCTTTGAAACTTTTATGCAAACAATTATTTATTATAGCATTCTTCCACCTTATCTTCTCCACCAATCGAAGATTTTTGTTGTGTTACAAAATTATAGGTAGACGCATGTGAGAAAATAGAAAAAAGAATTATTCCCCATACTAATTCTCCTTTACAAGCATGTGAGTTTAGGTTGAAATACTTTAATTTTTACAAGCATGTGAGTTTAGGTTGAAATACTTTAATTTTAATATTCTTGTAGGTGAAAATTATTTGAATTCAATAGATTGCATTCTTATCTCCATATGACCTCATTTATAAGTAGCAATGGAGTTTAGGGTAAAGAGAATAAAAATGTGATTCTCCCAATAGAAACTTCTTCATTGGTACAATTTGGGCATGGAAAATCCTTCACATTGTTTCATGATTCATCTATGCACACAATTTTTTAAGAGACATTTTTTTTTTTGAAAATAAAATATTAATTAACTTTCTTATGCAGGTAGTTCTCCTTCCTTTGGTGTTATATCTTCACAAAGGAAGGTACCTCTTCACAATAGTGTATTGGCCAAGTGAAAGTTTCTTTATAGGGTAGGATTATTTTTTTCTAATACAATAAGCATTATATTATTCATTAAAAAAATTATTAGAATGTCAACTAAAATAGAGAACTATCCAACCACCCAAATTTATCTATATAGTATTAGTAATAATTTAATAAGGATTATTGTTGTTAATATTTATTAAAATGATTTGATATGAAATATTTATTTATTCTAGCAATTTTATAGATAAAATATCCTAAAAAAAATTAATATCCCCTTTATTCTCAAGATCCAAGTGCTTGTATCAAATATCATGAACAATAATGTTTTCTTACACCCACCTCCTAGGTTATAGAGATATTAACAATGAAAATTTGAAAGTCATTCTAAAATTACAAGCCTATTTTAATTTAATTTATATTATTATGTTTCTTATGGGTTTTGATAAACTTGACTAAATATGGAACCCCTCACCTTTGAGTAAAAAATGGATCAACATACTCAATAGAATCCTTAATATAAAGAGTGAGACTAAAAATTACGTCTTCGTTGGTGTTTCACATGTTAAGGGATTGCATTAGAAAACCTTAATCACATTGGCATGCATCAATCCTACAAACCTCAAAAAATGATAGGTGTGAAACATTCAAAAACCTAATGATCACACACCCTAAATTCGCACCTCTTAAACTCCTAAATGGTACATCAAATTTATGTAAAAATTTCAACATATCTCCATTGGTGAGACAAGAGCTTGGATAAATGTATAACTACATTTAGACACAACTTTGTAGGTATTAAAATGTGAAAATACAACAAAAGTAAATATAAAAATATGAGTATAACCATTGTAAATATGCGACCCTCTTAAATCTTAAATATAAACATATGTATAAATTCATTTGGAGAGAACACTTTAGACATTAAAATGTAAAAAATATAGCAAAAATTAATATATAAATAATAAACATTTGAAGTGTAAATTTTAAATATGAAACTTTTGAAAATGATAGTTATTATATCTATTAGCTAAGAAATACACCTAACAAGTTTTGGAATTTTTAGAACTTCTACATAGAGCACCTAGAGTAAAAAAATGTATTGACTACCTTGTGAAATAGATTTATAGTGTTTTCTCTATTAAAAAAATTGGTTGATTAGTTTTCAAATCTAGTAGGGGAACCTTACATCATTAAAGGTTTGTATCTTTATTAAATGGAATATGTCAAGTGGAGGTGAGAGTGAGTTCTAAGAAGATGCAAATTTATTTTTGTGTCATGTGGACCATTATTTGAACATTTTTGAATTTTGTTCCCTTTTAGAAAGTTGATTGTTGCAAACATGTATACATATGATTAATTTAAAGACTGTATTTTATTTTCAAACTCATAATTTGAGCAAGTTATTTTTGTTACAATCATATTATATTTTATTTTGTTCATGTTGAATGGTATAGTTATGCATGTATATGTAGACATAAGTGTTCCATTCAATTTTTATTAGGTGCTTTTAATTAATGATATTTTTTATATATTTGAGAGGGGTCTAAGTGTGACACACTAGAGCATGATTATCTAGTGGGTCCTCTCACTAATGGCCAATATGCTTTAACAAGGAATCATAGCTTAATGTGTCCAATCCATCAATAAGACATTCCACACAAAATCCTACTTTTTAGATATTTTATTCATTTAGCTACACATGTTATAGTCTAGTAGAATATTTCTAAAATTGAAACAATATTTTTAATTGTGAAAGATGAAAAATATGACTTTATTTAATAAATAAATAATATAAAAGCATATTTCTCTTTAAAAAAGTGATTATTCTTATCATCCTTACTTTGGAATTCAAAATTAAAATTTTAAAATAATCTTGATGCTTCAACATAACCAACACATGTCCAAGATTTACTGAACAATTAGAGGAGTATATACTATGTAATAAACTAAATAATATGTGATTTACTATCTCATGAAAATTTACATGTAATCTCTATAATAATTTAAATGTCACTTCTCAAACATTGACCTTCACTTAACAAGTTGCTTGTGCTCTTATTTCAAGTAAGATATTGTACCTCAATATCTCAGTTAGAAACGTTTGCTGCTATTGTGACCTCTTGATATGATTTTGCAACTAGTTTAGAGTTAGGAAATAATGTGGGATATAATAATGACTTTGGTTCTTTAAAAAATCCCAAATAAATAAGTGGAGGTCTATTGAGAGTAGTTGGCATGTGGAATAATCCTCCATTATTCATTGGAGTCATCTTTGCTTCTCTATAGTTATGTAATTTGTCACGTTGTTTAATGCATTTTTCAACTAGATATTGAGACTTATTATTTATATTATTTTCAAAAAATTTAAAACTTAATCTTGTTGGCCAAGCAACTATTTTTAAAATGCAAAATATTTGTACAATCTAAAGAATTAGTACTATCTAAGCACAATATTTTTGGAAAAACATCACCTTTTTAATTCTTATAGATCATTTTTCAAGTAATATTATTAAAATAAAAAATATCTCTATTTGAGAAAACATATAATCATTTTGACAAAATTCAATGAGATAATAATAAGTCAACTTTAATCTATACAAATTATCATAAAGTTCTACATGTGTGTATGTATACACACACATATGTATATACAACATTGACACTTCTCATGCATTGACCTTCACTTAACAAGTTGCTTGTGCTCTTCTTTCAAGTAGGATATTGTACCTCAATATCTTAGTTAGAAAATTTTGATACTTTTGTGACCTCTTGATATGATTTTGCAACTAGTTTAGAGTTAAGTAACAAGGTGCAATGTAATTATGGCTTTGTATATTTAAAAAATCCTAAATAAATAAGTGGAGGTCTATTTTGAGTAGTTGGCATGTGAAATAATCCTCCACTACTCATTTGAGTCATCTTTGCTTATGTAGTGATGTAATTTGTCATGATTAATACATTTTTTCAACTAGAGATTGAGACTTATTATTATTAATATAAAAAAAAAAATTAATCTTGTTAGCTAAACAACTATTCTTAAAATGAAAAATCTTCGAGTAATCTCAAAAATTAATACTATCTAACCACACTATTTTGGGATAACCATCACCTTTTTAATTCTTATGAATATTTTTTCAAGTAATATTATTAAAATAAAAAGATCTCTATTTGAAAAAACATATAATCATTTTGACAAAATTCAATAAGATAATGGTAAGTCAACTTTAATCTATCTACATGTGTGTATGTATACACACACATATATATGTATATACACACATGCATACATGCATATACATATATACATATACACACACACGTATATGTATATATACATATATATACATATTAAGAGATGTATATTTACATGTAAATCTATATAAAAGTATATGCATTTGGATAAATCCCTTTAGACATGAAATATTTAAAAATTTAAGAAAATAAATCTAAATTTTTTATATAAACATTATAAATAATAAAAATATAAATAAGTATAGTTGTCCATAGTATAATTGTCCACATTAATAGCACATAGATCCAGCAATACATACACATGTTTCATTTTCATACAAATATATATAGTGTATATTCTAAAATTGTAAACAACTATATTTCTTACATTACCAAGAAAAATAAGTTGGAAATGTATATATATACTTTATATATAAAATTATATATAAATATAAATAAATGTATAAATACATTTAGACACAACTTTGTAGGCATTAAAAAGTGAGAAATATAACAAAAGTAAATATAAAAACTATGAATATAACCATTGTAAATCTATGATCTTTAAACTCTAAATATAAATATATGTATAGATTGATTTGGATAGAACTATATAGCCATTGAAATATGAAAAAGACAAGGTAAATATATAAATTATAAATATATGAAATATTAATTTAAAAAAAAATTATTAAAAAAAGTTGAAGGAAAACTTCAATTGCTTTACTTGGCAGCTAAGAAATGCACCTAACAAGTTTTGGAATTCGTAAAACTTCTACATAGAGCATCAGGAGTAAAAGATGCTTCAACTACCTTAAGCAATAAATTTATAGTATTTTTTCTATAAAAAAAATTGTATGTAAAAAATCTCAATTGATTTGTTGTGAATTGTCAAGTTGATTAATTTTCAAGTCCAATAGGGGAGCCTTACACAATTAAATGTTTGTAGCTTTATTAAACAAAATATGTCAAGTAGAAGTAGAGCAAGTTCCAAGAAGATACATATTTATTTATTGCACCTTAGGGACCATAAAGTGATTGATGTACTTGAACCTATTGGCTTGTGTTCCCTTTTAAAAAATGTGGTTATTGTAAATAGGTGGACGCGAAATTAATATAAAGACTATGTATTTTATTTTCAAAGGCTCATAATTTGAGCACATTATTTTTGTTGCAACCACATTGTATTGTATTTTGTTCATGTTGGATGGTGTTGTTACACATGTATATGTAGACATACATAAACGTTTTAATAAATTTTTATTAAGTTTTTTCAACTAACGTTCTTTTAAGAAATTTGATAGGAGCCTAAGTGTGATCAACCATAGCAAGATTATTTATTGGGTTTTCTCCTCTAACAGTCAAGATGCTTTGACATGGACTCACAACTTAATGCCTCCAATTAATCAATAAAACATTTCCACAAAATTCACCTTTTAAGATATTTTGCTCATTAATTGCATATGTTATAACTTAGCAGAATATGTGTAAAATTGAAACAATATTTTAATTGTGGAAGCTAAAAGATATTATTTTATTCAATAAAGAAATAATAGAAAAAAGAAAACATTTTTCTCTTTAAAAAATGATTATTCTCATCATTTTTACTTTTTTTAGAATTCAAACTCCAATTTAAAAATTAATATTAATATTCCAACATAAGCAACATCTACTAGATGATTGAAGAAGCATACCCAAGATCTACTAAACCATTAGCCAAGTACACTTATATGATAAACTAAATATTGTATGAATTAGAGACATTAGATTTCCACAGACCATTATGATAAGAGTTTTTTTTTTGGATTTAACTATGTGCAATTTATTTGCATCAACGTTTTAGATCACACTCTCCATCATCAAGATGAAACAAGAGCTCTAAGAAACTATGTGTAGTTTATTTGCATCAACGTTTCAGATCACACTCTGTGATCTATTAATTGTGTGCAGTTTATTTGCATTTGGTTCTTACAACTCTTGTTTCATCATGATGATGGATCACAAAGTGTGATCCAAAATGTTGATGCAAATAAACTACACACAGTTAAATCCAAAAAAAACACTCTTATTGCATGAATTGCTATCTCACAAAACTTTACATGTAATCTCTATAATAATGTCACTTTTGACGCATTGACCTTCACTTAACAAGTTACTCGTACTCTTCTTTCAAGAAAAATATTATGCCTCAAATCATATACTCTTCTTTCAAGTAAGATATTATGTCTCGACATTGTTTGGAGTTGGTGTGACATCTTGATATGATTTTACAACTAATTTTGAATTATGATTTTACAACTAATTTTGAACTAGGTAACAAGATAAGATATAATTGTGACTTGAGATCTTAAAAAACCTTAAAAAAAACAAATGTAAATCTATTAAAAGTACCTAACATATAGAATGATCCTCCACCACTAGAACCACCTTTATTTTTCCATAATGATACAATTTTTCATGTTGTTTAATATATTTTTCCAACTAGAGATAAAGACATTAGTTATATTAATCTCAAAAACTTTTTAAAAATTTATAACTTGTCAGCTAAACAGCTGTTTTTATAGTGCAAAATCTCAATGTAATCTCAAAGACTGAATACCCAACCACATTGTTTTGGGAAAACCATTACCTTTTCAATTCTCTAAACTATTTTCTCAAATAATATTATAAAAATAAAATAAAATCTCCATGGCGGAATTCAAAAAAGATAATGTTAGGAAATAAATACGCTTACGTACCAATGTTTTACACGGAACATATTCCCACGTGACTATTTAGCTTGGCGGGTTTCTTGCATGCCGTGGCATTAACAAGAAAAGTAAAAACGTGGAACTTTTGCTTTTGAATATACCATTTCTTGCCCACTTTCGAGACAAGAAGCCAATTTGGACTTTTGATGGAAAATGCTAGGCTAATGTAGTGAAGTATCCACATTTATAAAGCAAGAAATATGCCTAGCATAAATGTGATTTTTGTAAATAATGTAAATTTTGTTTTTTTTTTTCTAAATAGAGGCTGGATTGAAATGGAATCATATTTTAAAGTTAAAAGTTTCTATAATAGGTTTAGGATTGTATTTTGGGAATGAATGGAATGAAATGAAATCGCATTTTAAAGTTATATAAGACAAAGGTAGGTGTTTATAGATGCGGGTCTCTATTATGGACTAGGGTCAACCCTGCTCAAATATCTTTGAAGAATAGGAAACAACTGAAATGGAATCACAATTTAACGTTATGTATGAAAAAAGAAAACAATATATAGTGGAAGGTCTCTATTGTGGGTTAAGGGTGCGCTTGCCTAAACTTAAATATCTTCATAGGATAGGGAGCGAATGGAATGAAATTGCATGTTAAAATTACATAAGAAAAAGAATCACTTTATAGAGGAGGGTCTCTATTATGGGCTAGTACCACTCTACCTAACTTAAATATTTTCAAATACTAAGGAATGAAATCATATTTTGAAGTTATGTAAGAAATAGATAAGAGTTGATAGAGGAGGGTCCCTATTATAAGCTAGATCTGCTCCCACCCAACTTAAATATCTTCAAAGAATAGGGAACAAATGAAATGGGATCACATTTTAAAGTTAAATAAGAAAAAATGACAATCTATAAAGGAGGGTCTTTGTTAAGGGCTTGGACCTTTCTTGCCCAACCTAATTATCTTCAGATAATAGGGAATAAATGGAATGGAATCATATTTAGAAGATACATAAGAAAAATATAACAGTTTATAGAGGAGGGTCCTTATTATAACTTAGGGTTGCCCTTGCCCAATGTAAATATCTTCAAAGAATAGAGAATAAATAAAATGGAATCACATTTTAAAAGTTACATAAGCAAAAATATAATTGTCTATAGACAAGGGTCTCTATTATGGACTAGGGTTACTTGACCCAACTTAAATAAATTCAAAGAATAGGGTACAAATGGAATGAAATCATATTTTAAAGTTACATAAGAAAAATATAACAATCTATAGAGGAGGGTCTCTATTATGAACTAGGGTCACCTCCACCCAACTTAAATATCTTAAAAGAATAGGGGACAAATAGAATTGAATCAAATTTTAAAGTTACATAAGAAAAATATAGCACTATCCCTATTAAGGTTGAGGTTGCTCTTGCTCAACTTAAACATCTCCAAAGAATAGGGAATAAATGTAATGAGATCACATTTTAAATTTACATAAGAGTAATATAATAGTCTATAGAGGAGTCTCTCTATTATGGGCTAGGGTCACCTTGCATAACTTAAATATCTTCAAATAATAAGAAACAAATGGAATTGAGTCACATTTTAAAGTTACATAAGAAAAAGGTAACAATCTATAGAGGAGGGTCTTTATTATGAACTAGGGTTACCTCAAACCAACTTAAATGTTTTCAAAAAATATGGAATAAATGAAATGGAATCACATTTTAAAGTTATATTAAAAAAATATAACAATCTATAGAAGAGAGATCTATTGTGGACTAGAATCATTTTGTCTAATTAAATATAGAATCAAATTTTTAAATTACATAAGAAAAAAATGATTGTTTGTAAAGAATCGTATGCTTTTAAGGAGGACAATAACATTTTAAAGTTGCATAAGGAAAAGATAACAATCCATAAAAGAGGGTCTCTATTTTGGAATATAATCAACTCATCTAATTAAGTAAAGAATCACATTTTCAAATTTCATAGGAAAAGGATGATTGTTTATAAAGAAAAGTATGATTTAAAGAGGACAATCACATTTTAAAGTTACATAATAAAAAAGATAACAATCCATAGAAAAGGGTCTCTATTATGAACTAGAGTCACCACATTTCAAACCACACTTTGTGATCCACCATCAAGATAATAGATAGCTAGAAAAGAAAGTTACATAAAACTATATATATCAAATTAAAATGAACCACATTTTAAAATTACATTAAAAGAAACTATAAAGAAGGGTCCCCAATAACCATCATTGTGACCACCAAGAAAAATTGTTCAAGTGGTCCAATACATATTCCTCTAATAAATGTTTTGACCAATACTTATGCACAACTTTCCTAGTAACTGTGGGTATGGATATCAAATAAAGTTGCACAACTCCTCAAATCAAATATTCAAATTTTAACTAGTGGGTATGCAAATGGGTGGCTATTGATGCATGTGGAACATTTTAGTGTGCTTTTAATCATGATGTATTGATTTTTTTCTAAAGATAGTCATTGGGGGGTTAGATGGACAAGAGCATAATGATTATTGGTACATGGGTGGTCATTATTGGTACATGGGTGGTAAGTGGATCATTTCGCCCTAGATAACCACAAAAGAAAGTTATATAAGAAAAGAAAAAGATTGAATTAAATAGAATCACATTTTAAAATTACATAAAAAAGACAACAATGTATAAAGAAGGGTCCCCAATAACCATGCATTGCAACCACCAAGAAAAATTGCACAAGTGATCCACTACATACTCCTCTAATAAATGTTTTGACCAATACTTTTGCACAAATGCCCTAATAATTGTGCATATGGGTATCAATAAAGTAGCACAACTCGTCCAATTAAATATTCAAATTTTAACTAGTGGGTATACAAGTAATAATTGTGCATATGGGTATTAATAAAGTTGCACAACTCATCCAATTAAATATTCAAATTTTATCTAGTGGGTATACAAGTAGGCGACTATTGGTGCATGCAGAATATTTTAGTGGGCTTTTAATTATCATGTATTGATCTTTTCTAAAGATAGTAATTGGTGGGTTAGATGGACAAGAACATAATGATTATAGGTACATGGGTGGTCATTGGATCCTTTCCCCTAGATAACTACATAAGAAAGTTATAAAAAAAGAAGAAGATTGAATTAAATAGAATCACATTTTAAAAGACATAAAAATATGTCAATCTATGAAGAAGGGTCTGCATTACAAAAGATACAACCCTACCTAACTTAAATATCATTTTACAAAAGATACAACCCTACCCAACTTAGATATTGGTACATGGGTGTACAAAAGATACAACCCTACCCAACTTAAATATCATTTTACAAAAGATACAACCCTACCCAACTTAGATATTGGTACATGGGTGTACAAAAGATACAACCCTACCCAACTTAAATATCACTTTACAAAAGATACAAGCCTACCCAACTTAGATATTGGTACATGGGTGGTCACTGGATACAAAAGATACAACCCTACCCAAATTAAATATCACTGTACATGGGTGGTCACTGGATCCTTTCCTTAGACAACTAGATAAGAAAGTCACATAGAAGATTGAATTAAATAGAATCACATTTTAAAATTACATAGAAAAGATAACAATCTATGAAGAAGGGTCCGCATTACAAAAAATACAACTCTACCCAACTTAAATATCACTTTACTAATCAAATATAAGTTACACTAATAACAAGACACTAAAAACATTATTTGTTAATATTAGTTGTTATATTAGTTGTTATCCATAATCTCTCTATACTCTCTACACGTTTCTTCAGAAATCATACCTTCCATGGACAGATGTTTTGCTTATGACCAATTGCAGAAAATAAAAGCAGGTGATGGTGAGAAAAGCAGGCGTAGCGTAGCGTACGCAGGGGACAAAGTTAACGTGTTTATTCCACCTACAATAAAGTAGTTTGCACTTTTGACAAATAACAGAGAAATGTCCCGCGGATCACAGGCAGTAAAACCAAATCCAAAAAATTCAAAACTATCACATGTCATATTAAATTTAGCACGTTATCCTCCTTTTTTACGCCGTTGGTTGGTGAGGAGGTTACCTCTCTTCCTCATGATGCCTTCTTCACATGCATCTCGTCAATGCATTCATCTCTGCACATCAATATCGCAGTCTGTTTTAGTTCGATAGATTCATTGGGAGTAGTGACTGGTTAGAATGGAGTTATCGGGAATAGATAAGGGAAAACGACCAGTATCAGATATGGACCAGAATGGCGGTGGGGAGAGGAACATAGGTATTGTCAATTTCTTGTTTTGGTTGTTACAGAGGTTATACCAGAATCTCAGATTCTAACTACTGTAGTGTAATGGCAGATTCGGACAGACAGTTGGGCATTATGAATCGGGCAGAGAAGCTTTCTGAAGAGGCAGGACCCAGCAAAAGTGGGCTGTTGCAGCTTGACGATGAAGCGCTTTCTGCCATGAGCTTCACAGAGCTACTGAAAGAGAAACCGTGTTCGGTAGGGCGTTTTATTGGGATGATAAATTATGGGACAGATTGAAAAATGTTTATCAGAATGTTTTGGCCATTTACCCAATAACGTTTTTGGATGTTTAATCTGTGTCTTGGGTTGATGCAGGAAGTGGACCAGAGCAACAAATTGGGTGAAGATATGATCCGTTCATTGGTTTCAACTCAGTTTTTGAGTTGCAGACGAGGAAGCCAAGTGCCCAATCTGGAATTCTCTCTCATGCCCTCCTCAAATTCATTGGACTTCTTCCCTGCTACTCCAAATACACCACACCACCAGTTTAAGTCGCTGCAGCAAAGCCCATCTCATGGCTTCCCCCTTCTCAACTGGGGAGCCTCTTCTCCTGCAACTGTTAATGGCTCTAGGTACATTTCTTGTTAGCTTGCAGATTTTTGGATTAAATTGTGAACAGCTTTTCTTCATCAATAGTTTTGATTCACACTGCATGATCCATTTTCTGATAAGCATTTTTTCTTGTTTCCCATTTAACTGAGATCTTTAGGGGTTTATATATATAACTTCTGCATTAGCTGAAAAAAGTACTTAGCTAGGGAGTCTGAAATTAAGCATTCATGTAAGTCTGACAAAAAAAATACAGACAGGACGTCACAGTTTCTACCGAAAACATTTCTAGTCAGTGGAAGAATAAATTCTCTACTATTTTATTTCGGAACCCCAAAAAAAAAGGCTTCGCTGCTTTTAATCAGCTTTGTTCAATATATTAAAAAAAGGCTTCGCTGCACCATTATTCTGTTAAGTACAAGAGAAACGTTTTCCATCTTAAAGTAAAGCCCGGTTGTACCCACATTTAATATTCTGCTGAATAATATTCTCAACATGCTTCATAAAGGTATGTCATATAAAGTACTGGATATAGTTTATTGTCTATGCCAGTCTTTTCATGGACAGTGGCCATTTTGATCCTGTGAGTATAGTTACAGTATTGGACATCAAGGCTTGATATTGTTCTTAATTATTTAAATTCAATCTTGTGAAGTCCTTTAATTGAAGGAAGCATTGAACACCACATGTAACCTGCCAAGAATTTAAGTTTTTTTTGCTCAACATCTTAAATGCAGTAAAGACATGAATATTGACTATTTCGAGATTTGATTGTGTATATTTTTTTCTATCAATTTTATGAATCGCAGTCTATGATCCATCATCAGAAAAGATCATAGAATGTGATCCGAAATGATGAGAGAAGCATATTAGAGATCATGTTCCATGATCTATTATCAGATTAAGATACCAAAAAGAGATCATAAAATCATGTGATCCTTATCAATGATGAAGAAAAAAATATACACAAAAGTTACTCAAGGCTAATCTTAAATGTATGTTTTGTTTCCCTCAGTTTTCTGGATGCCTGTATATATGCATAACATATCAAAAGCCCTAGATACCATTAACAGTACTGGGAATTTTATCTAGATTCAAGTAGATAAAAGATTAAATACAAAAAT
This sequence comes from Sequoia sempervirens, assembly GCA_007258455.2. Classification (NCBI taxonomy): domain Eukaryota; kingdom Viridiplantae; phylum Streptophyta; class Pinopsida; order Cupressales; family Cupressaceae; genus Sequoia; species Sequoia sempervirens. Next base: position 190,827,094 of record VDFB02358134.1, on the reverse strand, counting down.
GTCTCTCTTCAAATCTAAAATCTTGGTATTGTAACGAGTTCTCTAATTATCTAATTGTTTTTTTTGAAATGATGGTTAGAGTTTTTAGGGATGTCCATAAGACCAGACAGTATATAAGACCCGAGAGCTGAACTGTACCAAAACCAACAGATTTCTGATTTATTTCACGGCCTGTGATTTTGAAGGGGTCCCACAGAGAGCAAACAGCAGCAAGAGCAAGGACAGCTCACCATTTTCTATGGGGGAACAGTGAATGTTTACAATGTTTCAACAGACATGGTAAGCTAATAGATACAATTTTTGTTTGGAAGAAATAAATTTTTGCCATTATTATCAATTATTTAACTGTCAGATCGTTACACTCAACATGAATGGTATGTCACAGTTCAAATTATGACATGTACTTGCAGGCCAAAGCCATAATGAAGCTGGCCAGCAATGGAGTAAACAGCAAACAGGCCTGCACAGCCAGTACTCCCACATCCTTTGCCCCTTCAACACCGGTCAATTCCAAGCCTTCTCCAACTCAAATGTGCTCCAGTCCATGTTCCTCAACAGTCCACGCCATTGAGACACAGCCTATTAGTATTTTCTCTCTGAAAGCAGGTAAACGAATGCCTTCAACTTTATCACAGTACATTTTTTTAATGTTCACTACCCAATACTGCAATTCCAGAAAAAGAAAAACCATTCAAGTGCCTAATGAATGGCTTCTTGTTGTCACGGGTGGTGTAGCGAATCTTCCCATCAGTCGAAAGAATTCTCTGCAGCGCTTTCTGGAGAAGAGGAACCACAGGCTCTATGCAAGGGCTCCATATGACCCACTACACCAACACTGATCCAAGAAAAAACAAACTTTTCCTTTTTTGAATGCCTCGAAAAGCTCACCTGGGTTCTGGCCGTTTTGACCCGGATCTTTGAAAACTGCGGTAGGTGGGCAGCTCCATTTACTGCTCATGGTGCTCGGTGGGTAGCAGTAATACTTGAATTTCAAATTTTGTTAGGTTCAAATTTGCATTCTGATGTCTGGCAGTACACAATATTTTTTGGTTTCTCAAGATCTGATTGTCGAAGCTAAATGGTGCAATTCTGACAGTAAGCTAATAGCCTTTCAGCCGTTGTGCTCCAAATACACTTTTTTCTGCAACCAAGTGGGTGAAGCAATGAAACAGACTCCGTCTTGGAAACAAGAGGATTGTACAATTAATAATTTTTGTATCATCCATGCTTTATACAAAGGGAAAGAAGAACCCCCATAGCCTAGTTGAGAGAGGGTTCAATGTGTGACAGTACTACTCCGCAAATCATACATGTAAAAAGTATTTAGAAAATAAAGGATTATTTTTTTCTTATATTAAATGTGGTTTTTTAAAATTGATATTAAGTTGTGTGTATGCCAAAATTAATTAAATGAATATATATAATTAAGTATAAATTAATTTAGATCATGATATTGTTATTAGGATTCAATCGTGTAATTTCATGAGTCAAATTTATTGATCCATGTTTCATGAGTAGTGGTTCACAAGAACCCATTTCTCATGATAGTGGATGGTCCACTTAGCACTCATTGCATCTAGGTGATGCTCACAGAAGTGAAGCACCGAGCCTTCCCGAGAGGTCACCCATCCTATTACTACTCTAGCTTCCCAATACTATTCTAGCTCAAGTGCGCTTAACCACAAAGTTTTCCCTAAGGTTAAACCCACTTAGCTTGCAACCCCATTACAAAACCTTCAACAAGTGTTGTGCCTTACAAACCATACATGATATAGAGTCCCTTTAGCTCATCAATTGATAAGTAAGAGGTATTTTCCACAGCGTGTCAACTTAATTTAGATCAATTAATTATTAATGTGGAATATACAAGTATAATAATGATAAAGCATTAGTGGGTTCAATGTGTTCAATGTGTGTAGTACTAATGTGGAAATCATACTTGTAAAAAGCATTTAGAAAATAAAAGATTAATTTTCTTCTATTAAATGTGGTTTTTAAGATTTGTATTAAGTTGTGTGTATGTAAAATTAATTAAATGAATATATATAAATAAGTATAAATTAATTATTAATTTGGAATAAACAAGTATAATAATGATAAGCATTAGAGGGTTAAATTGGTTAACATATTTGAAGTTATGTCACCACAGTGAGAACCTTTGAAACATCAAAGTCCTTTATATGCAAATGATGAGTAGCTTGCTCAAACTCTTGAATAAATACCTATAGTAGGATGTCCTCCCAACCAATCTTCGATAGTTAGACCTTCTATCTCAACAAGACAATTGGATAAAGGAAAAGCTCCTATGCAAGCATTGGTTGATTACTCTGAGATTATAGAGCCATAAATCTTGTATCCCCTCCAAGACAAGAAAATAATAAAAAACAAGCTTGTCAACTAATAGTTGTTGTGGTGAGTGATCCCACCATTGATGGTGTTAGGAAGAAGGGTTGTGAAGAATTTCTCTTAGATGAAGAATTTGTGAAAACTAAAGATTTTAAATTGTTGGTCCTACAAATGAAGGTTAAGAGGAAAATGGAGAATGACAAATCAACAATCAAGGGAGAAATCTAGTTCTACTTTTGAGATATAATTTGAAGCACAAAGCTTGATGAAGGAATTGAATAAGGAAGTTGATAGGATTGCTCTTGAATAGGGAAAATAGATTGTGAGGGATAATGATTGTCTTCTATTACATGGGTTGGATATGGCCTCACCCATTACTCTTCATAGGATTAAAAGGGATAGGGACTAAAAAAATATTTCCCCAATTTTTTTAGCTTTGGTTTTGAATTTTGTCTTGAATTTAAAATTTTAACAATATGGGCTATTGCTCTTGTATATAGCAAGTCCCATATTTATATGAACCCACTAGACTTAGGAGGACACCTAATTGTGAAAAGAGTGGGAGATACTTTTGCACCTAAGGCTACAACATTTATTGTAAACTTGGTCATGTTTGATGAAGCTACTACTAAGAAGTTGCAAGTTGATTTCAACTAGTTTCAGGATAATCATACAAAGCTTGTTAGTGAACTCAATATAGAAAGGGCCAAGGTTGAGAGGTTGGATTTACAATTGGAGGAACAACATTAAAAACCTTTCAAGAATACATCCGATAAGGCACTAGATATTGATGCATTACTCAAATAAATTTTCTCTTAAGAGAGAAATTGATGATGAGAGAGTCAAAACTCACTATTAGAAGAAATGTAAAGGTTGACATGAAATGCTCATCAATGGAACTTTTAAAAGAGTGCAAATCTAATCAGGATGATAGATATAACTTGGGAGTACTATTGAAATATTTGAAAGGCCATCTCACATGTCTTAGATAAAGCACCTCTTTGGATGGAGGTATGTAACAAATGGCTTCCTAATTTTTTTATTATGAAAGTTGTTTATATGAATGCCAAGTACAACTCATCACATCCTACTAAAGTCTCATTCATTCATGAGAAGGTTCAATGTGTGATAGTACTACTATGGAAATCATACTTGTAAAAAGTACTTAGAAAATAAAGGATTTATTTTCTTATCTAAAGAAAAGTTTTTAAAAGTGTTCTTCAAAATTGGTATTAAGTTGCATGTATGTCCTGATGTTAATTATATGAATGCATATAAATAAGTTAATTGTTAATTTTGAATAGATAAGCACTAGGGGGTTAAATTGGTTTGACATATTTGGAGTTATCCCACCATGGTCAGTACCTTTGGAGCCTCAAAGTTACATGTAGATGATGTGTAGCTTGCTCAAAATCTTGAAGAAATGTTTATGGTAGGATGTGCTCCCAATTAAGCTTCAACAATTAGTCCTTTCATCTCAAGATGATTGGATAAAGGAAAATAGCGTATGCAAGAATTGGTTGATTACTTTGAGATTATAGAGATTGGTAAGCATATCCAAGAGGAATCCATAAATCTTGAATCCCCTCCAAGACAAGAAAATTATGAAAATCAAGCTTGCTAACTAATGGATGTCTTGGTGAGTGATCCCACCATGGAGGATGTTAGGAAGAAGGCTTGTGAAGAATTTCTCTTACATGAAGAATTTCTGAAAATTGAGGAATTCAAATTGTTGGTCCTACGAATGAAGGTCAAGAAGAGAGTGGAAAATCAATAATTGGGGGAGAAATCTAGTTCCACTTTTAAAAAATAATCTAAAGCCTAGAAATTGATCATGAAGGAAATGAATATTGATGTTGATAAGATTACTCTTGAATAAGGAAAATAGATTGTTTTCTTCTATTACTTAGGTGGGATATGGTCTCACCCATTGCTTTTCACACAATAAAAAGGGATATAGGGACCAAATATATATTTCAAAGTGTTGATTGAGCCATAAAATAATAATTCAGTTTTGAATTCCATCTTGAATTTAAAATTTTAGCAATATGGGCAATTGCTCTTGTATATAGCAAGCCCCATATTTACATGAACCCCTTGGTGTTAGGACATCTAATTGTGAAAGAGTGGGGGGACACTTTTACACTTGAGGTTGCAAAATTTGCATTAAACATGGCCATGCTTAGTGAAGCTACTACTAAGAAGTTGCAAGTTGATTTCAACAAGTTTTAAGATGATCATTGTGAACGAGATCAAATGTTGAATATGAAACTAATGGTAATTCAATGCAAATACCTATTTCAACAATCAATAATCACCTTCAATAGAGTGTGAGCACAATAAAACCAAATCAAAAGAAATAATAACTATAGTACCTCCACAAACACCTCATCTTACTCCATTGTATATGATATGTTGTAAAGTAATTGATGTGGACTGCTCTTCAAACATAAGCATAACTTGTAATAGAAAAACAAATGTAATATGATAGATTGAACATAAGATTATGGATTAATTGAGGGCTTGGATGATGTTAGATTTATAGCTTTCACCTAATGTTGATTAATGGTGGAGGATGATTTGAAAGATTGATGGATGAGATTGATTGAGAGATCATGATGAATGTGCATGCAACATGTGTCATGATGAAGGGTTTGGTTGATGAGTTAACTAGTTGCATGGATGGGTGAAGTGAGCATGGATGAGTGAGAGTGAACATGAGTGAGAGTGAACATAAGTTGCTTTTTTAGTTAACTCACTTAGAATATAAATAAAAATAAATAAATAAATTTATTGAATTTCCTGTGCATGAGGGAAAGATTTAGGAAATAAAGATAGAAAAAGAAATTAAATTAATTTAATTATAGAGGAAATGTTAGTTAATTAAAGTAGATAAGAAGAATTAATACCTGAATAATTGGATAATTAAAATTTATTTAATTAATGTGGTTAAAGGAATTTGAGAAACTAATTAAATAATCTAAAATATATATAATTAATGTGAATGGAAGAAATTAATTAAATAATTAAAAATCATTTAATTTTAATGTGGGATGTAAGAAATTAATTAAATAATTAAAAATAATTTAATTAATGTTGATGGTGGAAAATGATGAATTAATTATTTAATTAATGTGGAGGATGTGTTATAATATTGATGGATAAATTCATGATAAATGAAGACGAGTTAGATAGAATGTATTGGTCATTTTTAGGTGTGTACAATCATATAGAGCTTCCTGTTGAATTTAGTAAAGAAAGGGCCAAAGTTGAGAGGTTGAATTTACAATTGGAGGAGCATCATTCAAAACCTTTTAAGAATACTTTTGATAAGGCACTAGACATTGGTGCATTGCTCAAATAAATTGGTGACTTAAGAGAGCAATTGCAAACAAGTAGAGAGTCAAAGCTCATTATTAGAAGAAATATAAAGGTTGACATTGAGATGCTCATCAATGGATTTTTTTAAAGTGTACAAAAAGGATCTAAAGACAAAGGTGGATTAGGGTTTGAGATAGGAGAAAGCTCAAAGATAGATCAAACTCCAAATCAGGTTGAGAAGAAGACTGAAGAAAAGAAGAGCAATGGAAAGAAGATCTAGAATCAAAAGAATCAAGTTAGAAGACCACCTATCAAACAACCAAATGCACAAAGGTACCCATCTTTTAATGATTTTTTAATTCTTGCAATAAATTTGGACATAAGGCTATGGAATGTAGAAACAAAATAAATCATAATGTTTCATCTTTTTTCAATCAGTGTTTTACATGCAAGAAGTTTGGTCATAAGGCTAATGAATGTAGAAGTCAAATGATGAATGACTATAACAATGGTATGAGGTTTCAATCTTTTAATGGCTACTCTTATACATGCAATGAATTTGATCATAAAGCTAATCAATACAAATCTATAATGAATAGAGGTAAGCCTATTCAAAAGAATGCCATATGCTACCATTGCAGTAGACCTAAACATGTCTCTACATTTTGCAGAAGCAAGAATGTGAAGAAGAACAATTTGGTAAGGAAGAATGATCGGGTGAAAAAGGTTGATGTAGTAGAGATGAAGAAATAAATGGACAATATTTGGAAAAATAATGAAGAGATAGAGACTAAGCTTGAGTCTATATTAGCATTTGGTGCAGATGTTTCCTCTGAAAACTAAATTGAGAGCTTTGGCTTCTAGGGGGAGCTTTAATGGAAAATCCTTCATCCCCTTCCAAAGAACTAGTGTTGATGCTCCAACATGTGGATATGAGATGTGTATCAATGTTCTTGATCTATTAGAGAAGATCGTGGTAGAAAATGTCATCATGCAAAAATTTGTAGAGCATTTGAAGTTGTCTGTGCATACAATTAATGGTTTGACAACTTTATCATCAAAAGTATTTATGGAAAATTAGGTCATGGCAGAAGGTTTATAAGTGACTACAGTTAATCAAATTTCATTTGCAAACAAGTATTCAAGAAGTGAAGAGCAGACGAAGAGAAAAATAGTGTGTTTGAAGCAATTGAGATCTGATGCAAGCAAAACCCTAGCCAAAAAGCGAATTAAAAGGTATTTACAGTCTCTACTTTCCCTAGTTTTTCAAAAAGCACTTTGAAAACATTTGAAATGGCTACTCCAAGGGTTATTGAGATCACAAAATGACCCCAACCAAAATTTAAGAAGCATCCTCATAAATCTACGGAAGTTGACCCAGATGGTGCATTTTCGAGGGTCCCCTATGGTGTCCTACACACTGAGGATGTACAAATATAGATTCACAGTAAATTGGAAGAGTATGATCATTTGAAGCTTGGTGATGTGTGGGTAAATGAACTCACTAGTGATGATTTCATACTTAAGCCATAATATCAGAATTTGGTATCGAAGAAGCTCAATGTATGGCAAGGGTTTTCTAACTTTTTCCACAATGATGCTTGGGTAAGAATTGCACTAGGCCATATTCATGACAAGTTTGTGTGGACAGATATGCCCAGTATGATTGCCAAGGAGGAAATTAGGGTTATGATGGTTTTGTGCTCAATCAAACTCGTTTTAGTGCTCAAATCAGTGAAGAACGAAGTGGTAATGGAGCTTACCGGTGCTAAATATGATAGAACCTTGACCATCAAGAACATTAGAAACCCTATAGTGAAGTATGTTGCAATTATGATTGGGTATTAGATCTACTTTTTAAACAGATAAAACCCTTTTTCGGCCATTGCCATCAACACAACTTATGAGATGGATGAGAAAGGAGTGGATTATGACTTATATGAGCTATTGAGATAGCGGCTAATGGAAAATTCGCAAAAGAGAAAAGATTCAAGATATCCATTCAAATATGGAACATTGATCATATGTTTGTTGTTTTACTTTTTGAGAGAACTACCTAGAACAAAGAGTGTTGTGTGGCTACATGGAAGACCTGTAGCAAACCAGATTAGAGACTTTTTGAGAGGACTTGGAGATGCTAAGGCACATGATGAGGCTCTTGTGGAATTTTTTGTAGTTTCCCAAAAGAGAATGCAAGAAAGAGAGAGGATTCCCCAGAATATGGTGAAGTACAAGAATGAAATCACATTTTTGGTGACAAAGGATGAATGTATCATACAGGCTGTAGAACCTAAAACAGTGTGGATCCCAAAAATGGGATATGAAATCACATAGGAAGATATTGTGGGGACTACAAACTACATATTAAGTAAACCAAAGGACACCTTTGAGGAAAAGTATGGAACATATGAAGAGAAGTCCATGCAACTTCACTTGGACCAGAGGAAAAATAGATCAACAAGATAGTAGTAAAGATGATTGCAATAGTTGTGGAAGCAATGGGCCTCTCCAAGGAGCAAGTTGAAAAAGAAAGGGCTATGTCTGGCTCTCCAGGAGGTTCATCAAGTGTCAGGAGATCTAGTAGAGCAGCTACCACTCCTTCGATTGCCTAGAAGTCCTTCAAAACTAAGCCTATAACAAGAGAGAAGGAAAAAGAACCTGCTAGTACTCTGGTGAAAGAGAAGACCTCTCTGGTAAAACAAGAAAAGAGGCCTGAAAAGAAAAGGCTACTCTGACAACATAACAAACTAGCCCAATGAGAAGGAGAGTGAAAACCCAAGGCAACATAGGAGCAGTATTTGGGTGTGAATGTTAAGGATGATGAAGAAGGAGGACCATAATTGGTCTGAAAGAGGAAACCTAAAGCTTCACAAGGTGAAGCCAGTGCAAAGAAGGAAAATTTTGATATTGTTGACATAGACAATGAAGCAAAGGTCAAAAAAGAGAAAGAAGGCTTTAGAATGAAAATGAGAGAAAATAAAACAGAGTCTAGAAAAGAGTAAAAGACACCAGAAGATAAGAAAAAGAAGAAAAAGAAGCCTCTGATAAGGATTTATAGTCCTATAAAGTTAGATTTCCTATTTAATAGGATTGTGGAGAATGAAATGCTTGAGGAGACTTTTGCATTATACATTGATGTTGATGAGGTGGACAAGGCCACCATGGTAGAAGCAATTGTCAAGTGCATTGTTGTTTTTGAAGTTAACATGCAAAACATTGACAAGTAGCTGCCTAAAGATCTATGGAATGTACTACTTGCAAGGAGGCAAGAGGTTATAGAGGAAGAAGAAAAGATAAAATATTTTTCTTTGGAAAAGCTTGGTGTACCTCTCTCCAAGGATAATAAAGCCACATTGGCTAAATTATGCAGCAAGGAATTCTAGATGAAGCAAAGAGTAACTGTCCTCATGAGCAATGATTAGAATGATCACAAAAGGCTCTAAAAAGAGTCTGTAGCTTGAAGGTAATAGAGATAGCACAAAGAATAGGGATAACTCCAAAGATAAAAGAAGAAATGCAAGATGAGATGCTTGCTCTAGATGTAAGTACTAGATAAGATGCACATCATGATGATGCTCATCATGAGCATGGAACTGAAGAAGATAATATGCATAATAATGTGTTTTTGGAAGTGGAAGAAATTGTAGAAGAAAATGTTGAAGTTGAGAAGAATGTTGGAGAAGGAGAAGCTATTGGAGAAGACACTGTAAAGGAGGATATTTCCACATATCATCAAACACCTCCTTCAGTATCTGAAACAAATGTAGAGAACACTCAAGGCCAACTAGAGGTAATCACTCCTCTAGATAACAAAGAGAAAGCTACTAATGAAGATGATACAAAGAAGGTTAATGGAAAAAAGGATGAGGATGCATCTGGGAATGAAGAGAATAAGGAAATGGAGACACTGGTTGATACTGGTGACAAGGAGAAGGATCTGAAGGAGAAAATTACAAAAGATAGTGCGAAGACTACTAGTGAATCCTTCGGTACCTTCGAAGATTCCTTAAAGAATCTATTGAGTATGCAACTACATTTCCATCCTATAGTGTCTGCCCAACTACTACAACTTCCAATGCAATAGGGGCATGTAGACATGGACAAGATATCTCCTCTTCATAAGCTTCAATTAGGAGATGTTTTCCACACATCTGCCTAGAAAGAGATAATAGAGACACATCAAAAGAGTGGAGAAATGATTGATGAGGCTATGAAGGTTTTGCATGAGGCTATACCCAATGTTGTCACTGAAAAATCCCTCTTTGGTATGAAAAATCTAATATTTTTGCTTGATTCTTTAAGGAGTATGCTAGTGGTCTAAAAGGGAAGTTAGAAAAAGAACTAGAGAAAAAGGTGGATGAGAAAAGATTGTTAGATGTAAAAGAGAAGTGTGCCAGTGCACACAATAAATTTCTGGAAAATATTAAAGGTGTGCAAGCTTGTGTGGCGGAAGCCAAAGCCTTATTTCAGTTTTGCATGAAGTGGCCTAGATAGACAAAAAACATAAAGAATGAGATGGACTCAATTGAGTCCCAAATTGATAAAGCTTCTAGTGCCTATGATCTGGTGCATGATCTGGATGGAAGCACATGGTCCACTATTGAGGATTTACATGAGCAATTCTTCCAACTACAAGCTCAAAAAGAAAAGATCATAATGTAGTTTGGTAATCTTAGAGATCTGGTGAACTCTAAGTTCATATATGTTTCTAGTTCTCTGTTGAGTGTTGAAAGAGCTTCAAAACTAAATCTGCTACCCAACACTCTAAATGATGGTGAGGAACTCTTGATGGACTTGGAGACTCAGATTATAATGCTTGGAATAGCCAAGAGAGTTTGGGAGGAAGGGAAGCAAGAATGGCAACCTTACCTTGAAAAAGTTGCAAGGGTCAACTTCTACCTCTGGTTGATTGTATATTTCTTTCTTTTTATGCATTTCAGTTATCGTTTTAGATTTCTATGTACATATGTGGATGATATAAGGCAGATTTCCAATTTAGATTTTTGTTGGATAACACTCCTAGGGGTCTAGTCAGTTAAGCTTTCAGCTTGTATATATGTACATATCTATTAGGGGGAGATCTGGTATATGAGAAGATTGTAGTATGCACCCTTTACCCTTGATGTCAAAGGGGGAGAGTAATATTAGAGAATAGTCTTGGAGTTAACTGAGGCATGTTGCCATCAATGAAAAATGGGGAGATTGTTGGAAGAATAAGGAGTTTTTCATTGACAAATTTGTTGGCAACATGACCATGAGGGATAAGTGCATTGTAGTTCAATGTTGTCATTGATGTCAACATTGTGATTTGGTATGAAGACCATTGTGTAGATCAGTTTATACAACTTGAACATGTTTTGAGATGGTTATCCAGTGGGAATTTGTAAGAATATTTGATTCGATAAAGATGGATGAAGGCAATATTGATTGTGTTAATAAAGGTAATTTTGTGTATCGAACATCCGATTTTCGGGTCCTCATTGGTCTGGTGTATAAGTTTTTTCTATGCGCTTTTAATATAATTTTGTTGGATGATAGAGGAATCTAATTCCAGAATTTCATATTGTTTTGGCTTCTGGCATTGAATTTATGAGTGACACTATATAGGATTGGCAGTAACTGGTGTGTTCTAGTTCAACACGCATATGTTTTGGTGAATCCACACTTCTCCATGGATTGGAATTTGGTTTTGTGTTTTTTTGGAGATGTTGACAAGTGTTAGTAGAGTGTGTATTCCAAATGGCATAGAGTTTGGAGGTTTGCATGTATGAATGTAGTTGTACAACTGGAAAAATTTGTTATTAGGTCATTACTGGTGCCGACTTAATGAGTTTTGTGTGTTGCAGAGTTTGAATATGTATCGATTTGTTATGTAGGTGTTATTTTGTGTCTATGCCGACCTATTTTATTTTTTTATGAGTTTTGAATCTTGGCACAAACCGTGTATGTATGTATGTTGAGCCGACAAGGTATAATTTGTATGGTACATCTAACTAGGCTGACCTAATTGATGTTGTAGGTGTTTATGGATGAAGCAAATATATATGTAAGATATTTTTCTGCGTTTTGGAGTGTTTGTGATACAATAAGTGTTTGTGGATGTGAATTGTGTGAGAGTAAGGCGAATGCAAAGCAAAGCAATGTGTTAGTTCAAATCAAAATGAAGTGTGTAAAGTCTATATTTTGAGCTTAAGTGAAACTGTATTTCATGCATTTGTCAGATGGAATTGTAATAGTTCAAACTAGGCTATGAGCCACAACTCTCTTTTATCTTTTCATCTTTTAGTGGGTAGTGAGTCCACTTGCAGTGAGCACTTTTGTAATATACTATATAATCGGTTATAATATATTCTAAGCTAATACTCATTGTGTTTTTTCCTATTTTGGGTTTTCCACGTAAAAATATGGTATTCATGTGTTATGTGATGTTGATGGTTATTTTTATGCTTTCCTTTCCTTCTGCATATTGAATATGCTATGCGGAATGAATGCTTAAATGTTTATGTGGTTTAAAAGAATATTGATTCACCCCCCCTCTCAATATTCTAGGTGTTCAACAAAGAATGGAGTATTCAAAAGCAATAATGGAGGATGACTTTTCATCTTTCTCACTAGTTCTCAGAGCTCACTCCTTTCTCTCAACATTACACTAAAGATCTAGGAATTTTTTAGATGTGAAAATACAAATGTATAAACCCTAGAAGAAGAAATCAAATCACATCAAAAGAGGGTATAATTTGTCATAGCTTGAGATATTGGTCTTAGGTTTGATCTAAAAAATATGCTAAAAATGTAGATTGTAGGGTAGGTAGAAAATAGACCATGCAAAACAACACCAAATCCTAGAAGATAGATGTATCATTAAATATCAAGAGAAAAAGGGTAAATTGAATCTAAAAACATAATTAGGTTTTTAAGGTTGGGTAGATTTGTCAAGTTCATTGAAATCAAAAAGAAATAAAAAGTTCCTTTCTAGGGGTGATCTAGGCTAATTAAATAAATAAGTCAATTAAACACAAATCAACCTAGATTCATGACTTGTTGGAGTGGAGTGGATCAAATCAAACTATATTAGATAGAACGTGCACTCATGCTATAAAAATAATAACTAAAGAGAGAGATTGCTTAGCTTTGTGACCAAAAAATGTGTACCAATTGATGAAGATAACAAGATCTATACACCTTGAGATTTAGAAGTGCCTTAAACAATCATGTGTCTGGATGAGAATCAAAATATTATTCTATGTTCTATGTTGGGTGGCTTTCATGGTTGTGAACTAGGTGTGTGCCCACAAAGTTGATCTTTGATGATCTTTAGATTCTACCTTGTGATCTCTTGGAAAATAGACTATTAGACAATGCTATCTTCTTTCACTCTATTATCTGTTTTTTTTTTTTTGTCAAGCTAACATTATTTTAAAATACCTTGATAGACGACACATTTGAGACATGACACACATTCTAAAATGATTGCAAGATGATCCACATACATTAAGATGAGTGTGTGATCATATATGACATATACAAATGCAAGCGATAATTTTTAAATACCCTTACATTAAAAAATGCATGAATCCTATTATCTACTAATATTCTTTAATGATCTTTAATAAAATAAATTATATTTATTTATACACAAACATAACATCAAAATGTAAATATTTGCAGAAGACATTGATTTTGATTTTATAGCTAATTGCAGCTAAAAATATGATATAGGTGTAACCCCGAATTTGATGGCCACCTACATATGATTTTTTTTACGGTTTGTTCATTTAAATGCCTGTCACTTTACGTTTTATGAAAAAATTTAACTGTCAAAAAAATTTAAATATCAATTTCAAATCTATTAAAAAAAATCAAAGCTCAAATCACTAATCACTATAAACAAAATGCTGTAAAATAAATGTTGTTGAAAAAATAGTGAAAATTTGTGTTATGTTATTCATATGGATATCCTATATATATTAAAAAAAATGTAAAATTAGAAAATATTGATAATTAGAAATAAATGTAAAAATCTTAAATTTACTATGACAATTAACAAGAAGTTTCTAAATTCATATAGAAAATAAATCTTGTTAAAATATTCAAAAAGTTAAAAAACAATTATATTCTATTTTGAAAAGATTTTGTATTAATATATATTTTTATAATAAAGATTATAAATCATATATATTAATATAAAGCAATGATAACTATTAGTAAACATGTTAAAATCTTAAATTTTATTGTTAAAAATATTTTAAAAATTAGAAAGAACTATATTTAATCTTGAAAAGATTCTATTTTGAAGAGATTTTGAATATAATAAATATTATAAATTATATATATTAATATAAAGTGAAATTACAAAGAATTATTCCAATTCTAAACTAATTTATATTTTTATCATAAACATTATATATATACTACAATAATTTTTTACGGTTTAATAATAATTTTAAAAGTCATATTTACGGTTATATAAAAATATAACAAGTCAAATAATACGGTCTACTAAATTTTTAGGTTGTAATATACGGTCCAAAATGCAAAAAACGGTCAAATAGACCAAGCCCGGTGTAACCCAAAATAAAATGGAGAAGTTGTGGCATGAGGAAAACGTCCAAGTTACATGCAACACGTGTGGGAATCGGGAAAACATGTGCGCAAATCTAAACAACCACCTAACTTGTTCCCCCGCATTCCACGGCGGAAAACCAGTCTGGATGTCAGTTTATACAAATCTAAGATTTCCCTCGTGCTTTTTTGGTTCATTTTCTTTTTCACTCCGTCCAACATTATCTGAGTACAAAACTTATTTTTCACTCCAAAAAATATTCTAATTAATTCCAAAAATATGTAATGGATTCTGAAAATTAAAAGGATTATTGCTAAACAGATCTTAGGTGAAAGAATTTATAATAAATACATGATTATAAAAAGTTTTGTCATTTAACAATAAGTTCATAATTACCACATATGGAAAAGATTGTTTTATTTAGATTGATTATAAAGAAGTTTTGTCATTTTACAATAAGTTCATAATTATGACATATGAAAAGATTTATTTATTTAGATTGATTGTAAAAAGTTTTCAAAGGATTTATTTATTTAGATTGATTTCACAAAGAATTATTTAGTCATAATTTTACAATTATTTTATTGTTAGTGGTTAAAAAGATATTTCATTGGAGAACTCACAAGATCATTAAAGACTATGTTGTCTTTCATATAAAATAGGTTCATGAACAATACCAAAAGAAATATGGAAAGAGAGTTTATGTGTCTTTTGCACATAAAAACAATGGAAACAAAAAGTATTTTAAATTATTTTATTAGTAGTGGTTAGAAAGATATTTCATTTGACAACTCTATTATGATCGTGTTTATTCTATAAAATCGTTAAGGACTCACATCAAGTGAAATGAATATATTAAAAAAAAAAAAATTAAAAATAAGATGAGAGAATTTGTATAGTTTGGATAAATATAAAAGTGAAAAATAAACTTTATTCTAAAATATAAATATACAAATAGCCTATGAGTATCCTTACAAGATCTCTTTAATTAAAGATAATTAAATAAAAAAATCATTATCAAATTGAGCATATTCTAGAAAGAATAGAAGTGCACGTGCATATTTATTTTGTAAGGTGTAGATTAATTCTTTGAAGTATTCATGTTGTATGTGGAAACTTTTCATGTGTAGGTAATATTAGGTTGGGGAGCACATTGTATTATTTATTATTATTTTTAACTTTTTGACCTAACTATATTTGTACAATGTGTTTTTTGTTTTTCATTATGCTTATCTAGGTACATTAAGTGGGGGACACTAAGGAGAATGTTCTATTCTTGTCCCTCTATTATGTAATAAACCTTTATAATGACATATTTGTTTGTATAAGGAAAAAATAATAATAATTTTTAAATATGTAATGCTTGTTAAGTTAGCATGTCATATTAGTTCATCATTATCTTAATGTCGTGTCATTATATATCTTTAAAAGGAATATTTTTAGAAAAACAAGTATAATACTTTGTTTGGGATATTTGTCTTGTGATATTTTATAGGTGTTGGAAGTTTCTTTCAAGATCAATATCTTCATAAGATTGATTTTATTTGATTGAAATCAAATTTTTTTCAAACTTATATTGACTCTCTTGTTGCTCTCACTAAGAAACAACACACACACATACACACATATATACATATATACATGTACCTATATACATATATATACACATACACACACACACATATATATACATACACATATACATACATATACATACACATACACATACACATACACATACACATACACATACACATATATTTATTGGAAGACTAAGAAACAATATTTATAAGAACACTATTAATAAGTTTCAAATATTGCTTATGTTAGGGGGTCTTGATTAAGCAATTTGAAGGGGTGTTCATTGTAATCACACTATTTATAAAGTACCATCATTTCATTTTTTTAGGGTATCATGATGGATCTTGCATTTGACTGATCTAAGGATCTAATTATTTGTCATTCATGGTAATATGCAATTTGATCCAATTCTTAGCATGCATGTTTCTAATTTGTTTTGCTACTCACATCTATTAATTTATATTTTCAAATAGAAAATCCATAGAGTCGGTGAAGTGGAAAAGGTTGTGAGCGTTTGAGATTATAGTTGGAAAGTAGATACTTGTTTCCTATATATTTGGTTTTGTCTTGGGATCAAGAATGATACTAAGGTAGTTTATACTATTGTTGTATGTAGATTAGATCCATAGAATTGACAATTTGCAACAAATTAGGGGTGAAAGTTATGGTTTCAAATTTCACCAAAAAACAAAGATAGATTTTGTGCTTTGATGTTTGTGAAAGTGAGATCATGGCCTTTCAGATGGAGTAGGATATCCAAAAAATACTTATCCACTTCTTCTTGATGGGCAAGTACTTGGGTTGTTGCAAGATGATCTTCTATCAATATATCTAAATAGTCAAATAAGTGGTAAAAATAGCCAACCATCTCTTGGTGGATGCCTTGAAGGTTGAGGAAACTAAGAAATGTAAATATTTTTTTCAAGTTGAGTTTCCCAACAAGCTTGATAGGCATTCTAAAGTCTTATTTATAATTGGAAGAGTTGAGGTCACACAAATTGAACAAGATTTTACTAAAGATCATTTTGGCAATGAGGTTCAGATCTACATAGAAGACCAAATAATCCATGGTCACAATGTTTCCCTTATCCTTATAATTTATTTTGATCATTTCATAGAGTGATCTCTCTAGAGATATTATAGATCTTAGAGTGTCTTGGTAGTGAAGAGATTGTTGGCCCCACAGTTGTCATTGCACCAAAAGATTGACCTTTCAATGCCCAATATAACTGCCAGAGTTAACGGATCCATGGGAGGTAGTTAGTCCATGCCACGAATCCCAAGGGGAGAGTTGACCATTTTCCAACAATCTCCCCCTCAACGATGCTCGAGGGGATTAAAACCTGACACCTTTGGCTTTAATACCAATTGTTGGCCCCACAATTGTCATTGCACCAAAAGATCGACCTTTTAGTGCTTAATACAACCACCAGAGTTAATGGATCCACGGGAGGCTGTTAGTCCATGCCACAAATCCCAAGGGGAGCATTGACCATCTGCCAACAAAGATATATCACAACAATGCACCTAATCTCCACTAGTAACATTTGTATTGACCCTAGGCTATGGAGGACCTATGGTGAGAAAGTTCCTTGCCTACTTCCATGATCATTATCCCAACAAAGATTTGGTCATAAGTTTTAAGGGCCTACTTTTCCCATTCACAATTAGAAACCACCATGATATTTTTTATATGTAGAGAGAGGGTAATGTGAGGTCCATAATGTTGAGATAGGGATCATAGAGACTTGTGCAATTTTCGCACACACACCCCGCTGAAAGTAGGGACCCTCTTTTGCTTTCGTTATTGGTGTTTTGGCCCTTTGATTTTGAGGATTTGGTTATCTTGGCATGTGCCTAAATGATCATCTTACTCGTGCAAATGCCCCTTTTGAGGAAACACTTTGAAAATCTTGAGTTCTGGGACTTATTTCGAGTTTTTCTCTATTTTCGGGAAAATTCCCTCTGGGCGGAATTCTCTGAATACTTTGAAAACCCGACAGAGGCTGCTTTACCTTGTTTTCAGAAATTCTAGGACTTTGCGGAATTCCGTCCGGTCTGGATTTTCCCGAAACTCTGTCGTGCCTTCAAATTTTTGAACTCACTGTCTTTTCAACACATTTATGCCTCCTGTACGATCTTACAGTGTGCTTTCATTAGAGTTAATTAGGGATTTATGGTGATAATTTTGTGTCATTTTCCTTGATTGAGATCTGAAGAGCTTGATTTTGAGTTGTTTATGTTGCATTGTGTGTTTGAGACTGATCAATCGTTGCAGTAGAATTTTCTGGTGACCACTTGCATTCTGCTCGAACTTCAAGGTTTCTTTCCAGTTGATCCTATTTCGATTTCTTTTCTCTCATGGTATGTACATGCTGCCTTCTCTTTTTGAACGAATTGATTTTCTTTAGGGTTCGTGTGTGTGTATGCTTTGAGTCGAGATTTTGACGTGATAGAGTCTACTAGCAGGGTTAGGGTTTTGGGTTTTGGGTTCAATGCTCATCCTTGTGGTTCACGCCGCCTTTCCTTTTGCTTGATTGTGATTCAATTTTTTAATCATGGTTATGTTTGACTCTTAGCTTGGTTTCATTTTTTCTCATGTCAAGCTCTGGTTTGACCTAGAAATCCCTGACCTTTGATAAAATCATGTCTTGGGCAAAGTGAAACCTCTTGCCCATTGTCCAATCTGATAATTGCCCTATCTTAGTTGGGTCATGGGAGAATTTGTGTGAAGGATAGTGGAAATGAAAAGGCGAGTTGGATCTAAACTGTGTTGTCATGGCGTTTTCTTTAGGGTTTCCCTTGAAATCATTGCTCATGTTGATTGAATCTCATTCAGATCGGTTGGAAGCTTGGATTATCCATTTTGCACTTTAAACGATTTGAATCCGAAGCTAAAACCCTAATTCCTTGGTTGTTTAATCGATCTAAGCGAAATCTTGATGAAGTCAAAGATTTCAGGTTGTCGATTATCTCACATATTTTCCTTGCTTTAGGAATTTCCTAGTTTTCCATCGCTTTGTCTATTCCTCAAAAATGTGCTTAAAAGATGAAAGTTACGCTGACTTCACGAAATTCTGTTTCCTCAGGATTTTACCAAAACTCCTTTGCTCCTTCATTTTCCCAAAGTTTGTGAACTATTGTTATTCTTGCGGATTTTTGTCCTTGGTAGAATTCTCTGAAACCTTGTTGAAAATGAAGAATTGAAAGATAACATGAGTTATTAGCTGATGATTGTGCTCCATATGATCAATATCAAAGATGTGTCATGTTGTTTCTTAGCTAATGATGGTTGATCAAATGATTATTGGATGTTTTTGTGCTTGTTTCGTTGAATTCTGTCTGGGTTGGAATTTTTCAAAATTCCTCTTTGACCCGAATTCTGCAAAAAGACTTAAAACCCGAACTTTGAAAGGATTAATTCTTATGAGATTTTGTTCATCATGGGACTTGTATTAAGGATGAATATATCACTTATAATGGAGTGGCTTGAATTTCATATGATGATAGATCTTTACTATGGTCTCTTTATTGAATGCAAGCAAAATCAAGTCAAGTTGTTGCTAGCAGGACCAAAGGCAAAATAATGGATCCAAGTGTTGAAGGGTCTACTATCTCTGAAGTAGAAAGGATTAAAATGGATATAAAGAGTAGAATCCCGAAGAGCAAGCTGACTTCTATCTGGTCATAGGTTACTGATACAAATGTTGGGTTGTGGGATTATGAAGAATTTAAGGCAAGGATGGCAGCATAGAACCTCCCTCTGTAGGCTAGAAGGATATTAGAATCATGGTTGGCTCATGTAGCTGGATTCCCTCCTACAGTTTAGTGTTATGAGTTGGTGCTCGAATGTGCTAGACACTATGACAGAGGTACACTAAGGATAATTGGTCCTCAAGGAAGAATTGTGGCAAATCTTAATCTTGTGTCTATAGCCCAAACCTTTGACATGCCGGATAGGTCTCATGTAGTGGGTTTTGATATGGATATAGCAAAGAATTACTATGATGAAGATGTCATCAAATCCCAGTAGGTCATTAATTCTTGGCTGGAGAAACCTAAGTTCCACTTTTCCAAGCTACCCAAGCAACTATTCAGAGCTAAGTTTAAGAAGGAATACTATGATGATATCACACTTCTCAGTAGGGTGGTGGGATTGAAGAGTGCAAGAGTGTTTGAAAATTGAATGTTCCATGTCATTGTAGGGATGTATCAGAATATTGACTACCATTGGGCAGGCATTATAAGTGCAATGATACATGAACAAATGTGTAATGTCCTATAGACAAAGACCTTCACAATGACCTCATACTTGGTTTATGCACTTGCAAGGTTTCATCCATACAAAGGACTAAGAACAAGGGGTGTGTTTGAGCAGGATGTAATTTATGAGGTCTATCCATAACTACACTTGGGCTGCTCAAGCTATAGGAGGGTGAATGATGCATTTACCATGTACATCACCAGGCTATTACAAGGTGTAGAGCATGTTCAAATCTCAGATAATGCCAAAGAGTTAATCAAGAGGTTTGGAGCTTGGTTTATCTAGTTTCCAACCTTTTCATACATCATAATAGATGGTTGTCAGATGGCTCCATACAGACTCCCTAGATATCCCACATATCATATTATACTTCTAGAGGTCACGAGGTAGATATGTGATTTTGATGCAATTGTAAAAAAGGATAAACATAAGATCGGATTTGGTGATGATTTCCCTTTGAGGATAGGCAGTAGTGAGGCATGCCCCTCTATTAATTTGGTCCATGCTTCTAAAGAGGAAATGAGTACTCTGGGTCTATCTTTCCATTCTAAGAGATCCATATTTGATAGAATTGGTGAGGCATAGAAGAGGGCTAGAAGGGAATACAATCATAAGGATGATATAGAGGATTATTGGGCCAACAACAATGATGAATTTGAAATTAGAAAGAAGAATTTCTCCAGGTTACCAGTGAAATTGGTATGACTATATAACATAAAGGAAATTCTAGATCAGATTGAAGATGGCAAAGATTTAATTCAGGGCCATGCCTATGAAGCTGTGAAGAATAAACCAATTGGAGAAATAGATTGGCTAGAGGAAGAAAAGACAAAATTAGAGCATATCATGACTCCAGTGATCAAGTACACTAAGTTGTGGCTCAAGCAAAAGATGTGGGAGTTGGAAAGTGAGGGTGTACAATGCACCTATGATATGATGGGAGACTTGGAGTCTCATTCCACTTCTGAGGAATCAACTGAGCAGGATCCTAAGGGTAAGGCTAAGGTGAGCTATCCTTTCAAGATAAAGATAAAAGATGCTTAGGCAGAGGAGGTAGAGGATGCAGAGAAGCAAAGAAAACCCATTGCTAAGAAAAGGAAACACATTTCAAGGATGAAGAAATATATAAAAGGATGAAGCTGAGAAAGAAGGTGAAAAGGCTAGTGTTTCTATGCCTAAGAGAAGAAGAGTAGTGAGATCGTCACATAAAGAGAAAGAACCTTCTAAGATAGGGGATGAGACTGGCCCACCAGTAGTAAGTGTGGAAAATTTAGGAGATAAGACCCAGGTGTACACACGAAGATCAAGAACTCCTTCAACCAAATATAGTGTGCCAAGGAAGGATGTTCCTTTAGCTACCCTTGCTGCAAAACAACACAATTATGTCCCTCCTTCTCATGAGACTCACAATGTACCAAGTGAATCCAAAGATGCAGAGGATTACCAAGATCAAGGAGGAGAAGAATTCCAAGAGGGTGAACTCTACAATACTAAAGCAAAAATAGAGAAGGTATTGCAGTCTCCTCTGGTGACTTATGAGGATTTACCTTTAGGAAATGAAGAGGATAGGCCTTCACAGAGAGAGGAAATTCCAATTAGGAATCCTTCACCATTACATGAAAAATAGGATCATGATAAGGGGAAAGAAGATAAAGTTGAAGAGATTCCTGAAAAACAAAACTTGAATGAGGATGTACCCAAGGTTCAACAGGATACAGTTTGGCAAGGCAATGTGCGGTCGGATTCCATTGTTCCAGGATGGTTGGACAAAGAGCTAAAGAGTAAACAAATTATGATAGATGATACTCCTCCCAACTGGGATGAAGTACTGGCAAACATAGGAAAAGGAAAAGGAAAGAAGAAAGCCGGGGTTATCTCCAGAATCGAGAGAGATGAAGCAAATAATAGGGTGGTTCACATTGCTACTCCTGCTCTTGATAAGAATAGGGATGATGTGACTGGTAATGATTACAGTGTGGAAACTATCAACTTAGGGCCTACTTCCATGGAACAAGAGATTGAAGAATATGAAGGCTCTAGTGCTATAATCTTGGGTAGATTGAGGAAAGAGGTGCAGACCAAGAAAGAATTGAAGAAGGATAATGATAAACTTAAGAGGTATCTGCAAGACTTGATGAAACCCTTGCAATCCATCAGCTCCTCATCATCTGCTACAAGTTTTCTACCACAAGAAACAATAACTGAGTTGGAGAGGATGAAAACCACTACATATGCCACAACGAGCTGGTTACAGGGAGTGCAAACTAAAGGAGATAATGCTATCAAAGACATCCTTTCAATTGGTGGGGATGTTATGAGATCAATAGATTGGTTAAGGAATGTACTAGCTCAGAATAGGGAAGATGTAGACCTCTTGTTGTAGAAGACCAAAACCATCATGGAATACACTGAAGACAAATTGGTAAGTGATGGAATTCTTCCTTCGTCCAAAGCTGCAAAACCCTGGGAATGGTTTGAAGTTTTGCAAATAAGGCAAAGAATTTTAAAGAAGGTACATAAGCAGAGGAAGAAAATTGAGGACAATCTAATTGAGATCTACAACAAATGCATTTCTTTCTTTGAAGTTATGATAGGAAGAAAAAGGGTTACACCAAAACATCTGAGCTTGGAGCAATTGAGAAAATGGTGGCGTGATATATATTCTCCAATCAATGAGGACCCAGTCACTGAACATCAATTAGATGATGCAACCACATACATTGCAGTAATGGATAAATATCAGACCATGAAGGTGGATTGGGATAAAGTTGTAGAACAGTCAAGAGAGGACATTAAGTCCATTGAAAGGGGAATTAAAGTTTTGGGTTATTTCACCTATAGCTAACTTGGAGAAGATATTTTTGATGGTGCAAGATAGGATGGAGCGAGCTAAGGACAAAGGGGGGAGCAGTTAATACAATGCCTCATTGGAATTTGTGCTTCCCCATTATTTTTCTTCCTCCTGCACATGCATTGGGCTGAGCTATGTTGGAGATCCCAGGCCGACCTAGATGAAGTGCATGCATTTAATGCATATTTGACTTTATTTTGAATTCCTCTTGGCCGACTTGTTTTAGGGGCCAATTGTTTTGTAACCCTATTTGGGCTGACATAAGATGTAATCTCTATAAATAGCGTGTGTTCCTCATTTGAAAGGGCTAGATAGTTTTCACCTTGGATCAAATTAAGCAGTATAGTGAGAGCTAGAGTTAGGAGTTAGTTCATTTTGAGCAAAGTGTTGTAACATAGAACATTGGAATTGTTGCTATTATTAGATGATTCAATACAATTGAAGACATTGTGCTTTGGTGATCTCTCTTATGTTGAATTATCTTGCATGGTTCTTGTAGTTCTATCTTTTGAGATTGTTTGAGAAATATTGGCATAAGTGAGATTTAGAGTTAGATTTGATTTAATGGTGTTTATGGTTTGATGCTTGAAGTGTTTGTAGCAATCCCTAGTCCATACTTTTTGTAGCTAGTTGAATGTTAGTTGCTTTGCAAAGTTAGCCCGAACTTTATATTTAGTGTGCTTAGTTCAATTATGGATATTTGTTCATTTCAATAGCAATAGGGTTGTTTTGGATGAATGTTCATAATCTGAAAATATTTAATGCCTTAGAAGATTGCACTATTTTTGTAAGATTGCAGATTCATCTAGGTCAAGCAGGAATCAGTTTATGAGGGATTGGTCCATTTCAAGTATTTTATCATTTGCATTGTTAATTTTAGGGCTAGTGCTATATTTAGAAATTTCTCTAAAACCTTTATCTCTTTTGCTATTTATTTTATCATTTGGGTTAGATTTAGGATTTGAAGTACCACCATATTGCTAGATTTGATAAATTTGAATTTAGTATTTTCTTGTAGTAAGGTCCCTTTGTGATTACCAACATTTTCACACTTATCATTGAGTTGTTTATGCATTTTCAAGACTTGACATTAGAGACCTTGGGGTTATCTCTTGAGGCTTGTTGATAGAGATTTACCTTTCAAGAGTGATAGGATTTCCATATTCTATCTGAGTTGTTGTTGTGCAGAAAACACCATCAACAAATTGGCGCTAGAAGGAGGGCCTCAATAAGGAAGTTGGATCAATTTGTGTTTGCCATTTCTCCTGAAAGGTTCAGAAGAAGAACCAAATCTACTCCAGGGGAGGAGAAATTTCAAGAGTTGCAAGCTCTGACTAGGTCAAGAAGGACTAGTCGAAGGAGAGAATCATCAGTCATCCAACCACTTCCATCATCCCCATCATCCTCATCCTCATCAAGTCCATCTTCATCCGATTCTGAAGCCATTCCTATTCGACAGCCCCAACAAGCCATAAATCAGCCACTATCGCCTCCACCCCCACCAATGGTTTTCCTTGCAACAATCCATCTCCCTTGATTTTCAATAATTACAATGTTATGCCCAAGAACCCAAAACAATTTTGTTCTAAGTTCCATGTTAATGACCCCAATAGGACCGCTGAGGAACATATCAAGATTTTCTAGACTTTCCTTAGGGATAGAGGAATCAATCATGAGGATGTGGCATGTAGGATCTTTCCTTATTCCCTAGGAGAAGATGCATTCTATTGGTACAATCATTTTCCTGCTGGGTCTATTCAGAATTGGACTAAATTGGAGACTACATTTCTGCAGAATTTTAGGATTCCCATTAGTCCAAATGAGCTTTATCTTCAGTTCACTATGGTTAAGAGAGAAGTTAATGAGCCCATAGGGTCTTTTAACAATAGGTTTCATCGCGCCTATACCCGACTGCATGCCCCTTATGCTGTTGACCAGGCCACTGCTTTAGAATTCTATTATGAGGGTCTTGATAGTCTGATAGCCACCTTCATGAAATGGAGTAACAACCCTCCTACTACCTTACTTGATGCATACACAAAGGATGTAAAGGTTAGCACTTCTTTAAGACAAAACTTATCCGGGCCTTTACCATCACTAGGACCCACTGCTCACCCTGGGCAGGTCCCAACTCTCAATCAGGCTCTTGCTAATCACACTCCTATCATAAATACGATACCTTAGTTGCCCCTGGTTCCTCACCCAGGACTTCATGTGAATCAAGTTCCACCCATAGTCAGCTACCCCAAAAAAAATGTTAATCAACCTCTTCATCCACTACCTCAGGCTAGTTTTCCCACGTATCTACAAAATTATGAAGCATTGAACCAGTCACTGAATTTTGGTGCTGCAGCAGGATATCCTCAAAACAATACAAACCAACCCCCATATAGTAATTCTGATAAGGAGAGATTGGATGAATTGGATGAACAAGTGAAGAAGCTAAACATGGAGGTAACTTATATGAGAAACCAAAACAGTCAGCTTCAGGTTGCTCAAAGAAGTATGCAGTCCAATCATAATAGGGAGAATCAAGAAACTTAGCCAAGATAACAGTTTGATAGGGGACAACATTCTGAAAGAGGACATAATTATGACAAAGGGCAGAATTATGATAAGGGACAATCTTCAGGCCAAAATTTTGACAGAGGACAGACTGGTGGACAAGGACTTGATAGAAGACAACCACCTAGACATAACAAAACTTGGAATACAAGGCCTAACAACGAAGGTGTCCCCACCCCATTGGATCAACCAATTAATCAAGAGAAGCCTCCAAGTGTATATCTAGCTGAAGCTGATTTATCGGGCTAGTGTAGGCTCCATAAAACAAGTCAACATTCTGAATTAGAATGTCTAGAGTCCCAGACAACAACTTCAATTTTTTAGTATGAGGTGGAGAATAATGCAAGTAATCAGGAGTTGGTACCATCTACTCCCTATGATTCCTTAGTGTTGGTGCTAAATCATGCTCCTTTTCCACAAAGCAAGGATAATGTGCCTGAAGTTGAATTGGGTCAGTATAAGGAGGAGGTAGATCAGGTGTGCAATGGAGATGAGATTACAAAGTTGTTTGATGAGAATCCAGTGAATGAAAATGGTCCCATGGATGAAGAAGAAACTTATATTGAAGAGGTGCAGACATTCCAGCGGCCTGTTAAGAAATATGATCTAAGGGATCTGCCACACAGACGTCTTCAAGTTGGAGGTCCCTTCACCACTTCTACTCCTCCAAACAACTTCACCACACCTCTATATCCCAATGCTAGTAATAATCCAACATATCCTCATGTGTCTAAGCAGTACTTATCTAAAGATCAAGGACCAATGAATCCATCAAAAGGGAAGACTACTGAAACAAGCAAGGATAAGGTAGTAGAATATCCTAAAGAGGCTCCTGCTGATCTGAGTGTAGAAAAACTGGCCATATATGTTGTAGGAGAACTCAAAAAGCTAAAGGTAAGTCTCTCTACATTTGAATTATTGAGAGTTCCAACTATTAGAAATGTAGTACTAGGGGTTTACAATGCAAGTTCAATATCACAAGATAAATCAGTCAGTGAGAGTATCAATAAAGCAACTAGTTCTCACATAGTAAAAGGTTAGAATTAGGTTCACAATAAAACTCACATACCACTTGGAGATAAAGGGAAAGAGAAAGATAAAACTCAAGTTGCCCAGGTTGACACTCCCTTAACTTTGTTTCAAGGGAAAACAAAAACTCCTCCATTTCTGATCTCTGTTCATATATTTGGTAAGAACTTGCATAATTGCTTGTTGGATTTAGGTGCATCTACCAATGTAATTCCCTTTGGTGTCTGTGGAGCTCTAGGTATTACCCCTGCTGACTCCCAAAATAAAGTCACTCAACTAGATAGAACTGAAGTTAATGTTGTAGGGGAATTGAACATGATTCACATGTAGGTTGCCTCTGACCCTAGAATTCAACAAGTCATTAACATACAGGTGGCCGATATACCTGATGCTTATGGTTTGATTTTGGGAAGAGACTTTACTAAGGTTTGGAACGGATATGTATCAACCGATCAGTCTCATATATGGCTTCCCTGGAAGGGAGTGCCAAATCAAATCAGGATTGAGAGAGAGCCCAAGATGAAATATATGATCACAAAATATCAAAATACTTTGAATGAAATATTGATATTGGAGGTGAGCATGGGTAATTACATACTTGTGGTCCCTTTGGAGGAATCTGATGTGGAAGAAATCCTTATGCTACATACTACATCTATTGACCTTACCATTGAATCTAGCGGTATTGGAGCCCTAGTGGAACCAATTGATGATGATTTTCCTGAAGATCATGAACTCAGCTTGTTGGACAATTTCCAATAATTCATTCAAAAATGCATTGAGGATCAGATTCATTTGGGTAGAGGAATGAATTTTGGATAATTACTTTTTTATAATTGGTGGAGTTCATAATGCCTCTCATTCTGAATTGGATTGCTGCTTGTGCCAGGCTGTAGTAGAACAAGTGCATAAATGCATTAATCCCACCCCAATAGTCAGAATTAATATAAAAAATATTCAAGATGATCCCAAAGGAAAAAGCGTGGTGCACTCTAAAGAGCCCTCCAATAGTAACAATATAAGAGACAAGATGAAGAAATCTGGAGTTGCAGGCTGTTGGACCTTAAGGTTTGATGGATCCAAGTCGAAGCAAGGAGTTGGGGCTGGATTTGAGTTAATTAGTCCAAAAGGTAAGACTTTCTTTGCTACTCATAGACTTTATTTTTATTGTACCAATAATGTAGTAGAGTATGAGGCTTTGATTCATGGGTTGCTTATGGCACTAAAGAAAAGGGTTAAGATTTTGCAAGTCTTTGGGGATTCTGAGTTAGTGGTTAAGCAAGTGAGAAAGCAATACTCATGTCATGACAAAAGGATGACCAATTATAGGCTTAGATTATGGGACCTTATTGAAGGATTTGATGCCTTCAACATTCAATTGATAATATGCAATAAGAACCAAACAACAGATTCCCTCGCTCAGGAAGCTAGTACTTTATAGCCTTTGTCTCTCTCTGGATTGAAGAATTTTACTATGGAGCTGACCCCATTACCTTCAGTACCTTACAATGTGACTAAATTTCAGATATTTGAAGATGATAGGCATATTTTGGATTTTATTACAAGTTCAAATGTCTTTACCTCCCTGATTATTGATGAAGTTGAACCCCAAGAAGCAGAAATGGATTTAGAAGGGGTGATTAATTTGAAGACTAATACTATCCCAAGGGGAATGGTGCAACTAGAAAGGATTTTTGATATGGACAAGGTTAGAGATCAAGAGCAAGATGCTAAGAAGGAGTCCATCAGTGGACAATGTGAACCATACAACATGGGGACTCAAGATGATATCAAGAATGTATTCATTGGCAATGTGTGTACTCCAGAAGAGAGGAAAGGAATTATTGATGCATTACATACATATCAAGATGTGATAGCCTAGATTTATGAAGACTTGAAGACATATGATACTTCAATTATAACTCAAACTATCCCTTTGAAGCTAGGAGTAAAACCCTTCAAGCAGAGGCAAAGGTTAATTAATGCTTTGCTGGAGCCCATAATTCAAAAGGAGGTGCAAAAGTTGCTGCCTTCTAGAATTATATTCCCAGTTAGGCATTCAACTTGGGTTGCAAATCTGGTTCCTGTGAGAAAGAATAATAGGGAAATTAGGCTATGTGTGGATTTTAGGAACCTTAATAGAGCATCAGAAAAGGAAAATTATCCAGTCCCTTCGCTGGATGAAGTACTTCGGATTTTCAATGGGTCTCAAATTATGTCTTTCTTGGATGGCTACTTTGGATACAATCAAGTTATGGTACAGTATGAAGACAGGCATAAAACTTCTTTCACCACAAAGTGGGGCACTTTTTCTTACATAAGAATGCCCTTCGGTTTGATTAATGTTGGAGCCACGTTCCAGAGGGCCATGTACATTGCTTTTAAGGACATAATTGGTAAATGAATGATTATTTATATGGATGATCTGACAGTATTTTCCAAGAAGCGAGGTGATCACAACCGATTTGTGTAGAGTGTTTTAGAGGTGTAGAGAATTTGGCATATCTCTTAACCCAAAGAAATGCATCTTTGGGGTTATTGAAGGGAAATTGTTGGGACATGTTATCTTAGAGAAAGGCATTGCTATTGATCATGAATGAGTGGAAGCCATACTTAAGATCCAACCACCTGCTAGCAAGAAGGAGATGAAGTCATTCTTTGGTAAAATCAACTTTGTATGTAAGTTCATCACTGGATTTGCTGAGATAGTCAAGCCATTAAATTCCATGTTGAAGCAGGAAGCTAAAGTTGAATGGAATGCAGAGGCAAAGGAGACATTTGCAGAAATTAAGAGGGCCATTGCTGAGGCCCCAATTTTGGTGAGTCCTGATTATGCTAAGCCATTTTACATATATTCATTTGCTTCTGAGCACTCCTATGTTGGCATACTGACCCAAAAGTATGATCAAGGGAATGGGCACCCCATAGCATTTATGAGTGCACCACTGAAAGATGCAGAACTAAGGTATCCAAGTGTGGAGAAGTAAGCTTACGCCTTGGTTAGGGCTTTGAAGAAATTTAGACACTATATTCTCAGGAACAAGGTCTTTGCAATAGTCCCTGACCCTGCAGTCAAGCTATTGTTGATGCAAAATGAGCTGGGAGAACATCAAGCTAAGTGGGTGACCATGTTGCAAGAGTATGATAGTGAGGTTCAACCTATGAAACTGGTAAGAGGGAAAGAGATTACAAGAACAATGTAGAAATGGGTCTTGACCTTGCAACCCAACATTATAATCTTGAAGATGTTTCTCCAGGGGACTAGTATGATGATATCATTCAGTATCTCTTGAATCAACAGTGTCCAAATCACCTTAATGTTGTACAGAGAAGGGAATTGTGTTTGAAGAGTGACAATTTCATGCTGAAGGGAGTTGTCTTATACAAAAAGAACCATGAAGGTGTCTACTTAAGATGTTTGGGACAACAGGAGGCTGAAAGAGTCATGGCAGAATTTCATGATAGATATGGTACTGGCCATGGGTTTACACCATCCACTGCAAATCAGATTCTAAGAGCTGGTTATTATTGGCCCACATTATTCAAAGACACACACAACCATGTCAGAATGTGTCATGTGTGTCAAACTGCAACGACCAAAGAGAAATATGCAACACTCCCACTTCAACTAGTCTTTGAGGTAAAACCTTTCGCATAGTGGGGAATGGACTTCATAGGTCCAATCAATCCACCCTCTTTTGCAGGCCACAGGTATATTCTTACTATTACCGATTATTTCACAAGATGGATTGAGGCTCTTGCCTGCAAACAGTGTACTTCTGAAGTGGTAATCAATTTCATCGAATCAGGTATTATCAATTGCTTTGGATGTCCTATGTCTTTGGTTGTGATAATGGTCCTGCATTTACATAATTGAAATTCTCTAACTAGGCCTTCGATCATGGAATTATAATTAAATTTGCATCCAATTATTACCCTTAGGGTAATGGTTTGGCCGAGTCCTCCAATAAGAACCTCTTGACAGTTATTCATAAATTGTTAGAAAGAAATCCTAAAGACTGGCATACCCAGCTTTGGTTTGCTCTTTGGGCAGATCATACAAGACACGAGACTTCCATAGGAACATCCCCTTACCATTTGGTCTATGGGCTAGAACTTGTGTTTTCTATTCAGTTTAAAATCCCCACCCTGTAGTTCATTAATGAATATTATGATGAAGGGGATAAACGAGAAGCCAAACTTGCTGAGCTATTACACCTTGAAGAGAAAACAGATGAAGCCCTTGAAATTTTTTCCAAACATCAGGGTGTAGTCAAAAGATGCTTTGATAGGAGAGCCAAGGTAAAATCCTTTAGAATCTCTGACTTAGTTCTCTACTGGGATAAAGCCCATGACCATAAGGGAGAGCATGGAAAATTTGACAAACTCTGGCTTGACCCTTATCAGATTTCAGAGATCCTGGGAGATAATGATTTTCACTTGAAAACCCTCACTGGGGAAGATATCCCACTGCCTGTCAATGGGCAGTACTTGAAGCATTATTTCAAAAAGTAATGATAACATAATATAGTGGACTAATAACTTATAAATTAATAAATAATATAAAAAACGTTTAACAAATTCAACACTTTTTTAAAACTATTAGCATGCCCATTAAACCTATGGGTCCCAAATCCTACATTAAGATATTCTATTTAATGAAAATTCATATATGCTAGGTTAAATAATTTAGTAAATCACATTTACCTTGGTAAGACTAGTCTAGGAGGGTTCTAGATGTGATATTAAGATTTATTATAATAAAATAGTAGAGGGGAAATATATTGTCTTAACTTCAAAATAAAGGTTAATTAAAAATTAAACAATAAATACATATTTAATTTAGATAAATGAGTTTTGTTTAGCAAAAAAAAAATATTAAAATAATCATAGAGATTTAATAATTTAAACTTTGTTTTATATATATATATATATATATATATATATAGATATATATATTTCAAAGGTGTAAAAAAGGAGTTGAATATGTTTAAAACTAGTTCATCATACAACTAAAATTTTGGTGTGTGTAAAAATGATTTTTTTAGACTTCAACAAACTATGTTTTACTTCATCTACACACATGTGGAATTGATCTTTGTGAGTACAAACTTAGACTTGACATAATGATCTAAATTATAACTTGCAAGATTGATCTAGTAGATTATTGATTGTTGAAATTTATTCATCTTGGTCTTTTGATATCTAAGTTTGTGTAAGAAATAGTGTTATTCTTCTTGAAGTTTCTCTATGAGATCATCATATCCTTTAAAATTCTTAAGATGAATGTGAGGAGTAGGAGGAATAACAAGATTGGAAGGAAGAAGAGAAACATAGGAGTAGTTTGCTTGTTTTTCCTAGTGCTATAAGTTTGACCAAGTGTATAAAATCCAGTAGGAGGAAGAGTTGTAGATGTAAACATTGGAATATAAGATGAAATATGAATATTTAAAAGAAGGTTCTTATCTTTATTAGGAAGACAAAAAATATTAATAACATATTTTGAAGGGGTGATGAGTCCAACATTCCCCATATAGAAAACTTATAATATTGTAATTAAAAAAAGAGTTATCTTTTGGACTAGGTCTATTTTGGTTATGATTAGAATTGTTAATAAATATATTTTTTCTAGATGTGAAGTATACATTAACTTAAGAATGTAAAGAAACATTATTGAAATATTCTAAGACATTAAACATAGAATCAAAAACTTTATCTAGAAATGTATTATCAAATGTAGTGAAAGTATGTATAAATAAATCAAACATATTAGCATAGGAAAATAAAATAGAATATTTTAAAATGTCAAATTTTTCAAAATAAAATAGCTTTGAGTTGTATCTTTAAGGATTTAACTACCCAAATATTTATATAAAATTAAAAACATCAAACTGTAACTTGTAGAATAAACAAAGTGTTTCATATTCTATCTAAATGTATTTTACCTAATTAAACGCTATGTTCATTCATTGGAAGAAATACTATGTGTTTGTTTTTAGATGAAGAATTCTTTTTGATAATGTAGTAAAAAAATTGAAAAAATTGAAATAGAAACATAGGAACTTAAAGTAATGTAGAATCTTTTTTTTTTTTTTGAAAGTAGATGTAATATGGACACCCACATGACTCATAGATGATAACATTATTAAACTAGTGTCAAAATATGTTATCCTCCATATATAAGGGGAATAAATATTTATGTATTAACTAAGAGAATTAGAACACATGAACTACATGCACATAGTAGATACCGAGAAATGGTAATAAAATCATAAAATATTGGAATAACTTATATTAAGTGAACTAAAATGAACTACATTCACATGAAGTCTAAGAAAACTTAGGATATATTTCTAATAGATCAAGAATAAAAAAATTCTTTGTGATGAAACCACCAAAAGTACCTATGGTTAGGATATAGGGAGAAGGGTTGAATACTAGGAACTTGCGAAAATGGTTAGGTCCTAAATATGGCCTGTTTACCTCCATGAGAAATTATAAAGAGAATATTTAATTGGATTTGGTGCATGCTATTAATCCCATCTATGTCTAGAGTTTAAAAAATAGTATTATAATGATCTATCGATATTAATCAACTATTAGTCCTATGCCTTTCTATAATTATACGAATAACTAATGCAGGGGCATCGTGCATTTTTGGGTTGCCATTTTTAGTTTTAGTTTTTGAAATTTTGGTTTTTGCTTCCTTTGGTCGATTCCCGCTTCTTGGAACATTGACAGGTGGCGAATTAGATGTGGCAGTAAGAAATGAACTCTTGTTTTCCCATTGCATAATGGAGGAATATTAGTTACATGATTAGAAAAAGGGGAGACACCATATAAATTCTTTGGGGGGTGAGAGTATCGGCTTGGAGAGAGGGTAATCAGCTTGAGCAAGGGAGAAACAAAAGAAATGATTTAGAGGTTCTGACAGAGAATAGAGGTTTGAATGGTTATTTTTAGAGGAACTAGTCGATTGGATAGTGACAAGGAAACCATTCAATGTGGTAGAAGAAATAGAGAACACAAAGATAAGAGTAACGGTTCTTGGAAGAACAAAATTCGGTTTGAACAAGGAAGCAGAGAGAGTATTGAAGGAAAGAGAAAGAAAATGGGGGAATGAATATTGGAGTTAGTGTGCTAAATAGAGAGAGAGAGAAATCAATTTGATTCCTTTGAGAATCACCTTGTATTCTATTTTTGTTTACACTATACACATATTGTTCATTACATTTATGTTCATAAGTTTGGTTTTTCTATTGTTTATGTGAGGATTGTGTTTTTCCAAGTTCCTTGGACTTTATGAAAGTTGATTTATGGTAATGATGGGGGGGGGGCGAGTTGCACAGAGGGAAAAGAAAGTAGCACGAATGGTTGTAGAGGAAAAGATGCAAACAACACCATCATTTGAAGATGTTTTATTTGTTCTTAGTTTCATATATTCAAAAACTTGGTGTCTTGGCTGTTGCTTTTACCCTACCTTAATTATAATTTTTTTGTAATCAGTCTTTGCGCCTTGGTAGTAGATCAAACAAACTACAAGTGAGCCATTAATTTGTAGCATTCCATTGAATTATGGTTGGCTCTTTGTTGTTCCAGTTGTCTGTTTATAGATATATTTGTGTGTGATCAATATAGGCATTATATTTTTTGGTTTGTTTGTGTGTGATCCATAGGACCATCAATATTAGGTATTAGAGTGGATAAGTGAGGAAGTGAGGCATTATTTTGGTATCAGAGTGAGAAAGATCTAAGAGAGCTCTGAAAGGTTTGATTAGAATACATTGAGAGTGTCAAAAGGTGTGACGAAGAAGTTTGTTATGCCCATCAACACTTGGACAGATACATGTTGCAGAATGATAGGGTAATGATAGAAACCTAGGTACCAAAAGACTAGGTAGAGGACAAGAATAGGGAAGCCCTAGGTGAGGTATCAGGTAGACAAAAAGAGGAAAGGTTAGAAGATGCAATAGAATACTAAGAAGGAAAGCATCAAGAAGAAAGACAATATGAAGAAATAAGATTCAGAGTTTGAAAGAGAAATGGCAGAGTTGAGAAAATATTTAGAGAGATGTAAGTAATTGGTGAAGCAAAGGCTTGAGGAAATAAGCTAATAATGTGATTGGTATTGGCCCATGACAAAGAGGTTGAAGTGACTGGTAAAATTGATTGTGAAGAAAAGAAGAAGACAAGGTGTGGTAGCCTTGAAAAGAGAGGATAAAAGAAATTGGGGCAGCGAGAAGTTGCTAAGTGAGCAACATGTACAAGAAGTGATCAAGGAAGTTCTAATTGAAGAGGACTTGAAGAAAGATAGAAAATAATGGAGAAGAGAAGAAGTGCAAAAAGCATCACTTGAAGAAGGAAGTAGTAAAGAGGAAAGGAAAGTGTCCATAAAGGAGGAACTTAAGGATACATCTTGGTCTCTTGATTGATTTGCTAATGATATGTTTGAGAATGTGAATCTAGGTAAGAGGAAGGTTGAGAACAAGATCTTGAAGATGATATTGGTAGGGGCGAGAGGAGTATCTGTAGACAAAGATAAAGATGAGAAAGAAAGGAAACAAGTTGCAACAGTATGTAAAGTAGACCAAAGAAAATAGTTTGCAACAGAGGTACATTATAAGGTACTTAAAGATGAAGAGAGGGTTATTGAAGAAAGGAAGGAAACTTGCAAAAAGGAAGAGATGACAAGAAATGATGCCAAGGATGGAAGCAAAAAGAAAAGAAAATCAGAAGATCATGGATATAGGGTGCCAAGTTGGCAGAAGAAACCTGTTAAAGGACAACAGATAAAATGTAAACAAAGGGTGGCTTATGATAGATTTTGTGACAACAAACAAAGTGCAAAAATAGAAAGACATTAGCCCAAGAAGATGGAAAACAAAATGTGGGTAGTGAAGCATGGGATAGTAGTAGGATAATGTGGTAATGCAAGACAAGGTGAAGAAGAGGAAAGATCCCATAAACAAAAAATCATGAGGAAGCCAACAAAGGATGACAAGAGGACATTGGAATAGGGTATACAACAAGCAGAAACTTGTGTAGAACTCAAAAAGAAAGAAGAAGAATTAACACTCCTTGAAGATTACATGAAAATGGAGCTTGAAGAAAGGAAAAAGAAAGAGAATTAGGTAGCAACTTGGATGAAGCTGAAGGAGTACATACAATTTGGGAGGTAAATAAGTTGATTTTGATGTTGGTACTTTCAAATTTTTGAAGGAAATTGTTGAAGGAAAGAATTTTAAAGAAGAAAATGATAAGGATGTGGAAGTGAATTGTAACGATGAGATATTGGAATGTGGGATGGAGTTGTGGAGGCTTGTGGATGAAAAAAAAAATGAGAAGAGAAAGATACAAAAAGAAAAAGGAAAATAAATGAAAACAACTTGAAAACATGGTAGTTGTTTCAAAGCGATGTTGGAAGATGCAAAAGAAAAGAATAGAGATATTATTTTTCGTTGATGCCCTCATGTGTGAGAGTACATGTTTGGTCCCATGGGGAGTCTGATGTAAGGGCATAGTGTATTTTTGGGTTGCTATTTTTAGTTTTAGTTTTTTAAATTTTGGTTTTTGATTCCTTTAGACGATTCCTATTTCTTGGAACATTAACAGGTGGTGAATTAGATGTGGTAGTAAGAAATGAACTCTTGTTTTCCTGTTGCATAATGGAGGAATATTAGTTACATGAGTGGAAAAATGGGAGGCAACATATAATTGCTTTGGGGGTGAGAGTATAGGCTTGGAGAGAGGGTAGTCATCCTTAACAAGGGAGAAAAAAAAGGAAATGATTTAGAGGTTTTGATAGAGAACAAAAGTTTGAATGGTTGTTTTTAGAGGAACTACTTGATTGGACAGTGACAAGGAAACCATTCGATATGGTAAAAGAAACAAAGAACACAAAGAGAAGAGTAACGGGTCTTGGAAGAAGACAATTCAATTTGAACAAGGAAATAGAGAGATGATTGAAGGAAAGAGAGAGCAGATGGGAGAATGAAGATTAGAGTTAGCATTCTAAACAGAGAGAGAAATCAATTAGATTCCTTTGAGAATCACCTTGTAGTCTAATTTTCTTTACTCTATACACATACTTTTCGTTACATTTATGTTCATAAGCTTGGTTTTTCTATTGTTTTAGTGAGGATTGTGTTTTCCCAAGTTCCTTAGACTTTATAGAGGCCATTTTTTGGTAATAATGGGGGGGGGAAGTTGCATAGAGAGAAAAGAAAGTAGCATGAATGGTTGTAGAGGAAAATATGCGAACATCAATATCATTTGAAGATGTTTTATTTGTTCTTAGTCTCGTATATTCAAATACTTGGTGTCTTGGTTGTTGTTTTTACCCTATGTCTTTACTTATAACAAAAGTTTGTAATCGGTCTCTGTGTCTTGGTTGTAGATCAAACAATCTACAAGTGAGCCATAAATTTGTAGCATTACATTGACTTGTGGTTGGCTCTTAACTATTCCAATTGTCTGTTCAGAGATTTGTCTGTGTGATTAGTATAGGCATTACATTTTGTGCTTTGTTTGTGTGTGATCCATAGAGCCATCAATATTAGGTATCAGAGTGGAAAAGTGAGGAAGTGAGTCATCCTTTTGGTATCAAAGTGAGAAAGATTTGGGAGATCTCTAAAAGGTTTGAGAAGAATACATTGAGAGTGTAAAAAGGTGTGATGAAGAAGTTATTGCAATCAACTCTTGGAAAAAT
Source organism: Sequoia sempervirens (assembly GCA_007258455.2). NCBI lineage: Eukaryota > Viridiplantae > Streptophyta > Pinopsida > Cupressales > Cupressaceae > Sequoia > Sequoia sempervirens. Next base: position 190,789,866 of record VDFB02358134.1, on the reverse strand, counting down.
ATGTGTTGCAAAACGACAAGTTAATGACATGAACTTGGGTATGAAAATACTGGGCATAGGACAAGAATAGGGAAGCCCTAGGTGAGTTATTAGGTAGAAAAAAAGATGAAAGGTTAGAATATGCAGCTGCATACTAAGAAGGAAAGCATCAAGAAGAAAGGAAATATGAAGAAACAAGATTTAGAGTTTGAAAGAGAAATGGAAAAGTTGAGAAAATATTTAGAGAGATATAAGTTATTGGTGAAGAAAAGGATTGAGGAAACAAGCCACGAATGTGATTGGTATTGGCCCATGACAAAGAGGTTGAAGTGACCAGTAAAATTGATTGTGAAGAAAAGAAGAAGACAAGGTGTGCAGCCTTGAAAATAGAGGATAAAAGAAATTGGGGCACCGAGAAGTTGCTAAGTGAGCAACATGTATGGGAAGTGATCAAGGAAGTTCTCATTGTAGAGTACTTGAAGAAAGATAGAAAAAAATGGAGAAGAGAAAAAGTGCAAAAATAAACACTTGAAGAAGGTAGTAAAGAGGAGAGGAAGGTGTCCATAAAGGAGGCACTTAAGGAGACATCTTGGTCTCTTGATTTGTTTGCTAATGATATGTTTGAGAATGTGAATGCAGGTAAGAGGAAGGTTGAGAACAAGACCTTGAAGAGGATAAGAGTAGGGGCAAGAGGAGTATCCATAGACAAAGAAATGTGGGTAGTGAAGTGTGGGACAACAGTAGAAGAATGTGGTAATGTAAGACAAGGTGAAGAAGAGGACAAATCCCATAAACAAAGAATCATGAGGAAGCCAACAAAGGATGACAAGAGGACATTGCAACAACGTATACAACTCAAAAAAGAAAAAAGAAGCATTAGCAATCCTTGAAGATGCCATGACAATGGAGCTTGAAGAAAGGAAAAATGAGAATGAGGTAGCAACTTGGATGAAGCTGAAGGAGAGTACATACAATGTGGAAGGTAAAAAAGTTGATTTTGATGTTGGTACTTTTGAATTTTAGAAGGAAATTATTGAAGGAAATAATTTTAAAGAAGAAAATGATAAGGATATGGAATTGAATTGTGATGATGAGATATTGGAATGTGGGATAGAGTTGTGGAGGCTTGTGGATGAAAATACATGAGAAGGGAAAGATACAAAAATAAAAAATAAAATAAATGAAAAGAACTTGAAAACATGACAATTGTTCTAGAGCGATTTTGGAAGACACCAAAGAAAAGAACAAATAAATTATTTTTGGTTGATTCCCTCATGTGCGGGAGCACATGTTTTGTCCCACGGGGAGCCTGATGTAAGGGTATCGTGCATTTTTGGGTGCTATTTTTAGTTTTGGTTTTTAAAATTTTGGTTTTTGCTTTGGCTGATTCTTGCTTCTTGGAACATTGACAAGTGGTGAATTTGATGTGGTAGTAAGAAATAAACTCTTTTTTTCCCATTGCATAATGGAGGAATGCTAGTTACATGAGTGGAAAAAGGGGAGGCAACATATAACTACTTTGGGGGGTGAGAGTATCACCTTGGAGAGAGGGTAATTGGCTTAAGAAAGGGAGAAACAAAAGAAAAAATTTAGAGGTTTTGAAAAAGAACAAAGGTTTGAATGGTTGGTTTTAGAGGAACTAGTTAATTGGATAGTGACAAGGAAACCATTCGATGTGGTAGAAGAAATAGAGAACACAAAGAGAAGAGTAACAATTCTTGGAAGAAGACAATTTGGTTTGAACAAGTAGAGAGAGGATCAAAGGAAAGAGAGAGAAGTTGAGAGAATGAATATTGGAGTCAGCATGCTAACCACACAAAGAGATAAATGAATTCGATTCCTTTGATAATCGCCTTGTAGAATGATTTTTTTTACTCTATACACATACTGTTCATTGCATTTATGCTCATAAGCTTTGTTTTTTTGTTGTTTATGTGAGGATTGTGTTTTTTCAAGTTCCTTGGACTTTATAGAAGATGATTTTTGGTAATGATGGGGGGGAGCTACACAGAGAGCACGAATGGTTGTAGAGGAAAAGATGCAAACAATAATATCATTTTGAAGATATTTTATTTATTCTTAGTTTGATATATTCAAATACTTGTTGTCTTGGTTTTTTGTACCCTGTGTCTTCAATTATAACAAAAGTTTGTAATTAGTCTCTATGCCTTGGTAGTAGATCGAACAATCTACAAGTGAGCCATTAATTTGTAGCACTCCATTGAATTTTGGTTGGCTCTTTTCTGCTCTAGGTATTTGTTCAGAGATTTTTCTATGTGTCATCAATATAGGCATTATATTTTGTGGTTTTTTTATGTGTGATCCATAGAGCCATCAATTTTAGGTATTAGAGCGGATAAGTGAGGAAGTGAGTCATCATTTTATCATAGAGAGAAAGATGTGGGAGAGATCTAAAAGATTTGAGAAGAATACGTTGTGAGTGTCAAAAGGTGTGACAAAGAAGTTAGTTATATCCATCTACTCTTAGACAAATATGTGTTGCAGAATGACAGGTTAATCATAGGAACCTGGGTACCAAAAGATTGGGCAGCGGGCAAGAATAGGGAAGTTGTAGGTGAGGTATTAGGCACACAAAAAGAGGAAAAGTCAGAAGATGCAACTGCATACTAAGAAGGAAAGCATCAAGAAGAAAGGAAATACAAAGAAACAAGATTCAAAGTTTAAAAGAGAAATGGCAAAGTTGAGAAAATATTTAGAGAGATCTATAAGTTATTGGTGAAGCAAAGGCTTGAGGAAAGAAGCCAAGAATGTGATTGGTATTGGCCCATGACAAAGAGGTTGAAGTGTCCAGTAAAATTGATTATGAATAAAAGAAGAAAAGGTGTGGAAGCCTTGAAAAGAGAGGATAAAAGAAATTGGGGCAGCGAGAAGTTGCTAAGTGAGCAACATGTACGGGAAGTGATCAAGGAATTTCTTATTGTAGAGGACTTGAAGAAAGAGAGAAAAGAATGGATAAGAGAAGAAGTGCAAAAATAATTACTTGAAGAAGAAAGTAGTAAAGAGGAGAGGAAAGTGTCCATAAAGGAGGCACTTAAGGATACATATTGGTCTCTTGATTTATTTGCTAATGATATGTTTGAGAATGTGAATGTAGGTACGATGAAGGTTGAGAAAAAGACCTTGAATATAACAAGAGTAGGGGAAAGAGGAGTATCTGTAGACAAAGTTAAAGATGAGAAAGAAAGGAAACAAGTTGCAACAGTATGTAAAGTAGACCAAAGAAAACAGTTTGCAGCATACGTACATTATAAGGTACTTAAAGATGAAGAGAGGGTTATTGAAGAAAGGAAGGAAACTTGCAAAAAGGAAGAGATGACAAGAAATGATGCCAAGGATGGAAGAAAAAATAAAAGACAATTTGAAGATCATGGATATAGGGTGCCAAGTTGGCAGAAGAAACTTGTTAAAGGACAATAGATAAAATGTAAACAAGGGGTGGCTTATGATAGAGTTTGTGACAACAAATAGAGTGCAAAAATAGAAAGACATCAGCCTAAGAAGATGGAAAACAAAATGTGGGTAGTGAAGTGTGGGATAGTAGTAGAAGAATGTGGTAATTTAAGACAAGGTGAAGAAGAGGAAAGATCCCATAAACAAAGAATCATGAGGAAGCCAACAAAGGATGACAAGAGGACATTGGAATATGGTATACAACAAGCGAAAACTTGTGTAGAACTCAAAAAGAAAGAAGAAGAATTAACACTCCTTGAAGATGACATGACAATGGAGCTTGAAGAAAGGAAAAAGAAGGAGAATGAGGTAGCAACTTGGATGAAGCTGAAGGAGAGTACATACAATGTGAGAGGTAAACAAGTTGATTTTGATGTTGGTACTTTCAAATTTTGGAAGGAAATTATTGAAGGAAATAATTTTAAAGAAGAAAATGATAAGGATGTGGAACTAAATTGTAACAATGAGATATTGGAATGTGGGATAGAGTTGTGGAGGCTTGTGGATGAAAAAAACATGAGAAGAGAAAGATACAAAAAGAAAAAGGAAAATAAATGAAAACAACTTGAAAACATGGTAGTTGTTCTAGAGCGATGTTGGAAGAAGTGGAAGAAAAGAAAAAAGATATTATTTCTTATTAATGCCCTCATGTGTGAGAGTACATGTTTTGTTCTGTGGGGAGCTTGATGTGAGGGCATCATGTATTTTTGGGTTGCTATTTTTAGTTTTAGTTTTTGAAATTTTGGTTTTTTCTTCCTTTGGCTGATTCCTATTTCTTGGAACATTGATAGGTGGCAAATTAGATGTGGCAGTAAGAAATGAACTCTTTTTTTCCCATTACATAATGGAGAAATGTTAGTTACATGAGTGGAAAAATGGGAGGAAACATATAACTCCTTTGGGGGGTGAGAGTATTGGCTTGGAGAGAGGGTAATCATCCTGAGCAAGGGAGAAAAAAAAGAAACGATTTAGAGGTATTGACAGAGAAGAAAGATTTGAATGGTTGTTTTTAGAGGAACTAGTCAATTGGATAGTGACAAGGAAACCATTCGATGTTGTAGAAGAAATAGAGAACACAAAGAGAAGAGTAACGGTTCTTGGAAGAAGATAATTCAGTTTGAACAAGGCAGTAGAGAGAGGATCAAAGGAAAGAGATAGCATACCAGAGAATGAAGATTGGAGTCAACATGCTAAATAGAGAGAGAGAAATCAATTTGATTCCTTTGAGAATTGCTTTGTATTATGATTTATTTTACTCTTAACATATACTATTCATTACATTTTTGTTCATAAGCTTGGTTTTTCTGTTGTTTATGTGAGGATTGTGTTTTTCCAAGTTCCTTGGACTTTATAGAAGCTGATTTTTGGTAATGATGGGGGGTGGGGTGAGTTGCACACAGAGCAAAGAAAACAACACTAATAGTTTTAGAGGGAAAGATGCGAACAAAATTATCATTTGAAGATGTTTTATTTGTTCTCAGTTTCGTATATTCAAATACTTGGTGTCTTGGCTATTGTTTTTACCCCATATCTTTAATTATAAAAAAAGTTTGTAATCATTCTCTGTTCCTTGATAGTAGATCAAAAATTCTACAAGTGAGCCATTAATTTGTAGCACTCCATTGACTTGTGGTTGGCTCTTTTCTATTCCAGCTATCCGTTTAGAGATTTATCTATGTATGATCAATATAGGTATTATATTTTGTGGTTTGTCTATCTGTGATCCATAGAGCCATCAATTTAAGGTATCAGAGCAGATAAGTGAGGAATTTTGTCATCAATAACTATTGTAATGATATATGGATGTTAATCAGTCAAGTCTACAAATATTTTAATACTGTAGTGTATATAAAAATTGAAACATGAGAGGTATGGATTACCAATATATTTTCCAATGAAATGAAAGAAAATAAGATTAGAAATATATCACATTACCTCAAAGGAAGAAGATATGAAACAATATTTTAAAGGACCTCATGAAGGAGTAAATAATTCCACAAATATAGATGGTTGAACATGGTTAAATATATCAAGAAATATAATTGAACATAGATAATTTTTTAGATATTTAGAGGGATATTATCACAACATGAACTTACAAATGAAGTAAGAATGATTATACCATCATAAATACTTAACAATATAGAAAAATTTCTAGCCAAAAGAGAAGTTACAATCTAGAAAGCTATAGACAAAGGAGAGAAAGAAGATAATTTTGTTTTGTACCATTAGATTTTCCTAGAATGTGTTTTCCTATACATTAGAGAAGGAGAAGGATATATTTCATGAGTGCATAGGCATTACATGACATGAAAGTGTTACAACCAACATCAATAATAAAAAGGTAGGAAACTAATTATTTAATTCATTTAAATTTATCGAATGGTATTTACATTGATGTTCATATTTTTTGCTAGCATCCAAAAGAAAATCCCAAGAATAAGGTTAGAAAATTAAAGAAATCTAGATTATATTAGAATAACATAAAATTTTGATAAATTGGTGAAGGAGAAAGTTAAAAATACATGGGTTTAATGTATCCTAGAACATGCTAAGGAGGTATATGCTAAGTTGAGTGTAAAACACAATGTAAAAATTATAAGGTATACAATTTTTATCATTACATAAAGCTTCAAAACTACATTTTAAGATTGTATTGTCATTCACATCCCATTTCTAAGTGCATCTAAGTCCTTAGTTTTATCACCGTCCCTTTCCTTATACTATTTAAAATAGGTTTATATTTCTATCTTCTAGTTTATGCATCCAAGTGCTTCTCTCTAGTCTATAGCTAACTCTTGTGTAGGTTGATTAATTAAATATTAGGTTAGCTAGTTTAATTTAAACACTTTAATTTTAGTTATTTAACATACATGCATAACAAAAAAATAACACTCCTTTATTTCCATTTTCTATTATTTTAATTATTTTAATTCAAAAGTTACCTTCTAAAGTTCACAATTCACTAGATGTACATGTAGAGGATGAACTTACCTCTTTTCCTTATATTTCTTATCTTAGCCTATCTTTTGCAAGTGAAACTAATTTTTAGCTATCACTAAATTAGGTTCTAAAAAAGAGGCATACATCAAATGGTAGTGATGGGTCTATAACTAGATTATTACCTTCTAATATTGCTACAAACTTAGTTACCTACTGTAGACACCTAAATTTGGACACTTAATTTATCCAAATTTATCCTTTTTCATCTAAACATCCCCTTATCCACATTAATTAAGTAATATCACTATTATTTAATTAATACCTCTAAAGTTCTTCTAATCCCTAAGGTATCTAGTTAAATAATTAAATACCTTCCCCCTTTCATCAAATGAATTAAATAAATATGACATCTATTTAATTCCTCATATGTCACATCCTCCATCATTTTTATCTAATTCTAATCCATCTTCTAATCTCATCATTAGGATGTGCACATGCCTAATCCTTGATTAAGATGTGTCACATCCTCCAAATTTTGCAAGTTTGCCTCTAATCTCTCTTAGCCACCTAACCCCTAATCCTTCATTAACTAGCCTAATCAACCTCTCAAGGAATTTTTAATTCCTTTTATCCTTCCAAGGAATATTAAATTCTTTTTTCTCTCCCCTACGTGATCTTTGACTTGTCACATGAAACTACATGTGAACTCTTCTTAATCTCCCACTTGCCTCTAATATGTCATTAATTTGTCTAATCAGGTACTTGCACAACCTTAATCACTCAATTAGGTCAACCTAATCTCCATGTCATTTATGGAATGTGTCCTAAGTCAACCCTATTAAATGCTTTCTCCTTTTGGAGAAGGCACCCCTTTCCCCATGTGAATTTTTAATTCACATTTAATCCCCCAATGCATTTCAAAGAATTTTAAATTCTTTCTCTCATTCCCATGTGGATATTTGAGAAATTTTTAATTCCTCACATGTCCTCTCACCCACATGTGGACAAGGACCTCATTTATGAGGAAATCTTATCCAAATACCAAGGTACTATGTAGTACCTCCATGTCATGTCCACATCATCTTTTTCAAGCCACTTCACATGCCACATGTCAAGATGTGAGGGCTTGTGAGTTTTCAACTCACTATTTCCCTACATCTTGGCCTTCTTGGTTTAATCTCAACCATCCATTTCTCTAGGGAATTCAAAATTCTCTATAAATACCCCCTCTTTTCTCTCATTTTAGGAGGAGATCATTGTGCTAACTAGACTCTTGCAAATTTTTCATTTGAGCCATACTTAGTCAAATTTATCATTTTCTTGCACTCACCATAGCATTTGCATCCACTGTTATCCATCTTAAACCATCTTGCATCCTCATTATCTACCATCAAAGGAGAATACAACATCAAAGATCGAAGGGCCAACCAAAGGATAGTTTGACAAGGTGAAATCTTTCATTTTGCTTTGTTAAGTTAAACGATTTCCCAATCTTGAGGTGTAGGGTGTTTATATTTGTTGTTTACACTCTTTTGTTTGCTGCTTATTTTCTAACCCATATTTTCACCTGTTCACATTTTTGGCACACCCGATGGGACCCACAAATGGGTCTGTATCTTTCACATTTGTTGTTTTTTTTCACTTTTTGTAAGTGCAGGTTGCAGAGAGGCAAAACCAACCCACAGAGGGGAAAACTCGACCATCCAGGGGTGGACCCAACCTCGAGGGGTGGACCTGACCTGACAGATAGGCGAACCTAACCTCTAGGGGCAGACCCAACCTTGCCAGGGGCGGACCTACCCTCCACAGACTCCAGAAACTAATTTTTTGCAAATTTTTCACAGAGGGGCAGACCTGACCTCCAAACAGGCAGACCTGACCTAAAAGATAGGTTGACCAGACCTTTAGACAGATGGACCTACCCTCCATACAGGCAGACCTGCCCTCTAGACAAGCGGACCTGACCTGGACAACTTTTTTTAGAAGGTAAAATTTCAGTTTTTAGCACTTTTTTTGGCTGTTTTAAGTATGTCTGACCTCCTAATGTGTCCTTTTATAGTCTGTGCAAGCATTTGATCAACGTTTGGCAAGAAATAAGGATAAGAATCACTAACAAGTTTCCTTGCAGGGTTAGTTATTTATCAACTACTGCTTGTTGTTTTGCATAAGTTAGGCACATAGTTTAACTAGGAGTGTCAATTAATCTTGTTTGTCGTGCTTGTTGGTAAGCTATTTGGCGTATCCAATCCCCTTGCACCATTTAGCGATCCTGGGTGACGAGAAATCATAGCTTACCAAGTATTTGTGTCTCCCTTTTTTCTTTTATTAAGGGACCTTCTTGGGGATTTTATCACCCCAAGGGACAATCCCAACCATGTGTATCGATGGGGTATATAAAGGGGGGAGAGCGAAAGTTATACCTCAATCCAACCATGTTGTAATTGGAAAAGAGTCGGGATGATGTGAAGAGTTGGTCTGAGCCTCTAGTATCTCGCTAAGGTTTCTGACTCACACTTGTAACGAGTTGGTGTTCACAGTTTGGGCCTCACATACCAGGTGTATATCAAGGACTCCTTAGCAACCATGTTCATCCTAGAATAGGATACTTTGTCGGCCACACCCTTTCTACTAGTCTTAGGATTATGCTGTTTGAAGTGTCTTCTTTGTGTGAAACCAGTAATTTTATGTTCAGTTGACTCAATTGTATCCTTTGATTGATGCTTGCTATGTTTTGGGTCCTTTTCCTTAATCTTCTTTTCAAAAATAAAGTTTAGACCTATCTAGGGGTGGACCTGTCCTCCAGGGGCGCACCTGACCTGTTCCAGGGGCGCACCTGACCTCTGAACTAGCCCCTTTTGAGCTTGTTTTAGCCAATTTTGATCAACTTTTGTTAGACAGGCGGACTTGACCTCTGGATAGGTGGACCTGACCTCCGGACAGGCAGACCTACCCTCTGAATAGGTGGACTTAACCACCGAATAGGCCGACTTGACCTCCGGATAGGAAGACCTGCCCTCTAGGGGCAGACCTGACCCTTGACCATCAATTTTATCATTTGTTTCATCATTCTAGACACCCGTTTCATCGTTTCAAGCACTCATTTCACTGTTTTGATCACTCGTTTCCCTGTTCTAAGTGAACGTTCACCCATTTCAAACCTTCGTCTATTTTCTTGAACTACCGTTCTACCATTTCAATCATTCATTTACTCATTCCAAGTGAACGTTCAACCATTTCACACCTTGTTTCATCATTCCAAACTCTCGTTTTGCCATTCCGATCTTTCGTTTACTCATTCCAAGTAAATGTTCACCCATTTCACACCTCCTTTCCTCATTTCAAACTCTCGTTCTATCATTCTGATCATTCATTTACTCATCCTGAGTAAACATTCACCCATTTCAAACCTTCGTCTATCATCTTGAAATCTCGTTCTGCCATTTCAAACATTCATTTACTCATTTCAAGTGAACGTTCATCTATTTCACATCCTGTTTCATCATTCCATACTCCCGTTCAGTTGTTTTGTTCATTCCTTTACTTGTTCTGAGTAAACGTTTATCCATTTCGAACCTCCTTCTATCCTTTTGAACTCCCGTTCTGCTGTCTTGATCATTCGTTTACTCATTCCGAGTAAACATTTATCCATTTCGAACCTCCTATCCTTTTGAACTCCCGTTTTGCTGTCCTGATCATTTTTTTACTCATTTTGAGTAAACATTTATCCATTCTAAGCCTCCATCTCCTCATTTTGAGAGTCCTTCGTCCATTCTGAGTCACTGTTTACTCATTTTGATTACTCATTCATCCATTCTGATTACTCATTCATCCATTTCGAGCACTCGTTCACTCGTTCCGAGTACTCGTTCATCTATTTTGAATCTTCCTCCCCTCCTTCTAAGAGTCATTCATTTGTTTCAAGCACTCATCCATCCATTCTGAGCATCTATCTCCTCGTTTCGTGCACCCGAATGGCTATTTTCTGACCGTTTTTCACCTAGGGGTGGACATGCCTAGCCAGGGGCGAACCTACCCTCTAGGGGTGGACCTGCCCCCTTGGACAGGAAAACCTGCCCCTATATAGGCGAACCTTCCCTTGTATAGGTGGACCTACCCCCTTGGACAGGCGGACTTTCCCCCTTAGACAGGTGAACCTTCCCTCCTAGGCAGGCGAACCTACCCCTGTACAAGCGAACTTGCCCCTGTAGAGGCGAACTTTCCCTATAGGCGGACCTGCCCCCTTAGACAAGTGAACCTTCCCTACAGGCGAACTTTCCCCCTTGGATAGGCAGACCTAACCTCATCCAGGGGCAGACCCTCCCTTCAAACAATATTTTCCACCTTTTGTTCAGTCATTTCGAGCACCCATTTGCCCACCATCAACACTTTTCTATAAATCATCATTTCATCACCAAAATCACATAAGTGCTACTTAGAACATCATTAGAGTCCATCCATCATCAGATCATCCATCCCAATCACCTAAACTTTGTTTCGAGAGTTTTGATTTTTATGCCGAAACCTCCGGAGGCCATAAATTTTGACTCGGGTGTTCGTTTGAGCTAAAATTTTACGGGTGGTTGCGTTATGAGGTGGCATGTGGATTCCCGACCGACCCCAATTTGCCACATTTTCGGGGCCTCAAACTTTCATCTTGACCCTCAAAATTGCAATTTAATGTTTTTTTTAGTTTTTGAAAAATAATTTTCGTTAATAACTCGGAATGCGTGTCTTGTATTTGTGATGTTATTTGGAAATTCATCTTATCTTAGTTTTGGGTATTTTTTGGGAAAAAACTAGACTCTCAAAAGTATGTCCGTGAAGTTTCTAAAATGGCAAAATTTGACAATTTTTGAAAATTGCCAAATCTGGAAAAATTCGATTGTCAACACCTTAGGTCCTTTAAACCCTAAAACTTGGTGTAGAATCAATCCCATCACGTCCTCCAATCATTCTAATCTAGGCTTCAATCCAATCCTAATCTGAGCTTTAATCTAATCCCAATCCGAGCTTAACCAAAATTGTAATATGAGCTTTAGTCCATCTGCAGTCAAGATCTTTGGATATAGAAATGAATCTTAAGATCCCTCCCTCCATCTTCTTCAATTTTGTCCTATTCATCCTTTCACCCATTTTGAGATTCATTCTCCCAATCTGAGCGTTCGTTCATTCATTCCGATCAATTGTTTACTCATTTCAACCTTTCATCTATCCATTCCGAACAGTCATTCCCTCTTTTTTGATCTTTCCTTTACTTGTTTCATGTAAACGTTCATCTATTTCAAACCTTTTTCTATCATCTCAAACTATCGTTTAGCCATTCCGATAATCTATTTACTTGCTCTGAGTAAACATTCATCCATTTCACACCTCCTTCTATCATTTCAAACTTTCGATCATCCATTTACTTGTTCTGAGTAAACATTCATCCATTTCAAACCTCCTTCAATCATTTCAAACTCTCGTTTAACAATCCCAATCAATCGTTTACTCATTCTGAGTAATATTTCATCTATTCCAAACCTTCATCTTCTGGTTTCGAGAATCATTCATCTGTTATGAGTAGTTGTTTACTCGTTTTGAGTAGTCATTCGTCCCTCTTGATCATCTATTTACTCGTTCCAATAAATATTTCATCTATTCCGAACCTCTTTTTCTCATTCTGAGTAGTCGTTTTTCCATTTCTATCATCCATTTCTGCAATCAAATCATCATTTTCCCCATCCAAATCCCTTGAACTTCACCTCAGGTTATTATTCAAATTGACCTAAGTGTCTAAATTGATCGTCATCATCAACATCTGCTTAGGATTTCCATTTGTCCTGAGTCAGTCAATCATCATCGTCAGCCCAATCAATCCATTTTCAATCTCAAAGTGGATTCGGTGCCGTAATCATCCATTAATCCTTTAATCCAATCAATCAGTATCCTACGTCACCTAGGGTAATCTCTGAATGGGGTTTACAGTCCCTTACATCATCCTATCTAGTCCATCAGTCGATCTTATCAATCATTGATCGATCCTATCCAATCCAATCCAATTGCATCCCTATCCAATCACCTTCGACTCAATCAATCTACTTCCATCTCGAAGTAGATTCGATGTCGTAATCATCCTTTGATAATAAAATCCGATCATTAGAATCAATCCCATCACATAATCCAATCATCATAATCTGAGCCTTAATCCAATCTTGATCTAAGCTTAACCTAAATCCCGATTTGAGCTTTAGTCCATTCCCATCCAAAATATTTTATCCATCCTCTTTATCCTTTCATCATCATGAATCCTTATCCTCCATCAATAGTAGTCAAGGGAAACCCTAATTATGTCGACGACGATAACAAAAGTCTTGTCGATCAAGAGGTATATGACATGGATCCCCTCGACACTGTCATTGCTAGTAAGCTTTCTCCACCCGCTTTCCAAAATCCAATCACCCCTTCGAGTTATCCCATTATGTCTTCATCTATGCCTAATCACGCTCCTTATGCTACCTTTGACAAGGGATATCCATCATATCCATCATATCCTTCATCTACATCATCCTCTTATCCAACACCCACATTCTCTTATCCTAGTCTTCCATCACAATACCCCTATCCTAATCCCCCATCCACATCCTCCTATCTCGATCCTTCATCCACATATACCCACTACCCTAATCTTCCATACCAATCTACTCACCCTAATCCTACATTCACATCTTCCTATCCTAATCCAACATCCACATCAACTTATCCTAATATAACATCCACATCTTCTTATCCTAATCCGACATCCAGATTTCCCTATTTTAATCCGCCATCTCAATCTTCCCATCCTAATCCACCATCCCAATACCCTTACTACAATCCACCACCCGCATCCTCATGTCCTAATTCACCATTCCAATACCCCTATCTTAAACCTTCATCTAATCTTAACCCCCCATCTATTCCCAGTCCTGCATCCAATCCCATTCCCCCATCTAATCCTAGCCCACAAATCCCTAGTCCTAATCCCCCACCAATCCATAATCCTTCATCCACTCCTACCACGCCATCTCAACCTTGAGTATTCAAGTTTCTCACTCCATAAGTTCTCCAAGGACTTATAACAAAGAAGACATATCCTACTCCACACCTTGAAGTTGTGGAATCGTGCCATCCCAACCCATCATCCATGGTCATTAGTGACAAGACCCTTCTTCATCCAACACCTATAATTGATGATAGCACCCATAGCACCACTCAAACCATTGAAACCATCACATCCTTTGAATCCACTAAGTCCCCATCCCCTACCATCACATCTACCGAATCCATTGAACACCCACCTCCTACTCTGAGAGTCGTCGAACCCGTCGACGACACCCAAATCCAATCCACTAAAATCCGTTCTCATGAATGTTTTGAATCTTCTACCCCTCCATCTTCCCCACTTAAAGAGTCCCACAAAGACTCCATTATCATGCCTCCCACACACGAAGAGTCATGCCAAGAGCCTGATCCAAAGCATGCCAACATATTCCCTTCTCCAGATCAAGATCCTACCATCCCATCTAGTCCACCTCAAGATCACAGTCCCCCATCCATTCCATCCCATGATCCCCTTGTCATTCAAGATTCCACTGCTCCATCTCCATCTCCATCACATGATCACACTACCACAAATCCAGATCCTATCATATCCCCTAATCCCTCTCTTGATACCACCCATCCAAATGCTCCTATCCATCATCTCCCTCTCATGATCCCCCATCATCGCCTAAAACTGCTATCCCCACACCACTTGCATATGGCCTTGGTACTCTCACATTCTTCCATGGTGGCCTCCTCGTAGAAGAAAAAAAAAATGTATATACCACCCATCATCCTCCACCTAATAATGGACTCGCATCATGTTTTCAGAATAACACAAATCCTATCATGGATCACATGCTCAAGAACATGAACTATCAAGGAAAAGGTTTAGGCCCTCATAAGCAAGGTATTTTAGAGCCCATCCAGGTCAAAGAACAAATTTGTATGCAAGGTCTTGGACCTATTTCCCAAGACTCACAATCTAAAGATGTTGGTACAACCTCTAGACGTCCTCAACGAGCCTTTTCCAAAAGAAATGTCGGCTCTTCCCATCACTCCACTAGATCATATACTGCCATCCCTCCTCCTCTATTGTATTGCATCAAACCAACCATCCATATTTCTCCTTCATCTGCTCCATCCATTTTGGGTCCTTACATCCCTCCATCCACCATTTCCCATCCTTCATCTACTCCATCCATCTTGGGTTCTTATGTCCCTCCACCCACTCTGTCTGCTTCGGGTCCGTATATCCCAAAATCACCTCCTCCATCTCATCCTTTCATCCATCCAACACCTATCCATGTAATCCATCATAAAAATCCCTCTCACATGCCCCCTAATCAAGATCAACGAAGGAACATACCTACACATTCTCCATCTACACGTAATCCTCATAATCCTACCTCCATCGCTCCACATGATCCATCTCCTCACACCCATCCTATTGCTAGTAAAAGCACTTTGGATGCCAAAGAAAAAGTGCATAAATCTAAAGATCCACATGAACCTAAAGCTCCTCATGTCCCCTCTAAACACCATGTTGAATAAAAGAAAAATAAAATCCAAAATCAAAATCAAATTCGTAGCCCACAAAGGTCCACCAAAGAGAAGATCAAAACCATGTGGATCCCAAAGAAAAAATATGCAATGCCATCAAATGAAAAATATGTAAGAACATCCAAATTTGCTAATCCAAAAGGTAATCATACACCCCTTTCATCTCCTAAGTCTATTTTGGGCCCTTATGTTCCAAAATTCACCATCCCATCTCCTCCATTATCCCCACATTCTCCATCCATTAATACGCGTATCATTTCACATTCATCACCATATGTGCCATTGTTGGTCTTGAACTCACCACCCCATCACACATCCACCCCATCATTCTATCCATACCCTTTCCAACATCCCATACATTACCCCACATATCTCTCCCATCAAATCCGTTTAATTCATCCTCTTGCATAATCCATTTATCCTAATAAGATTGTACCAATGCCCAACAATCACTTCGAATATGGGCTCTTAACACCTTGTGTGGAACTTGATGCTTGAATCCTTCATCCATCTCCTTATCATATTTCTTATAAATCCACTTATTCACCTCCCTATCCTTATCCATCTCCTTCTGCATGCTATCCAAAAAGTCAAAAAATCCAAAAAAGTCAAAAAATCCAAAAAAGTAAAAAAAATCCAAAAAAAATAAAAATAAAAATAAATAGTAAAGAGAAATAATTCATCCAATGGTGAAAACTTGGAAAACAAGCACCTTGGATAAGTACCATGATGAAAACTTAGTAAATAGGCGTCATGCGTAAATCCCCATCTACACTTGGGGGAAGCTTCCTGATATGCATTCCCTCCATCTGCTATGCTTCCTGCTATGCTTTCAGCTATGCACCCATCTTCCCCCTATACATCCTTTTCATTCATCCCCTCCATCCTACCTATCTTACACATATTTCTTGGCATATGTCATTTATTCCAATCCTTCCATCCTCCTTGTGATCTTGATAATGATAGGGGCAAACATATAAACATGCTTCAGACACCTCTTGGCATACATTCCCCTCATCCGCACACTATCCTAATCCTTATTCGCACTCATCTACCTTCCTTATCCACCCATCATGCTATCCTCAATCTCCCTTCCTTATCCATGCATCTTATCTTCATCCATCTCACTCCTTTATTTTCCTATCCTTCTCTACTGCATCCTTCATGCCTCCTCGCACATGACATATCTAGAGTGGGGGCATCTATCTTCCGTTGTGATATAGTCCTTGGAGACATCATTCATTCCATCAGAGAAATCCCTTCCATTTCCCTATCCTCCTCTCCTTATCATTATATCCACCTCCCCATCCTTATCTTTTATCCCTCCAAACAATCCTTATATCCATCTCCCCATCCTTATCTTCATATCCTTCAATCATAGCATCCATTTTCATCTATCCATCTGGTAACCTTTTCCTCATCCAAATACTTATCCCTCTATCCAATCCATCCAAACAATCCTTTCATCCCCCCCCATCCTCTATCCTCATCCCATCTCATAATCCCTTGTCATTGGTATCTAGCTATAGGCTGCCCCCCACACAATCCAGTGCCATCTATCTTAGCATCATCACTTCTACTTATTTTGCACATCTTTTCAATCTCCTCTCCTTTTTCATCCCTCATCTCTCCATTATATCATCCTCCCAATTCATCTTTTGATGATTTGGATAACTATCCCATCCCTGAGCTTCGTGATCACCATCATCCTATCCAATCCAATAGGTCTATCTTGTCTCATCGTATTGGTCCCATCATTTTATTTGCTTGTCATGGTTATCTCATCATCTTTTATCCATCATTTGTCTTTTGTCCTTTCGTTGAACTATGTTACCCCTGCACTTTCACGTAGGCAAGATCAATCATTTGATCCACCTCTGGGGCTTTGTCCTTCTTCTCTTTTATTGTCTATCATTGATCTTCATCGTCCACTTTGCTCCTTTTCTCCACCCTATCTTTATCATCCATCGAAGTCCCCATCATGGTCAGTCGTCAACCTTTTATCAAACTACGAGGGATTTGCGCTTTCACATAGGTAAGGATAATCTTTGATCAGCCCCCGAGCCCCTAGGTCACTAGGATGTGTCAGTCTCCTATCTTGTGTCAAGTCTCTTGTGTTGTGTCATCAAGCTATGCTCTTGTATAGCTGGTTCTTAACAAACAAGATCCACTTGTATCAGCAGATCCAATCGGTTATGAATATCCTGTGTCATATCAATCTTTCAATTTAGTATCCATCATCGGTCTCAACAGGATGTATCCTTCCTAACAGACCTCATCAATCCTATCCACCCCCTTGATCCTATGGCAAAGGACGTTTGAAATTGATTGTGATCTTTTGATGCTTTTGGCTTTTGTTTATCATTTGAGCTCCCTATCATCACTTGTCATAGTCGCCTTGATCCATCATATCATGGTGTGCTTTGACTAGTCAACATAGGGGTGTATCTTGATCTTTTCTTTGTTGCAGTCTTCTCGATTGTCCCATGTAGTACCCACCAAGATCCCTGAGGTCTTGTGCTACATCGGGGAATCTTTGTGTGCTTATGGTTATCCCAATACCTGGCCCGACCAAGGACATCGCGACTTTGGGGTGTTGGGATAGCCTTCTTGTTTGTTGTGTTTGTTTCATGCATTAAACACTAATCTACCTTGGTCCTCTATACCTTGGTGTGTCGTGTCTTCTACTATAGCAAAAATCAGTGCTCCTAAAGATGGAAAAATTGCATTTGGCTTGAATTTCATCTCCATCCTCTCATCTCTCAAAGTCCCCCCCATCCATCCATCCTTCATCACTCTCCCTTCCCAATCTCCTCTCTCTTTGTGCCCTCTCTTATCCATCACTTTACATCCTCTTCCTCATCTCCTCTTTCATTTGTTTCATCCATTTCGAGAGAACACTTGTGTTCTCTTGAACCCACATGTCCTCTTGAGGGGGCATCCTCAATCCCTAACTTTCATCTATACCCCCATCATCTTCCTTCCTAGCCAATTCTTTGATGACTGGGGCATCTTTCCCAATCTGACCATATTCTTCCGAGTTCTATGTTTTAATATTCTTTAAAATGATGCTACTTTGTAACACCATCTCAAAGAGGGGAAAAATGTAGTAACCTAAATTTGGACACTTAATTTATCCAAATTTATCCCTTTTCATCTAAACATCCCCTTATCCGCGTTAATTAAATAATATCACTATTATTTAATTAATACCTCTAAAGTTCTTCTAATCCCTAAGGTATCTAGTTAAATAATTAAATACCTTCCCCCTTTCATCAAATGAATTAAATAAAAATGACATCTATTTAATTCCTCATATGTCACATCCTCCATCATTTTTATCTAATCCTAATCCATCTTCTAATCTCATCATTAGGATGTGTCACATCCTCCAACTTTTGCAAGTTTGCCTCTAATCTCTCTTAGCCACCTAACCCTCCTCTTATCCTTCATTAACTAGCCTAATCAGCCTCTCAAGGAATTTTAAATTCTTTTTATCCTTCTAAGGAATATTAAATTATTTTTTCTCTCCCCTACGTGATCTTTGACTTGTCACATCAAACCACATGTGAACTCTTCCTAATCTCCCACTTGCCTCTAATATGTCATTAATTTGTCTAATCAGGTACTTGCACAACCTTAATCACTCAATTAGGTCAACCTAATCTCCATGTCATTTATGGAATGTATCCTGAGTCAACCCTATTAAATGCTTTCTCCTTTTGGAGAAGGCACCCCTTTCCCCATGTGAATTTTTAATTCACATTTAATCCCCCAATGCATTTCAAAGAATTTTAAATTCTTTCTCTCATTCCCATGTGGATATTTGAGGAATTTTTAATTCCTCACATGTCCTCTCACCCACATGTGGACAAGGACCTCCTTTATGAGGAGATCTTATCCAAATCCCAAGGTACTATGTAGTACCTCCATGTCATGTCCACATCATCTTTTTCAAGCCACTTCACATGCCACATGTCAAGATGTGAGGGCTTGTGAGTTTTCAACTCACCATAGCCCTACATCTTGGCCTTGTTGGTTTAATCTCAACCGTCCATTTCTCTAGAGAATTCAAAATTCTCTATAAATACCCCCTCTTTTCTCTCATTTTAGGAGATCATTGTGCTAACCAAACTCTTGCAAATTTTTCATTTGAGCCATACTTAGTCAAATTTATCATTTTCTTGCACTCACCATAGCATCTTCATCCATTGTTATCCAACTTCAACCATATTGCATCCTCATTATCCGCCATCAAAGGAGCATACAACATCAAATATTGAAGGGTCAACTAGAGGACAGTTTGACAAGGTGAAATATTTCATTTTGCTTTGTTAAGTTAAACGATTGCCCAATCTTGAGGTGTAGGGTGTTTATATTTGTTGTTTGCACTCTTTTGTTTGCTGCTCATTTTCTAACCCATATTTTCACCCGTTCACACCTACCATAAAAGTGAAAGTGTTTCTTCACATCTCAATTATGATGTGACATCTTCCTCTTCATTTTCCTTATATTTAAAATCCCCAAATCCAAATTTAGGCACTGATCAAAATGATCTACTTTACCTACACTTTTATCTCTGCATCACCTTATGCATGTGCATTTTTCCCTTACATAGTTATCTTATAAAAATATCTCAAGAGAAACCTCCATTCTTTTTTATTAATTTGTTCTACACTAGAATTACTAGCCTCCATGTTTTCTCATTTCTTACTTCTAAGATATATACATGTCACTCCCCTTATGAAAATACTTCTTTGTGGGAGGTAATTAATCCATTATTGGGGGATGAAGATAATATTTATTTATTATCATTGTTTCTTACAAGTAGTGATTATTGGAAGGATATGATGTTTTTTTTTTTTAAAGTGGAGTTACGTAACACTTTCAATAGATGAAAAATTTTAGCTACACTAGGTTGCTCCAAAATGGTATTATATTATTACTAAGAGGGTCCACAAAATGGAACCATAATTTTAGCCATTATATGAAAATGTGTTAAATATCAATGGCTAAGAAATTATACTACTAGTATAAGAACATATCCCTATGTCAAGTACCCAAAGTACACTAAGTCTTATACCCTCTACCAAGATACACAATATATGTATACACATCATAGAAGTATACAAAAGAGTTAAAAAAGTCACAAAAGTATCCTCGATTGATTTATGATTATTTTAAACATACCCACACATAATCTACACATCTTCCTCTATAGCTCCTAGAGCTCTCTAGATTTATGTTTACAATCTCAAGCATATATATAGGCACTTATTCCCTAGCACCACCTGTACTAATTATATATGCATGCATAATATATAAATTAATGAATCATAAAGAACATATTTCCTTTGAATCCATTTCATTCCTTATCCTTAACTACACTTTGCATACTTATTAGGTCATACATTATCCATAGTTAGACACAATTTATGGTTTGAATATAAAGTTTTAGACTCTAGTGCCAAAAGATCTAAATGAATGTCAACCTTTCCATTGTATAAATAATTCCCAATTTTTTTATAAAGTCAAAATTTTCTTAATACTCAAGGTGAACTAAATTATGGGACCAACTTATGAGACATAAATATAGTCTACAATTATTTTATAATGGATTAGATGCCTGGGGAATAAACCTCCCACTAGACCATCACCCTTGGTGAAGTCATATTGTTGAACATATTGAAGTAATGCATCATTTTCCAAATAAGCTTTGCTAACAAACTTACTAGCTATAGTTTTGAGCACATTAAAGTTTTGAACCAAATCCAAAATTTTCAATAAGAAGATAGATAGTAAGTTAGCTGGAAATATGATCCTTTGCAATTATGTGTGCAAAAAATCCTCACCAATGATGATTTTGATGCAATTAAACACACACTTACAGTTTACTTTGAATACTTTTTACAATTCCTCTTTCTCAATGCATGCCGAGAAAGGCTCTTCCCACAATTTAACTGGAATCGACACCTTGTAATTTCTCATTTGAAATTATTTAAGCTCCATGGGTTTGTAAAAATCCAGAGACAACCTTCTGTTCTGCAAGATCACTCCAATTCTAGAAAATACAAAATGAAACAAGCCGAGATGAGTTTTAAAGGAAAGCTTGTCGTACTTTTTACAATAACTTTTCTTGAGAACAACATCTTGCAAGGAAGACATGCTTGGAGGGTCTCAAAATTTCAATTGGCTGTTGAGTTTGCTGCATTCGTATGATTTGTAATGCCAACTTTGTACTAGCTGCTAAGTTTCCTGCATTCATATAATATGTAATTCCGGCTTTGTACTTAGGTTGAGCATCGACACATGTTAGCCTAATTTTTGAAATCATTAAATGAAAATCCCTTTAGAAGAAAGCTTGCTTGGTGACCAGATTTTGGCTAAATTTGAGAAGGTTTCAATGCTAAAACTAAATACAAATTTAGCAATGTAATTTTCAAAGAAACTCAAGACATAATCCAAGCATGTCATCCTTGAAAAATTTGATGGATATTTTTTATTAAGTGTGCCATTTCGAAGTTGTTCAGCTCAAATGTGTAAAATATACTTCCATGCCACAATAAACCTGCTTTAAAGCATATGTTTGGCTTTAAAACATGTGTATGGAATTCCAAATAGAAGCCCTACACTTAACATGAAAATATATTAGTATCACATGTAATTTACTTAAACATGACTTTGCAAGTGTTTCGACATGTGCATAAGAAAGATTTCCAACTTAACCATTCACAATGTAAAGGTAGCTTTGAATATTTAACTTGCATCCTTAGCATCCCGCTTTATGAAATCAAGTAATTAAGGGAAAGCCTATAGTGAACTCAAATAATTGACTGTTGTAATCTCTATATTCTCACTTCCTAACCCTGCTAAGAAATCTACTACCCTGTTCCCTTCTCTGTAAGTATGTGAGATGACTGAAGATTCAAGCTTGTCTAATAATATCCACACTTTATTTAGTACATAACTTAAATTCCAATTGTGAATTTTCCTTTCCCTAAATGCATTAATTATTATCAAGGAATCCCCTTCTATATGAAGGTTCAAAAAGCCCAGATGGATTGCCAATTCTAAACTCAGTAAAAACGCTTGAGCTTCTGCACTATTGTTTGTGCCATTTTGTAAATGGATTGAATGTGCTGTTAAGACTACCCCTGAAGTATTTCTTATGCAGATTCTTGCACCTAGGCAACCTGGATTACCTTTAGATGCCCCATCGAAATTTAATTTTACAAAATCCCTTGGAGGAGGAATCCATTTGACTAACGCTCTATCTATTTTTGAAAAGGCTGCCATGAAATGGAAATTTAATGTCTTTCCAATCTTTCAAAATGAAATAGTCCCAATTTGTAAAGGGTGAATTAATGAATTTTTCTTTCTAGACACATGCATTCACCCCTTCTGATATTTCCTTTTCTAACTTCAAAAGGACTAATTCAATTGGAGATTTAGATTTCCTAAAAATTCTTATATTTCTTTCCCACTAGAGGTTCCATAAAACAAGAGCCGAAATTATAATCCAAATGCAGGTGAAAAATGAGGATTGATACAAAATCAACCAAGCTTGGAAGAGATCCCAGAGCATATTTGGTAGTGGATTGTATAAATACAACTTAATTTTAATAAAGTTCTAGCATTGGTTAGAAAAAATACATTGCACAAAAAGGTGATCTACTGTTTCTAATTCCAATTCACATAATGGACACTTGAAAGGATCAACAATCTTCAATTTAACAAGTCAATCACTTGTTAAAATTCTTTTCTGTAAAGGAAGCCATGCAAAGCATCCAGATTTCAGGGGGACTTTATTGTTCCAACAAAAGGTAAATGCTCGTTGAGGTTCAATAGGATATTTAGACTATGCTAATATTGCATATCCTTCCTTCACAGAATATGAGCCTACTTTTGAAGCTGCCCATAGTATTCTATTTGGTTTTGAAGATAGATAAACTATTCTTTCCTTCATAGTCTTATTGAAAAGACCAGATTGTTGATTGCTTAACAGATTTCTTGAGGGGGTTTTCCATAGTACTTTACCCGTTAGAGGGTTTGATGATTGAATATAATCTAGGATATTTTCACCCCAAGCTTGAGATAAGATTGTTCTGATCTCTTGAAGGTCCTAATTTGTTGATAGTGGAGGCTTCCCATTCCATGAGTCTTCCCAAAAATTTACACTTCATCCATCATTTACCTCCCAAGATGAAAATTTTGTAATGAGGCTTCTGCTATTTAAGATGAGGTTCCAGATAGCAGACCCCTTTGGGGGATCTGCAACTGTAAATATTCTTGTTGGAATCTCATTGTCTAAATTAATGTGTTAAATAATTTAATTTGATATAATACAAATTTTAATTCTTCTAAGTGATTAACACTTTCAAATATAACATTTAGTAAGGATCAATTTAGAGTCAATAAGCTAATTCCTAGTCAAGATGAAAATACCATACAAGAAATATTTTCCTTCTAAATTAGCTCCTTTGCACATGGTAACCCCAATAGAGGTCATATAAATTCAAATAAAGTTAAAACATGAGAATTGAGTAAGTATTATATAAGTGGTGCACCACCCAAGTTCCCTATATTAGTTGTTATGAGTCTTCAAATTTCATAGGGTGCCATGAAAAACTACACATTTGTCAAATGGAGCCTTCCAAATATTTAACAAAAAAGGATAGAATCCAAATAAGAGAGAAACCATTTGAATTTTAACATTTGAATTTTATAGATTGCCTCTTGAACCAATAAACATAGATTGTACAAAAAAAATTATTTTTGGTTGATATTGATGGCATGACCCTTGATGTGCTCCTACATCAATTTTCATCATTAACCATTATCTAGAACAACTCACTAATATTATTTATCATACTCATAATCATTTATATCTTTTTTATAGGTTATTGTAGATTAGTTATTTGTATTACATAAAAAATACCAAACTCATAGTTCTTGGACTAGGTGACTTCATCATGCATTAATTTTTTTTCATGTTTCAAACTATAATTATCATCATTATCATAAACAAATCATTGTTAGTTGCATTTATTTCTTATTATTTCTTTCAACATTTATCATGACTAATGAATCAATTAAAGGGATTTTGGAAAAGAACATGGGAGAAGTTGGTATACTTCCACACCCTAGCTTACCTAGCCCCAAAAATTTTCTTTAACAATACAAATTCTTCCCTTTGTAGGTGTGAAAGAAAAAAATATTACAATTAAAAAAGTTATAAAGATCGTAAAATTATGGTTAGACAATAATCCTTGGGCCATACCGTTTGGGTCAAAACCATATCTATGGGGATTAAGGTTGTATATTTAGGATTGATGCAGGTTCATTCGTAGCTATACAATTTATAAAATATACTTGTATCAATATGTTCATTCTATATTTGACTTAGACTCTAGGTTCTAGTCCTATATTATAAAAAATATCATATTCTTAAATATCAAGGTAGAATTTTATTTTAGTCAAGATATTTCAATTGTAGATCCAAACAAGTAAGCATCTAAACTCAACCAGCTCATATATCTAGGTTAATTTATGTGATGTAGGAAAAAGGGATCTAGGGTCTAAATTACACTTCTTCCAATATCACAATGAAAAAGACTAAAATTGATCTCAAACACCCACTTGGCTACTAAACTCAATGGAAGAGTCATAATGGTGGATCAAGGTTTCAGTCCTTTGATGTGTCTGGGTGTGATAATGATTAATTGATTATTAATTGATTTAATTTGATAATATAAAGATGTACCTAGGTTAACTATGAAAATACAACAAACTGAGATGATTTTTGGAAAATACAAAACTGAGAACTAGAAACAGAGTTCATAAGAGTAGAATGCAGGCACAAAGGAACCTACCATATAAATATGAGCTTGAAATGACTGGACAGGGGTGTTGGGTGCCCTAGACCTAAAAATTAGATACTCATAATCAAATTTTAGTCTCTCATTGCTTCTTATCTTTAGGTTCTTCTCCTATGGACTCAGTGTCAAAACTTTGTTTGTCGTTGATTAAATCCTCTTTCCCTAATTTTTTGACCTATAGGACTTGAATACTTGAATGAACAATTAGGTCTTCAATCCACTCTAAATTTACTTCAGATATGTAACATGTACACAAGAAAGAGGGGAAGGGGTTGTGTCGTATAGGAGCTTTCCTAAGTAAAATCTTGTTTTGGTATTTCTACCTCCCCAACAGTTATGATGATGTAAAAGAGATCTTACCCTCAGTTGGGAAGAGGTTAAATGATAAACAACTGATAAATTGACAATTGTTTTTATTGGAGGTAAAAAATGGGTTTTGAAGGGGCTCGAAACCCTTTACAAAATAAAGCAGTTGATAAAAAAAGATAACAACATTAAGCAACAATCAACCTGATGACAATGATCCAACAACCCAAAAGCAACCAAAAACAAGGTAACCAGCCAGCAACACTACATATTGTTCAGGATCTCAACAACTTCCATTTCACTAGTAGCCAACTTCTGCACATTATCCACAGTATCAGGAACCTCAATACCCGAGGCCCCAACCCGAGCTTTCATTCTATTTCTAGTTCTGACCCCTGACCCACTAGTTTTTACCTCACCACTCAAAACATTACCTTTAACAACACCCTTCTCACCAACACACTCCACATCCTTTAGCTTACCCCCAACAACAATATCATCAACAGACACATTCTCCTTTCTCTTTTTCACAGTAATCACAGTGGAGATCACCTTGGAAGAGTTTGGGATAGCCAAGACCTTAGAGGAATCTCCACCCTTCATCACAACATTCCACATCTTATCAAATTTATCCTCAAGGGATAACATTCTTCCTTCCAAATTCTGTTTCAGATTAACAGTTTCCTCTACCATAGTATTAGCTACAATATTAAGAGAATCCATAAGATTATCAATTTGGCTTTGGACAGAAGGGTCCTCAACCTTACTAGAAACACCTCTAATTCTAACATTGGTCCTATTAATCTCATGGAAGAACCACTTAAAAAGTTTAAACAACACATTAGCATTGTCACAGGCCAAGCCCAACACATCAAACAATTCCTCCCTGTCAAAGTTCTCAATGCGTTTCCCCATAGTGACGTCCTCATCAAAAGAAATAACATGAACCTTTTCAACAAAAAAATCCTTACTTTTACCAACAGGGACATGAGTCTTCATCTTTCGAATGGAGCAAGCGATTTCCTCCGCAACAACCTTCCTTTTCATTATCCTATCCGCATCCACTTTACTAGTTCCCATAGCATGTCCACCACCCACAACTCTTTCCTTTTCCTGCTTCTACAACCCAATGTTAGCACTTAGTGAAGCCTCACCATAGATACCGCCAGCTAGGGAAAGAGGGAAACCATTCTCTAGGAGTTGGCCTATAGTCAACACGACTCCCCTCCTCAGGGTCCTACACATATCTAGTCACTGGGGGAGGAGAGGAAGCTTCCCCATAAAGTTAATTTTTGTCCTTACCCCCCTTAGAAAGAACATTCACCATCACCTCATCACTGCATGTCGTATAGCCCACCTTATCATCTGACTTCCTTTTCCTAGACTTACCTAGAATAGGGGAAATGGGGCCCTCCTCAAAAGAGGCATACGAATCCAGGACATAATCAACATCATCATCCCTATCAGAGTCAGGATATTTGTTCAAAATAAGCCTCCTCTTCTTAGGTTTCTTACTAACCCTTTCCTCTCCTGACTCTGTCTCATAACCCTCCCTGGGTTTAACAGTATTATCCTTCGGAGACACAAGATTTTTTTGCACCTCATGAACTTTGACGTGTTCATAGATCAGGAGAATTAACCCCGCATGCAGGATAGGGTTTTTTGGGTTTTTCCTATGATCTTTAATCCTTGAGTCAAGCGACATCAACAAATAGTAAGGAAAGGACACTCATTTCTTATGCTGAAAATGGTTAAGAAAAAGGAAATGGTAAGTGTTAATCGTCGTATACCTACCTTCCAAGGTGACATACCTCATAATTTCTTCAACAACATCATGCCACAATGCTTTCAAGGAGCTCCTCTGATACCCACCACTCTCTGTTGGCTTCAAATCATCAGCCTCATTCCCTTTAAAGAAAATAGACATCACAACCTGCGATTCTTTTTTGTCTTTGAATACCTTCATACCCTGAATAGCGAAGCTTGTAATTTGGGATATGAATTCTCCATCAACCACAATTTCCCTACCACCCAAATTCAGGGTTCTCTCATTCCACCCTTCAACAACCAAATCAGTGACCTGGGGACTGTTACCATGCAGTTTCTCCATATACAGAGTTAATCCACCCTTCTCTAAAATATCCCACACCTCCTTCCTTTGCTTAGTAGTGACACAAGACTTAGGCTTGATGCAATTTCTGTCCCCACCCATCGTTGAAGACTTAACAAATGGAGGCCAAGCACACAACAAAAAGATGAGGAAAATAAAACAAACACCACCTAGAACAGGATTACCCAGCAGAAGACTTTGGAAACTAAGGCGACTAACACCCACAATCCATGCAAAGAAAGCCACAAGACAAAAATGCCATAATGAATTTGAACTCTGGCCTTGTGAAATCCGTCCTTCAAAATTATAACTTTAACATCCTCATTCATGGCATTCAACCATGTTAGTAAGGACATGCACCCATTAATGTACAATAAGATCGACATTAGATTAGCATTCATTTCCTCAAAAGGAAGAGGATCATTCAAATCCCACTCCTTGCTATCTCTAACACCAAAGTTAGCGAAGAAATCAGCTAACATATTTCCCTCTCTCAAAATGTGGGATATATAAACATTATCAAAGGAGTTGATAATTTCAATAGAGTCCCTGACCAAGGCCTCTATAGTCCAAGATGGAGGTGAGGCATTCTTCAAGTTATTAATAATGTTCAAAGAGTCACCCTCCAACCAGACCTTCCTATACCCTTTTCTCTGAGCCAATTTGAGTCCATGATAGGCTGCAACCACCTCCGCGTAGTGGTTTGTTTGGATTCCCAAAGGGAGCACCACAATAGAGATGAGCCTACCATTAGAATTTCTAATCACTCCCCCACATCTAGCAGGTCCTAGATTTCCTTTAGTCATGCCATAAAAATTGATCTTAAGCCAACCATCCGGTGGCACCTTCCAAGCAACATCATCTCTTGAGGATTTCCCTTTAGAGACCGGGAGAGATATATCACAAGGAAACTTCCACTTTTGAGCAATAGAGATATCATAGGGACATAGATTAATCTTTTGAACAACATAAAAGGAGATCCCAGATAAATTTTTTTCCTTAATTCCCCAACAAATCTTATAGGCCACAGCTAAATCCGAAAGAATAGAATTTCTAAATTTTTTGTTGTTGCGTTCCAACCACACCCCCCAAATCAAATGAGGAAAAGTGAGAGACCACAAAATCTGTAGAGCCAGATTAGATGAGGGGCCAACCCATTGAAACCATAAGTATTTGATAGAGCTAGGAAACACCCAGCTAAGATTCCAGAGCGAGAGCACATGATTCCAGATCACACCAACATATCTGCACCTAATCAACAAATGACAAGTATTTTCCTCTTCCTCTTCACAAAGAAAGCATCTATTGGTCATAACAAAGCCTCTTTTAATTAGATTTTCAGTAGTTAGAATTTTGTTCTAATAGAAGAGCCAAAAGAAAATATTGACCTTAGGAATCAATCTAGAGGACCAAACAGAAGCCCAAAAAGGAGGAAGAACAGTAAAGGAAACATTAAGATGAAAAGATGAAGCAACAAAAAAGTTACTCGCAGAGGAAGGCTTCCAAACAAACCTATTAGGAGAAGGGATAGAAGGAATATGAACCAAATATATAGCCTTATAAATAATTTCCAGACTAGGGTCCACCTCATGCAGCTTCCTCCAACAACCTCCATCAATATAGTTAGCAACAAATCTGCCAAACTATCGCACACAGAGGTCCATAAAGGGTTGAGCCCATGGCTCATGCTTAAGTGGCCCATTACCAAACCAATTATCATCCCAGAAAAAAATACTCCTCCCATTACCCATCTTCCAAAAGAGACCCTAAACATCTTCCTAGCCCACCTTCCTTTTTAGGCCGACATACATCATCCCAAGCAACCAAATGAGTTTTTTTTTTTTTTTTTTCAACACCTATCCAAAGGAAGTTTTTCTGAATTCCTTCCAAGATATCCACAAATTTCCTTGGCATGTGAAAGAGACTAAGAGCATAGACTAGAATATTTTGAAAGGTGGACTTAATCAACTGAACTTTACTAGCTTGGCTCAACAAAGCTCCCTTCCACCCAACCAACTTGGAATTAAATTTTTCAATCAACCCCCTCCATAAAGAATCAGGAGCCTTAGAGCATAAGGGGAGCCCCAATTAAGAAGTAGGAAGTTCACCAATTTGACACTACAAAATTCTAGAAATCCTAATATGTCTTTAAATAAGAGTGTTGAAAAAGAAAATAACACTCTTCTATAAGCTAACCTTCTGCCCAAACACAACCTCATACATTTGTAAAATCCGTTTGATAGCCTTAGCTTCCTTAATAGATTCCTGCCCAAGCAAAAGAGAATCATCCACAAATTGTTGATGAGAGCAAACATGGTTAGCAGAGGAAGGGGCTAACCCAAACATAAGACCAGAATTAACAAATCTTTGGATAAGATGACCCAAAGACTCAACCATAATGATAAAAAAGAAGGGAGAGATAGGATCCCCTTGCCGCAGAACCCTAGAGCAGTCAAAGAGAGGGAAAGGAGACCCATTGATGAGCACAGAGAACCGAGGGGTCAAAATAAGTTGATGCACCAGAGCCACCATTTTCTCCCTGAAACCAAAGGAGAGAAGAATCTTCGACAAAAAACCTGAATCCACTCTATCATAAGCTTTGAGTAAATCAAGCTTGAGGATGAAACTAGCCTATTTATTAATAGTGAGAGAGTGAATATTCTCATGTACAGTAAGAATGGAGACCAAAATTTTCCTACCAGCCACAAAACTATTTTGCTAAGGAGAGATGATGAGAGGCAAAAATATTTGCAACCTCAATGCCAAAACCTTGGAGAAAATCTTATAAATAGAGTTGCACAAAATTATAGGATGAAACTCCTCAAAAGAAGCAACACTGGGCTTTTTGGGAATCAAAAAAATAAAGGAGGAGTTAAACTCCTTTAAAAGGGAACCCGATCTGAAAAACTCCTTAGTAGCTGCAACAACATCTTTTGCAATAATTTCTCAAAAAGACAAAAAAAAGAATATGGGAAAGCCATCAGGGCCCAGAGCCTTATTACCTTCAAAGGAGAACACAACACATCAAATTTCCTCTATTGAAGGAATAAAAACTAATTGCTTGTTGATCTCAACATCCACCAGCTAGGGAATATCCCTCAGAATATCCTCTTGACAGGCCAAATCAAGCTCTCCCTCCACCAAAAGTAGCTGAGAAAAATAGGAAGCAACAACTTTCTACAATTCAACATCCTTCTCCAGAGCTTGGTTATTATAGTTAATCAGATTGATCCGATTAGAAGCGTTGTGTTTCAGCGTAGAGATATGAAACTTAGTATTTCTATCACCACTCTTCAACCACATGATCCTTGAACGCTGCTTCCAAAATTGTTCCTCCTTCGCAATTATATTATGCAACTTGGAAATTAGAACATTTTCCTTCAGAATCAAATCCTGGTCATACCTAGACGATTGAATGATTTGCTGAAAAGAGTGAAGCTCCTTAGAAACCCCATCTTTCTCCATAAAAATATGACCAAAAGAGGTATGGTTCCATTTTCTAACATTAAGCTTAACATTAGCCTGCTTTTTAACAACTCTATACATAGCCGACCCATCCACATTAATATTCCACTAGTCCTTAACCAAATTTCCCAAATCAAGATGACAAGTCCACATTTTCTCAAACATAAAAGGAAAGTACTTCTTGCCACCCAACAAATCCACAAATAGAGCCAAGGGGAAGTTATCTGAACCCAATTCGGTAAGAGTTGAAAGAGAGCAAGAGTAGTGGACTAACCACTCAGGGTTTAAAAGAGCACGATCCAGCTTAACCTGGATAAGGGCATCACCCACATGCCTATTTGACTAGGTAAAGGAAGCCCCTTTCAAATCCAAATCAAGAAGACCCGAATCATTAATGAACTGCATTAGGTCGTATCTGCTATCATCCACATTCTACGAGCCACCCATCTTATCAGCATCATGCAAAGGAGTATTGAAATCTCCAATGACCCACCAATTACAAACATTATGTCAAACTTTAAAAGAAGCAAGATTCTCCTAAAGCCTTTTTCTGGCAATTTTGCAATTAGGAGCATAAATATTAGACAAAGTCCAGGAAAAATTATCATGAAGGTGGAAAAAATAAGTAGCCATATGATTACTATCATTAAGCACCTCCACACCTCTAATAACCCGAAGATTCCAAAAAGTCACAATCGCACCAAAAGCACCCGCCGCCTTCGAACAATGCATACCACAATCCTTGAAAAGCTTCAATTTCAACCTAGAGAGTTTATCCAATCCCATTTTAATTTCTTGAATTAAAAAAATATCAGGGCAATGATATCTTACTAGATTAGCTAGGAGATCATCCTTATGAGGGTGATTCAAACCCCTCATATTCCCGATATAATATTCATGGGAGTTTATGGGAAGTGCTCTTAGAGCACATATCCAATAGATTTCTCTACGTGCCATAAACTATATCCATCTAACTCTCCTTCTCCCTCGCAACATTAGCTGGGGGCTGACCTCTACCATGTGGCTCAGACCCGCAATCTATTCTCTGTCGATTCCTTGTCACAACTCCTGGCGAAGGAGAATGTTTCTTCCTATTACGTCCATGAACCAGAATATGAGGTGGGTTGTCCACCTCCTATGACTTCTCAAACTCCTTGACATTAGGCTTCAACTCCAACCCCTCTATTTTTGACACCACACTTTGAGGAATCCCCCCCTCAGGAGGAGATCCAGATTCAACAATCACAAAAGAATTATTTTCCTCCAACATCACAGACCTTACCTCATTAAACACAGGGAACAAGCATTCCTTTTCAAACTGTACCATATCCCGATTCATTTCCCCCTAAGTTGGTTGAAATTCAACCACCTTATCAATATCATCCATATTTGAGTCCTCACGAACCTCCAAGGAAGGCACGCCTTCGAGCTCCACCTCCTGAGTAGGAGGTTTTACAGAATCCCCCTCTTGAGTTGGAGGTTTCTCTATCTCTCTCCATTGTTTAGTCATTTGCTTAGGTACTTTGAGAGTGTTGAAAAATGAGGTGTTTTCTTAGCTTCATACTCTATAAAACTTTAATATTGCTGATCTAAGTAAGCTTTTTATTTGTTACATATATTCTTTGTGGGTGATTATCTTGATTAATCCATTTTATTGTTGTAGAATGTAGACAGAAGTTGATAGAAGAACTAGATAGGATATTAGAAAGATTACACAAGATATAACATGGAGAAACCCTTTCGGGAAAAAACTCCACGAAGAATTATTCTATTATTCAATCTCTGAAATACAATATCTCCAATTCCTGCTTGAGAATGCTTCTTCTATCTTTACCAATCTTCTTCACACCTGCAAATAACAATTATGAAAACTCTCTTCAACTTGAATGAGATATAGAGGCAATAAGCTATCTTGTAATCTCCAAAAGATGACAATTACAATGCCCAAGCTCAAGCCCTAGAAAATGTATGCCATATTGCCTCAAGTTGAGTTCTACCGTGAAAACCAAAGCTTAGAACATGTGCTTCATCCATTTGGGTGTCCCAAACTGAAGCTACAACTCATCCTTCACTTTGGTGATAATTCCAAAGCTCTTCCTCAAAGTTGGCGCCCATAAGTAATCCTACTTAACTGAGCCTTCAAAAATATCTTATCATCCAAGAGAGGTAAATCCAAGAAAGCATCTTGGCTGCCGAGGTTGGCTCCAAGTGATTTCTAGTTAACTTAAACATTTACTCAACACCATTCATGCAAGAATGGTCATCCCCTATTAACTAGAGGTAGTCCCTATTATCTATCATACAACTCAAGTTATTAGCCATGCATTCCAAGTTAACTGAAGCTAACTAACATACAATTGAAACTAATTGAAGACAATTGAACCATAATTGAATTGAACTGAACTAAATTGAACTGAACTAAACTGATTTTGAACTGAACTGAACTAAAGTAAACTGAACTGAACTGAACTGAACTTCATGCATGTAAACATCAAACCCTAACTCCTAGGATCTTTACATGCATTGAGAAGTGTTATCTCTTACTTTGAATAGTTAACTGAACTTAAGGTGAGTGTCACCTTACCATGTGGGTACCCCATGTTCCCCTATTATTTAGGAACTCACAATGGATGCCCTCACACGCTCCTCACATTTAGAATTAACTAAAAATGTCAATAATCATGATTATTTCTTCAAATATTAATCTCATCCTAATCTTAGTGTTGTTGAACACATTCCAAGAATCTAGGAGATGCATGAAATAATTAATGTTTAGGATTTGAAATTAAATGGAATCCTATTTACAACATTCTCCCACTTGGCATTATACATTGCAATTATTCTAAAGAAGGAATAATAAATTTAAATCAAGTACAGGACTCAAGGCCAATGGCCTTCCTGCACCATGAGAACTTATCTATAGGAACTGGCTTCATAAGATAATCTGTAGCATTAATCAAAGTGTCAAATTTTTCAATTAATACTTTCCCACTCTCAACCATTTATCACACAAAGTGATACTAAACATCTACATGTTTAGTTAAAGCATGATACATAGGATTTTTGGCTAAACAAATAGCACTTTGACTATCACATTCAAGCCTAACTTGCTTGCAATTAAAACCAATACCTGACCCAAGTCTCTATAACCAAACTGCCTCTTTAGAGGCATGTGTGTCAGCCATGTACTATGCTTCTGTGGTGGACAAAGCAACTGTGGGCTGCCTCTTACTCATCCAACTAACCGCAACTCCAAACAAAGTGTACACATAACCACTTGTTGATCGTTGACTGTCTAGATTTCCTGCCCAATCTGAATCAACAAACCCCTGTATGTCCAATGATCTATTCATAATATCAATATTATTAGAACCATGATAAACTAAACAATAATTTGAAGTCCCTCGTAAATATCTAAACACCCTCTTAACATAAGTCCAATGTTTTGTACTGGGGTTAGACATAAACCTACTAAGAACTCCCATTGCTTGTCCTATATCTGGTCTCATACAAACCATTGCATACATTAAACTACCAATTGCACTAGCATACAGAGTTTCAGAAATTTCCTCAAAATCAAAATCAGATTTAGGACTCATATCTAAATTTAACTTTGTGCCAACTGGTAAAGGAATATTAACTGGTTTATTGTCCTGCATATTAAACCTTTTAAAAATAGTATCAACATAATTGCTCTAACTTAAGCAAAGCTTTCTGTTACCTCTATCTCTACTGATCTCCATACCGAGGATATATTTTGCAGCCCCTAGATCTTTCAACTTAAATGTGCTTGAGAGTTTTTCTTTCAATTCTCTGATCATTACCTTGTTGTTACCAATAAACAACATGCCATCAACATACAAGATAATTAAAAGTCGATCATCTATAATTTTTCTATAAACATAATGATCTTCCTCACTCCTAACATAACCAATTTTTAATGTGAAAGCATCAAACTTTTGGTACCACATTCTAGGTGACTATTTCAATCCATATAAAGATCTCTTTAACTTGCAAACCAATTCTTCTTTTCCTTTTACAACAAAACCTTCAGGTTGCTTCATATAAATCTCCTCATCAAGATCCCCATGCAAAAAGGCAGTTTTCACATCCATTTGCTTAATTTCAAAATCATAAGCAACAGTAGTAGATAAAAAGAATCTAATAGAAGTTAATTTAGCAATATGAGAGAAAATTTCATTAAAGTCAACTCCCTCTCTCTGGGAGTATCCCTTGGCTACTAATCTAGCCTTGTACCTTTCAAGATTACCATCTGCACCAATCTTCTTTTTAAAGATCCATTTACAACCAATGGCCTTTCTATCTTTGGGAAAATTCTCAAGATCCCAAGTGTCACAAGTATCCAAGGATTCCATTTCCTCATGCATAGCTTGTGACCAAAGCTTGTTCTCGTCTGAGGACAAAGCTTCCCTGTAAGAACTAGGTTCATCATTAGTACTCATTAAAGCAAAAATACAATGGAAATTAGGTGTGATATACCTATCAACGAGATTTCGTTGTCTTGTGGATCTCCTCAAAGGAGTTTCTTCTTGTTCCTCAATATGCTCATCTTGAGCCTCTATTTCAGAAGAACTCTCTAAACTCTTTTCTTCCAATTCATCAGCTTGTTCTTCAACATGTGCATCTTGTTGCTTCTTAGAAGTATCCTTCTCCTTTGGTTGTTCTTCTCCTAAATAAGCTCTAAATTCCCTGAAAATAACATCTCTAGAAAAAGAAACTTTTCTTGTTAGTGGATTGCAAAGCTTGTAACCTTTTACATTTTCACCATAACCTATGAATATGCATTTATGTGCTTTAGGATCCAATTTAGATCACTTTTCTTGAGGCACATGAACAAAATCCTCACAACCAAAGATCCTTAAATGTGAAACACAAGGTTTCTTACCTAACCACATCTCATAAGGAGTTTTATCTTCAATAGATGAACTAGGGGATCTATTGATTAAATAACAAGAAGTACATACCACTTCAGCCCATAAGGACCGTTCAAGCTTAGCACTACTTAACATACTGCTAGCTCTTTCCATTAAGGTCCAATTCATCCTTTCTACAACTCTATTTTGTTGAGGTGTATATGGAGTAGTTTTATGTCTCACTATTCCTGCATGCTTACAATAATCATCAAATTCCCTAGAACAATAATCACCACCATTATCTGATCTCAACACTTTTATCTTATGATCTGATTGTTTCTCAACCAAAGCCTTAAATTCCTTAAACTTATTAAACACATTAGGTTTGTTATGCATAAAATATATCCAAGTGTATCTTGAGACATCATCAATAAATGTGACATAGTATCTAGATTTTCAAATAGAGTCAATATCCATAGGACCCATTACATCTAAGAGAATAATCTCTAATAATCTTTTAGCTCTATTTGTACCACTAGGAAATTTAGATCTAGATTGTTTTCCAAACACAATGCTCACAAAAGTCATTTTTTCCAATATTATGATTAGCAATACCGTCAACCAAATTTTTATTAAGAATGGTCCTAAGACCTTTTTCACCTATATGGCCCAATCTATGGTGCCATAGCATACATGTATTTTCAGCTTTAGTTACATTTGATAAAATATTTACATTGGAGGTATTTAGCTTAAACAAAGTCCCAATCTAAGATCCTTTAGCAACCACCATATTCCCTTTCACCAATCTGCAACCACCTTTGTAAAATGTCACATGCATTCCAAAATCATTAAAATTAGAGAGATAAAGTAGATTCCTTGCAAGTCCTGGAATATGTAAAACATCATTAAGGGTTTTAACACTACCATCACTAAAACACAATTTTACCTCTCCTTTTCCAACAACCTTTGTTGTGCTATTGTCTCCAAAGAAGACATCTCCTCCATCATATGCAGTATACTTAGAGAAGCACTCCTTTCTAGGAGTCATATGATAGGAGCAACTTGAATCAATAAGCCAAGAGTTATCAACAATAGTATTAGAAGAAATGACTAATGCATCATTACTGTCATCGGATTTTTCTATAGAAGCATCAACACTCTTTTTCTTTCTCTTACAATCCTTTTTGATATGTCCAAGCTTTCCACAATTCGAACACTTTACCTTACTCTTACCAGGGGTTTTTGACTGTCCTTTAGACTTACCCTTTCCTTTCTTGTCTACTTTAGATTCCTTCTCTTTAGGCCTACCTCTTACAAACAAGGCATCTTGGGAGCTAGTTTTAGATTTGCTACTCATCTCCTCTGATAGGAGAGTAGGAATGATGTTGTCCATCTTTGGATCTGCACCATTACCACTAATTGCAACTATTAGATTTTCCCAATAATCTGGTAAAGAGCAAAGCAATAAAATGTATTTATCCTCATCCTCAAGCTTTACATATATAGATGCTAAGTGACTGAGAATTAAATTGAAAGTTGTAATGCCCCGCCAAGCAACCCAAAAAGAGACTAATACATCTAACATTTATGGCACCAATTTTTTTTTTAAAGTACTAAAATACATCATGATAATCATATATCACATGAAATGAAACTAAACATAAACTACATATAACAAATCCCTCGGGTTTACATGACTGCATTACTTTTCACAACAACATTATTACATCACATGAAAGGTAAGTATACACCAGTAACCATAAAATAACATGAACATGGACAATACATTAATCAAGGATTACAATATTACAATGCCGCTTCCCAACATGAACGGGAAAGATACAATAAAATGGAATGATACATTTGAAATGAAGGAGTACAAAGCTGCAATGCTGGATCCAACTCTGGTTCAACTCAGGAGTCACTGCAAGGTAAAATTTTCACACTTATCGATCGACGATTGGGGACCCAATGGGGTGCATAGCACGTTCCACCCAACCACGTGGACCCGAAGGCCCACCCCCCGTGCTAAGAGATGACAAGAAGGACCCCAATGATAACCATCA
The DNA here is from genome assembly GCA_007258455.2 of Sequoia sempervirens. Lineage (NCBI taxonomy): Eukaryota > Viridiplantae > Streptophyta > Pinopsida > Cupressales > Cupressaceae > Sequoia > Sequoia sempervirens. The sequence goes on along the minus strand of VDFB02358134.1, from coordinate 190,752,149 downwards.
TACAGAACAAGGATACAAGACTTCACAACAAGATCCACAATAACATAAGGCAATCTCAGCACAAGATATAACCAACACAAGATGTGCCCAACATAAGGAATAACCAATAAAGCATCAACATACAAATGCCAACATGTGCTTCTAGAGGCCCAAGAATAACATAGAGGGAAATAAAACATACACGGTTGTTAAAGGAAGAGTGTCATCGCAATGTTGCATGGGTTACCCTGATGAATCTTCCTAGGCCCCGACCCCCAACTTGGGTTACCCTAGTGACCTCTTACGAAACCCGGCCCCACATGCAATCCAATGCGGAATCGATTATCTTTCATAAAGACAAGATAGCGATCTTGCCATTCCAGGCCTTCTCAACTCATCTCAAGCCCATACAAGCACTTGAGGCATAAGTGAGGCATTCACTTATATCTTGTTGATGTGTGATTCTATCCAAAACCCCTAATTAAATATTAACATTTTCACTTGATTAATAAAATTCCAATGAGTTACCCTGGGACCTCTTTCGGGTCCTGGCCCCCATTGAAAGCCACTCCCCCTATGAGCAACAAAACTCAAAAGACACTATCAGGGTACGCCCCCATGCACAACACATTAAGCCACATAATAAATTGCATTAAGCAAGGCATACACCATCCTACACAAAATCTTCATAATGAAACTATTTTCAAGTGCAAGGCTAAAACCCATAACATCAAATAGATCATACGAGCAATAGTTCACAAAGAACTAAAAGTGAAGGCCAATAATAAAGAAACACCTTTCTTTCCCTTTCTCTGGAAGACTGATAAATCACTAAAACAAGGGTTTCCCAACAAGGTGGCAACAAAACTTGATCTCAAAATCAACATCAAACTCAAAGCCAAAAACAACCTCCATAAATAAATTCATCATAAACTCCAAAATTACACACAAAATTCACCACAAGAATACACTCAAACATTCCAAATTTTCCAATTTACCAACAAGATATGTCATGCAACAACTATTCCAATAATGGAATAAAGACTTACATGATAGATTAGCCTGTCATCTATTAAGTAACTACAAGAGAATCAATTCTCATAAGGAAATTACCTTCAAATTCATCCTTGAAAATAGATACTTTTGAAACCTATCTAAGCACAAATTAAAGTATATCAATAGAGAAATATGTCATATTATCTAGTAGCAACCTTATAATAAGGGTGATATTTCTACCCTACTCCAGGTTTTAATCCAAGCCTACTAAACTTTCTTTTATTTTATAATCACTAAATAACCATCTTTAATGAACACTCATAGGTACATGAATGTGGTATAAGAAGTTAGATATCTCCTAACTTGGTTTTCAATGTTCCTAAGTTATAGAGTTTCACTTCTAAATTTCAAACTTCGACTTTGGAATAAAAATACCCTATTATATCAAATATACTATGCACTGTTAAATTACTCTTTCAACAATAAACCTTCCAATGCATAACTCCAAATAAATTAACTATTCAATCTCTATATTTTAAAGTATACTCATGTTCTACCTTTCCAAATAGTGGTCAACTAGACGCTAAGAGAGAGTATTTGATTTCTAAATGCAAAATTCTATCATATAATCCTAACTTCCAACAATATTCCCTAATTCCTTTTATAAGCATTCTTATGCATAAGAAAATTAATAATAATATCATATTTTCTGATTAATAACCACCTCACCGATATCCTTCAGCATTAACACAAATGAAAACTCACAAATCCTTTGAAGAAACATTGAGAGTGTAGGTAGTGGTTGCTTTAAAGTAATACTAAAATAGATCCTACTCTCTTAATTCTCCAAGTCATACAAATGTTTCGGTAACAAGTTTGTTGCAAGAAAAAATGTTCTGAAGGATGTGAACCATTCCCATCAACAAGGAATAGTGACATTTCTAAGGTGGAGGATAAGAAACAAAACACACAAGCTAAAGATCAATAATGTCTTATTCTATTAAACATAATTGATTATAAGGACTCATCTGCTTCTGCTATGACAAGTTGACAAGAAATCTTGGAGATTATTTGAATCTCTACATCATTCAATTTTCAAGTGTAACAGATGTAACAAGTTGCCAAAGAAATCAGAGAGGTGTTTTAAACCTCTACTGCCTTCTATGCTCAAGTGCCGCAACTGTAAGAGATTCCAAGTGAATCAAGGAGGTTATTTAGGCCTATATACCCAACCATGTTCAAGTACGCTGTTGAAATAGGTTGACAATGAAATCAAAGAGATTATTTAATTTACTACACCTTTGCAGTCTAAAAGTTGTAGCTGTGATAAGTTACCAAAGGTTTCAGGGAGGCTACTTAATTCTGTACAATGCCTCAACTCTAAACGATGTAACAGTGACAGGTTGCCAAGTATATTAGAAAGTGAATATTGGAATTTGGAAATATCGCCATCTTCTTGCTTTATTATTGTTATTTTCAAATGCTGAAACTGCGATAGATTGTCAGTAGAAACAAGCAGGATAATTAAATCTTTAAAATTTCCTATTAACTTCAAATGCTGCAGCTAAGACAGATTGACAACAGAATTAGAGAGATTATTTAAAACTCTACAACATTCTATTTTGAAGTGCTGCAGATGTAATAGGTTGCCAATAGGAACACGAGGGCTATTTTCACCCCTAAAGTCTTCTATGTTCGAATGTTACAGCTGGGACAGGTTGCTAAAGAAGTCAAAGAGCTTAATTAATTCATGACAATATTTTAGTTTCAAATACTACAACTGCAATAGAATCAAGGGGTTTATTTAAATCTTGAACTTCCTACCGTTTCAGGTAAATAGACTCCAGTACACACAACAAGAAAATGAATACCTAGAGAACAAATGGCTGCTAACAGCGCCTACAATGGAGGAGAGGGGATGCACAAACGCAACCATTAGAGCTCAAACAGGATAACGACGACCATCAACGTAAAAAAAATAGAGCTTGTTTGATATTATAGTTGCAAATAATCTAAAAGGCGATGGATTATTAAGAAAGTATGATTGCATTTAATTCTTTTATCAGAGATAGCATGTATCAAATAAGAGAAAGCAACATCATAGTTCCATGACATTGAGTAAAGATAATCTACTAATTTAGAAACAGATCACGAGTTGAAATTGGTGAACTAGGGTTAATACTTCTCTTTCCTAGAATAATTTGAGAGCCAACGAACAGAGACAAAAAGCCTATCCTATTATGAGAAAGCGTAAAGTAAACCTACGATCTTGATTGCTACAAAGAGAAAGATAATCAACACCGGAGAGAGAGAGAGAGCGGATGACTCACCTCAGCAGCTTGACCCAATGCACCTGCTCTCCTCTGATGCCCCCTTCTTTCTCTGGATTCTAGCACCTACTTCTTCGGCAAGGTCCATAACCTGGATAAAGGTGATCCCTGAAGATGGATATGGCTCTTCCACTCCATCCATTACGATGACTTCCTACAAAAATGTGGATGATAACCCCGTTTCTAGAGAATTGAAGATTCAGGTTGATACAAAAATTGATGCTACTCTGGTACCCATATACGACATCATGGTTCCATTTCATGTAGCCACCATCGAAGGTGTTACCAGCCATCAAGACGGAGGAAATTCTTAATAAGTGAACTGTGCCCCTTGATGAAAATGAAGATACTTGGACTGAACTCCACGCCAAAAGAGCAGGTTGAAGATAATTGGAATGTATAAGCAACACCATCCACTAGTAGTATCATCTTGCAATTCCCTGTGAGGGTCTTTTTTTTTAAAAGCAAGTCCTTCAGAGCATAAGATAGAGTCTTTTTTCGTAATGTGCCTTCCTCCAAAAATAGCTCCATTTTCTCCATTATTCTCGTTAATGATGTGCATGGGATTCCTTATAAATTTATTGCAATCTGATAGGATTCCCTCCAAATAACTCCTCACTTTCCATTCTCGACATGCATTGGAGAGAGAGAGATTTTCTTTCGCACCTATTACCGTTATAAAATAACTATGAAATCGATTTCCTAGTACTTTATTTATTACCATGCCATTACAATTTCTCCACTCCCCGCATCAAAGAGCCATTACCATTTTGTTGTAACCGACCCCTCAATGAGTTTCCCTGTGATTTTTTTAATGTTCGTGACAGGAAGAAATATTTTCATGCAGTACATGCAAAGAATTTATTGGATAAATCTGCGGATTCTCAGGCAAGGATATGGGAACATCATGTTTAGTGTATTGGGTATAAATAACATTCGACGCAAGAAGAACTTCAATATAATGCCAAATTAAATGGTGACCCAATGATGGATCGACTAGATTCTTCTCCACTCAACTTATCTGGCTGAGAGGAAAGAAACGACAATAAGAACTTGAAGTTTAGATTAAGAAAAGGCTACTAGGTGGCACATGCAGTAGGTCAAGACTCCCAAAGCCCAAAGGCCGACGCCAAAAAAATGGCTAACCAATATAAAATTTTCAATGAAAGTGTCATACTATAAGTAAAGATTAAACAACGAGATGTTGAGTCATACAACGCTGTTAGAGGGAGAGAAGCATATTCTTGAATTGCGAGCAGCCAAGAGTTTATTTACTTAATCGATACAAGTTAAGCATGATGCTAGCCCTTCAAAACTAAATGCATAAGACCACCACTAGATTAGATAGAGCTTTGTTGTAAGAAGGTAGAACAAGTTCTTTACTCACTTAAGCTAAAACTTCCTGTAAGCTTTGAGGTAAGATGTTAGAACTTTTATCTAATTTTTCACAATCTCATAAGACACAAATCAAACATATTGAATCCATAAAACACCCAACTTTGCAGCGAGAAAAAAAGTAACACAAGACAACACAGATGGAGGGACACTACAAAAGCATTTAAATGTTGTGCTATTGAATTTCCATCTTTCATTTTCAATGAATATAACTACCTTTTCAGATACAACTTATTTGTTAGACTCTTTGTTTGATAAATATCTCCTATTCTTTTCCATATTTTGTATGCACTGGTTTCCACTGAAACATTTAAAAGAACAACATCAACAAGACATAATCTAATTGTTCCTCTTTCCTTTTTATCTAACTTAGCCCAATCTTCATCTGAAATAGTTGTAGGTGTCTTTGTCTCATTATTAATTGCTAACCATTGATCTCTTTCTTCAAGAAGATCTTCCATTTTTAATTTCCACATTTCATAGTTAGAACCATTGAACCTTTCAATATCTAACCTTGAATTCATTGTAACAAAAACTTAATTCCAAAATTAGAAAATTACTAAAATACTAAAAGCTCCCACTAAGCCAATAAATCCTTCAAACTTTAAGAGAAAGGCATCCCAATACTCTACCCAACCTTGGCTCTGATACCAAATGTTGAAAAATGAGGTGTTTTCTTAGCTTCATACTTTGTAAAACTTTAATATTGCTAATCTAAGTAAGCTTTTTCTTTGTTACATATATTCTTTGTGGGTGATTATCTTGATTAATCCATTTTACTATTGTAGAATGTAGACAAAAGTTGATAAAGAACTAGACAGGATATTAGAAAGATTACACAAGATATAACTTGGAGAAACCCTTTCGGGAAAAAACTCCATGAAGAATTATTCTATTATTCAATCTCTGAAATACAATATCTCCAATTCTTGCTTGAGAATGCTTCTTCTATCTTTACCAATCTTCTTCACACCTGCAAATAACAATTATGAAAACTCTCTTCAACTTGAATGAGATATAGAGGCAATAAGCTATCTTGTAATCTCCAAAAGATGACAATTACAATGCTCAAGCTCAAGCCCTAGAAAATGTATGCCATATTGCCTCAAGTTGAGTTCTACCATGAAAACCAAAGCTTAGAACATGTGCTTCATCCATTTGGGTGTCCCAAACTGAAGCTACAACTCATCCTTCACTTTGGTGATAATTCCAAAGCTCTTCCTCAAAGTTGGCACCCATAAGTAATCCTACTTAACCGAGCCTTCAAAAATATCTTATCATCCAAGAGAGGTAAATCCAAGAAAGCATCTTGGGCGCCCAGGTTGGCTCCAAGTGATTTCTAGTTAACTTAAACATTTACTCAACACCATTCATGCAAGAATGGTCATCCCCTATTAACTAGAGGTAGTCCCTGTTATCTGTCATACAACTCACGTTATTAGCCATGCATTCCAAGTTAACTAAAGTTAACTAAAATACAATTGAAACTAATTGAAGACAATTGAACCATAACTGAACTGAACTGAACTGAACTAAACTTCATGCATGGAAACATCAAACCCTAACTCCTAGGATGTTTACATGCATTTAGAAGTGTTATCTCTTACTCCGAATAGTTAACTGAACTTAAGGTGAGTGTCACCTTACCATGTGGGTTCCCCATGTACCCCTGTTATTTAGGAACTCACAATGGACTCCCTCAGATGCTCCTCACATTTAGAATTAATTACAAATGTCAATAATCATGATTATTTCATCAAATTTTAATCTCATCATAATCTTAGTGTTGTTGAGCACATTCCAAGAATCTAGGAGATACATGAAATAATTAATGTTTAGGATTTGCAATTAAATGACATCCTATTTCCAACAGAGAGGACATTTCTTAGCCCAATGGACAACTTTTTTACAGTGGAAACAGGCAAAGGGATTCGACTCGAATTCAACCATCTGCTCCCACACCCCAAGTTTAGAGTTAATCTTAACCATAGAAGTCAAATCAGTTGATTGCTCCACATTCACACAAAATTTGGCATAAACCAACTGCTTCCTAGAAGTCGTTATTTGGTCTATTGACAACAAGCAACCAAATGTGTTGGAAATCCCCTTGAACACCTCCTCATCCCAAAATTACAGTGGGAGGCCAAGCAGTCTAACCCAAACCAGAGCAGCCGAGAAAGAGTATGAGTTCAGATTAAAGCCCGTTTCCCATTTCTTCAGCACCAAAGAAGACTTTCCAAGGAACCATGGGCCCCCCATCAACACCATCACCATATCATCTTCACAGTTGAAGGAAAAAGAGAAGAATTCAATTTTTCCTTTAGGTTTCCAATGAGATAAAGTAAACTTGCACACTAGCTCAATGTGAGGCCGAGGGGCAACAAATTTACCCAACAGAGCCATGTCCATATTAGACATTCTTTTGTCAACAATACAGTCTGGAACAGAAATAGAGTACTCATTGGTTTTTTTATTAGCAAAAAAAAGGCACGAGAGGGGAAGTACTTTTTCCTTTAGGCTTAGACCCAAATAGATTTTTCCATTTGAGAGAGGAGCTCGACAAGAAGGCATTCTTAGTCTTGTCAAACCCAAGACCCTCTACATTAGGAGTCCCATCACACCCATCTGAAGATAGGCCATTCCTTGACTTTTCAGAACCAGGTACCACTTTTTTAGAGCTAGACACCGGTGAGTGCGTTAGACACACACTCTTCGAAGCCCCTTTCCTATCAGAAGAAATGTTACCCACAAAAGGGGACCCACTCAACTTACTTGCAACAAGGGCCCCACTTGACATCACCCTCGCATTAACACACCATTCGCCATTACCGCCTAAAGCATCATCCTGATCTCTCGCCTTTTCAGAATTTGAAAAATTGTCGTCGCCATCGCCACCACCCGAGGAACTTCCCATCCTTCTTTATTAGTTCTTTGTTAGAATCTTCTTTATGCAAAAAAAAAATTAAAAAAAAAAAAAGAAAAAGAAAAAAAAATTAAAAAAATTAAAAATTAAAAATTAAAAAAATTAAAAAATTAAAAATTAAAAAAATTAAAAAATCAAAAAAATTAAAAAAATCAAAAAAACAAAAAATCAAAAAATAAAAAAATAAAAAAAAATAAAGAATAAAAAATAAATTGACAATTGTTGCAACTCACCACTCAGAGATTTGCATTTCTTGATGGATTGAAGTCATTGTAATCATCACCTTCAAGGAGAAATTGATTCTTGATTTGAAGTCCTACAAGTGTTAGTACTCATAAAACAAATAGACATGAAAGACAAACAAACTCACATAAAAATATGATGCATTGTTAACATGATACTTGACTAAAATAATGCTGCTATAATTCTACTATTGACTTCTCTTGATTACTTTTTATGATGCTCAATCGCTCTCATAAATTTCTAGGATTTCAAATGGTGAAAAAGACTTGTATTTATATGCAATTCTTTAATTTCCCATAAATTAATTTTTGATAGATGATAAATGAATTTGGATTTCTAATTGTTAAAATCCCAACATTGACATATGTGAATGGGGGCCAAAATAGTCTGGATAGGGGCGTTGGGCTCCCTAGTCTAGACCTATTTTGGGGCTGTATGCATCGGTAAATGAATATATTAAATCCTTATTCCCAATTCAACCTTTGATTTTTTGAATATTATTACAAAATGGGTAAATTAAATGCACAATTGGGTCAGTCACATGAGGGGGAGCTAAATCTTGTGTGAAATTGTCAAGGGTGACAATTTACGATGCTACAATTTATAAATAAATTGTTTTAACAAATAGTAAATTGAAAAGGAGAGTTTTATTTCTTTTCAAATATTAGGGTAAGTAGCTAAATAATCCTAATATACTTGTAGAGGTGAAAAGTGCATACTCTTACACTTTCCCCCACTCATTTTACCTTTTTTGAGGGGTTGATTTCAATGCATGATTATAACATAATTTGGAATCTTTTAATGCACTTATTGATCCAAATCCAATCGATTTCACTTTTTTATGCCACATCACTATATCAAGAACACCATTGATCCACTTCTTATAACACTACTAACCTTGGACTAGACTACACCTATGATTTTTTCTTAGGACTAAAATATGGGTGTGACTCCATCCTCCATGTCATAGATTAAATTATACATATCTCAAGGCCAATAATCCCACACATATGTCAATATCCATAACAAATTTTTTGAATTATGTTCGAAGCTTGTACTTAAAATAACTATTTAAAAATGTTATTCTAAATATGAATTAATCATAAAATTATTAGATCAAGGTTGGACAACAAATTCACACATTTGTCTCTAAAATTATCTAGGTTTAACATATCAATTGATTTATACACATCACCATCCAACACCATTGTACACTCTATTTTTTACTATTAACTCAATTTCAAGTTATAAATAAGATGTAAGGAAGTCTAAAATTTTAATCCTTGCATGGATGGTCTTAATGACACTTCTTGGCACCACACAAATTTTCAAATTATAGAAATAAATTGTATCTATCAAAGGTTCAATTTTACTCAGATAGAATTGTATGTGCAAATACATCCAGGAATCTCAAACTCTTAGATTTTAGTTATTTAATCTCTCTTACCTCCAATCCAATATTGTAATCTAATATTAGATTCTAGACTCTCCAAATTTTAATCATCTCAACTCTCTAACCTCAAATATAATATTAGATTCCACTATATGATTCCAAACACACTCTCTTTTTCTCTCACTTAGATACACACCAACCACACTAATAATTAAAATTCACATTTCGACAAAATTAAAGATAAAACACTTAATTCCATCTCATTTATATTTTAATGTGTGTCCATTTATAATCTTTGTTCAATTACTTAATCATTTAATCAATTATTAGTTTTTCTAAGTATTTAATTGTAATTTTAATTAAAGCTTCATCAATAATTCTAATTTATTTTAAAGGTTTATAAATAATAATTGCATTTAACTAATAATCTAGTGAAATTTTAGAGTTTTGTCACCTTTAAGTCTAGATTTTCCACACATCAAAATTTATTTATTTTCAATTGAAGGTTAGTTTGAATTGAAAATGTGTTTTGGTTGGATGCTTTCTAAGTGATAGATCCAAGCACAAATTTTATAGCTAGTTTAATGTCTTCTAGACATATATGTAGCATCACTTTGTTGTCAATTAATTAAAAAAAAAAAATTATCTAGAAAATTTCACATTCTTGCTACTTCTACTTATGCAAATAACATTAGAAAAAATACAAAAAATATTCTTTTATAGATCTAAAATTGTAATTTTCAAAAATATGGATTTTAATTTTTAATTGTCATTTATAATTTTATTTTGACTAAAACTATATCATCTCCAAAATATAGGATTGATAATTTTCTTAAGAAGAGATTTTAAAGCATTTATTTATTTTATAAAATGATGCACTAAGGGAGAGATTCCATGTTAAGACAATATAAGTATTTTCTATTTTAGCTAGATAGTTAAAAAATAAAATGTAGGCCTCTCAAAACAATCGTGTTTTAATTACATAAGACTTGGAGATATTTATTAAAAATATATACTTATCGAAATGAGAAAAATATATGGACCAATATTTCAAGTTGTCTATACAAGAAATAAATTAAAAAATAATAAAATTTACTATAAAACAAGTGGTGCCATTAATCTTAATTTTCAACATTTTGTTAGCAATTAAATTATAGAAATAATTTTATAAAAAAAAATGCATCTATACATTTTTAAAATATAAATATAAACCACACTAAAAAATCTATATAATTAGTTTATATAATCTCAAAACTCAAAACATATACAACTTTCAATTGATTCAAGTTAATAACTTAATAGTCAATGCCAAATGTTCCTTTATACAAAGATGACATAACTTTCAAATTTCATTCATAATTTAAAATAATTAGAAATAACATTATACATATTTAATAAAAAATAGTTGTCACAAATAAGATAACTAATAATTGTTGTGTACACAATGTACCTTAATTTCTTGTTTACACAATATACCTCAATTTCTTGTTAAAAAAAATATTAAACCTCTTTTGAAAAATACTTATACCAGGTTTGATAATAATTTTAAATTGATCAAATTCTCTTGATTGTCCCTTTAATATTATATTTGATTTTTTTTGAAATTTTCATTGATACCTCACACCCATAAAAATTCTTTATTTATGCACGGGTACATTGATCCTTAAGTTTGCCATTTTTCACTTGACACATAAAAGATTGACATGATTAACCTTTTGATTGGCTCAAATTGCTTTACCAATTTCAAGATATTGGGTCAAATCATTTGTTTTCATAGTCCTCACTTATGCACATTTAAACTATAATATTTAGTAGAAAGATACTTGCCATCAAACTCTTGCTTTAATTCAAATCCCATGCCATATGCCTTTGAAAAAGACCACCAAAACTATAGTCCAAAACCTTAATGCCTTTGATTATTGGAGACCACTACATTGCTTTATTTTATAACTTTATTTGAAACTCATTTGCTTTTCATCCTAAAGTTTGTTGGTTGGGACATGTTTTCATGTGACCAATCCACTATGTCCAAATTTCATTAGTCTACACCAATGTAGATATGACCCTCAGTGGGACATAATGGACCATATGAACCTAGAGGGGACATGGACCACCAATATGGTGGTTTCACATGGGATTAGCAAGGTGACAAGTCTATAGTCTTTGAGTACATGGTCAATATTAATCATGGGTGGGTCTTACAAAAAGATAATGTGTCATTATTTAATAAGTCGAAAAGTGAAATGTCATTAATGGGTAATTAAGGTCAGACAAGTGAAATGTCATTAATAGTAATTAAGGTTGATTTATTTATTTTTGAGTGTTAGGCTTTTTTGCACATGATATATCACACAAATTCTTTTTAATTGAACTTTTCTAATAAACCATATTGCTTGATTTTATAACTTTATTTGAAACTCATATGCTTTTCATCCTAAAGTTTGTTGGTTGGCACAGGTTCTCATGTGACAAGTCCACTATGTCCAAATTTCATTAGTCTACACCAATGTAGATATGACCCTCAGTGGGACATAGTAGACCATATGACCCTAAAGGGGACATGGTGGACCATATGACCCTAGAGGGGACATGGACCACCAATATGGTTGTTTCACATGGGATTAGCAAGGTGACAAGTCTATAGTCTTTGAGTACATGATCAATACTAATCATGGGTCTTACAAAAAGACAATGTGTCATTATTTAATAAGTTGAAAAGTGAAATGTCATTAATGGGTAATTAAGGTCGACAAGTAAAATGCCATTAATAAATAATTAAGGTTGATTCATTTATTTTTGAGTGTTAGGCTTTTTCGCACATGATATATCATACAAATTCTGTTTAATTGAACTTTTCTAATAATTAAATATTTAGTCAATTTTTAAAAAATTACTTTATTTTATCAAAAAATGCTTTCTTTTTATGAGCATATGATATCCATTTATCAACTAGAATATTGTTATATGATATTTTACTTTGGAGGAAAAAATATAAATATATATAAACTTTATGAGAAAGGTTGAGCTAATGTGAATTAAATATTATAAAATATTTAAAGTTTTGTAATAAGTTAAAATTGGAAAATAGACTTTTATCATACAATGTTTGTTTCCTTAAACTCTACTACAATTATTTTTTCATATAGTTTTTTCTTTAATTATTATAAATATTTAAAAAAACCATACAATAACAAAAACGTATAATTACGAGATATTTATTAAAAATAAACAAATATCTTTTTGCTATCTGATATAAGAGCATGAATCTATATTGATACTTCTTTGATTGAGAGACAAAGATTGTGGGGTATAAATTCTATCAAAATCGCTTGGAAAATCTTAACGTCATCTCTTATATCATTCCTTTAATGATTTGAACTTTATTGAGAGTTAAAGCTTGCAGGGTATAAATTCTATGAAAATCGCTTAGAAAATCTTAACGTCATCCCTTATATCATTCCTTTAATGATTTAAACTTTGACGAATGATATAATCATATCCCTTATATCATTCCTTTAATGATTTGAACTTTGACGGATGACATAATCATAAAACATATCAAAACTCTGATGAATTATATTATATCCCTGCGACCCAGCCCAACATCCAAGGGGCAAGCTGAGACGAGACTAATCCCCTGCGGGTGGGCACGACAACTCGCAAGTCAGCCCATCGGTTAAGCCTAGAAGTGGGAGTCAAACCCGAAACCTATGGGAAGCAAACCCACGGTCCAAATCAACTTCACTATCCGTGCAGACTTATAACCCTCTAATTTTACTCATTATTTTAACATTTTATTAATAAACAAAATCATTTTCCTAAATTGTCTTGTACGTAACTTCTAAAATTTGTGTCGCCTTAGCAAACTCAAATTCCTAACTCAAATTCCTAGACATTTATTCTCCACTAATTATGTCTCTTTCCAAATAAATTAACCAATGCGCATAATGATTATTCTTTCTGTAGAAAAGGGTCTCTCTTATTATTATTTCTATCTTAATAATAAATGAAAGATGTATATTATATGGCTGACAAAGATTTAGGGGCCTATGACGTAATCACCAAACTTAATCAAGAATCATTCAAAACATAAAAAAATAAAATGAAATGAGAAAAATTATCTTCTATAATATAATTTAAAAAATACAATAGTTTGAATGTTATTTTTAGTGTTTTTAATGAGTTATTTTTTACTTTTTAAAGGAATATTTATATAATATAAAAGACTATAATAATATGTATATTTAATTTATTTGAAATATTAACTTATTATTTTTAAGTAAGAAAAGTTTTTGGAATAATTTTTTTAGTAGTATATGTGTTAGATGTTTGATGTGTAAGCATCAATGACATTTGTGTTTAATTGATGGTTCTGGGTCCATCTTTATTTTTTAATATGTTCTTATATGTGTTTTCTCATCTTAGGAAATTTCTCAATAATTTGTTCATTGTGATAGACTTTAGGACAAATGATTACATAATGTTTCTTAGTATTAATAGAGAATTTTGAGAAATTTAAAAAGATATATAATTTTGTTGAGCTTGTGTAATGAGTTGCCAATTAGGTAGAAATTCATCATAGCCATATGAATCATGAATATTTATTTGGTCATAATTATGGACAACTAATTTAAAAAACATAATATATGTTAAGTTAAATCTATGTTTAATATGTACATTTTTTTCCAAAAGAAATTTGTTGTTTTATTTTTTTAGTTACAAGGATGTAAATGGGCTATACAAAGTATGAAGATGAGTTGAGAAGAGAATAAATTACAATAGAAGTGATTGTCTACATAGATTATTAACATAATGAGCTCTGCTATGGGAGCTTAATGAGGATTATTGCTAAGATATGCAAACTATTTAAAAGATTAAATTGTATATTCATAGGAACAAATTGCCACAATTATTAAACAAAAATTCTTTTGTACACAAGAATAATAATTTAAACACTTTGCATTGGAATTTCCATATAAAGGGGAGAAAAAGAGGGCCTTAACTAAGAGATTGTGTTACTTAGTGATTTTTGGGAATATTACAACTAATTGATAGACTGGAATAGACAAAAAAAAATTAGATTATGTGATCAAAGAGAAATGTATTTAACTAATCTATTAACTACATTGAAAGAAATATATGAAATGGCATGCAACCAACCTTGGTTCATTTGTACAAGTAATTAGATATAGCTACTAACACTTCACCATGAAACACTGGTCATCTCAACTATCTAACCACCTCATGGAAAATTTATAATCATATAATACCATTACCATATAATAACATCACCACGTTGTAGATAATACTAAACATGATCTATGCACATAGATAATCATCATAGATGATAAGTCATTATCAACACTAGATGTGATATATGTGAAAGCCAAATAGTACCAATATGATCATTTATTCATGTATAACCACCACAACCAACAATATGCTTACGATAACAAAGACATCTTCTTGATTATTGATATAAGTGTAGTATGTTAGAACATCATCTAAAAATATAATACTCTTTGCTATTATTGCATGTACTCTAGCTTTATCACATCTACACCTACATAGCCATACATGCTTCTAGCAACACCCAATTTAATATATGGTTACTTATGATTTATTCTTCAAATGACTTGTGATTGTTGCCATGATAACACCATATATATTTGTAACCCTCTATGTTGAGCCACAACACTTAAAACTCGTGCCACATCATGCCATAAACAATTAATGTTATTCTACTAGTCTATTGATAAAATCTCTTAAATAATTCTTTGTAGATGAATTTAACATCCCTAAGTTCCAATATTCCTCTATTTAATGTTTACCATGAGAGGGTGTAGTATTTGACCTAAGAAGTTAACCTCATGCATGAAAATGAGATAAATTCATTTTATCCTTGCACCATATTGACAATACTTGTAGGTTTTTTCAAAGAACCAACAATGTTTACCTAAGCGTCAATTTTCTCCATCTATTTTTTTTGGGTTTCAATCATCTTTCTCATAAAATGATATTTTACATCTATGTTTGGTTCTAATTGTTACGATTGCCAAGATTGTTGGTGTAAATAACTTATTAAAGGAGGCTAAATCCTGCCAAGATTTGAAATTAAATCCCAAAAATAACTTGAGGGGGACTAAGATGCCCTAGGTGATGTCTTAGTCCTGAGGCTTAAAACTCGGGGCACAAACTCCAAAAAGGGGCCCATTTAAGGTGCATTTGAAAAGAGGGTCCCAAGACCCTTGGAGGACAAAGACACCCTAGGTGGCATCTTAGTCCCAATCCAAAAATTAGGGACACACAACTAGAATCATTAAATTATCATTTACCCTTTGATGTTCGTCAGGATTAGCCATAAAAAGATATAATTCATTAGGCTTGTGGATACAAAATAGGACCAATTAATACATAAATAGGGATAAAAAAAAACAAGGTAGGCCCAAACACATGTGAAAATGCAAGGGTATGCATTTTCCTACACTACACTATGTTGTGCATCAACTTTATATTCTAGGATATATTGCTAGTGAAGCTATTCCTATAGTCGTTGAAGGACACCACACCACACTAGTTTTTATCTCTCCTACATAAATCTATATATATTTAATCAATTGATAAATCAATTCATATAGCACTTCTAGGAAAACATTGGTCTATAGATCACTTTTATTAACCTCATCCATTGCAAGTAGGGATCTACCAAAAAACTAATTGATTTCATCTTTTCATGTCAATCACTCTTTTCACAAATTTTCTATGCACTCCTTGATTCTAATGTTTAATGAGTATTCATTGGAAACTTGCAGGTAGCACTTATGTCCAAAAATATTTCTTATGAAATATATTTATTTTGCACATATGTGTACTACATTGTGTGATTATTAGCAAAATGTGACTTAGTATGGGGGTTCTTCCTCATTACTCCACTCTAATAATCAGGGTGGTGCATATTTTTTTAGAATTTACAAGAAAAATAAATCTTTTAATTAATATAGCATAATCATCATACCTAAAGATCTTGAGGTCTCAACAGTAGCACCTTAGAGGTAAAGAAAAAATTCTAAACTATCTGATAGGTATTATAGTATTATGTGGAAGCTCTTAAAATATAAACTAATAATTCTTTTATAAATAAGATTGCTTCCTTTAGATAAGCCATACTAAGTTTCGTATGATGAAAAATTGTTATGTCAATATCATCGTGTTCCTCAACATGATAATGAGAGATTTAATTGTCCTTAACATATTATCCAAGATCACGTTGATAATAGTACCACACAGATTAGTGACAATAAATAGAACACAAATAATCTAATGCCAAACCTAATAAAAAATTGTAAATTTACACTAGTAATCTCTTTCCTTCCCATTCAATGAATTTTGTAACAAGAAAAAATCAACTCCTACGTCTTTTCAATACACACATGGTTGATCTTGCACCTCTTTCATTGAAAGTTTGTGGTGTTAATTTTATAAAATAACATTTACTTCAAATGATCATCCATATAATAGAGAGTATACTCCTCTCTATATCCCTTCTCATGTTAATTAGAAGACCATCAATAATAGTGTTCTTTTTTATCCTACTTGCAAAGTAAATAGTATCATAGAATAAATACTATTTATCAATAGAATTCATAAAGACAAGTATCATAAATTTCTTATGATCATTAATATTCATGATGATCTTTTGTTATCTCCTATAGATTCTATTATTTTGTTGGTCTATGTTTGACCCAAGTCAATAGACACCACATTTGTTGTCATTTCTGAGTTTGATATCTTTAGAGTGAAACTAGGAATTTCATTGCTAGTTTCAATTAATATGGTTGCTTTGATAGTCCACAAATGCTTGAAATTCCTTCACAATAATGTTGTGTACACTATCTAGGACACTGAATACAAGCCACTAGTATTTTGTGTGGGATTCTCTTTAGAGGTCACTTTTTTCCTACTCCACTTGGACCCTTGCAAGCTCATGATGATTTAATTTTTAAATATTATTCAAAGGCTAAAAGTACAATGCTATGCCACACTTTTATAAAGGAAACAATTGACACTAGTCCAAATTTTAAACTTGAATCACTAAAAAGTAACATATATGTTTTGAATCTTGAAACGATGTAAATTAATAAAATTTGTAATTTATAGTATATTTTATGTGTATTTTTTTGCAAAAATAAAAAAAATGATTTGAATATAGTTTTTAATAAATTGATGTACTATAATTTAGTTGATAAAATTCTGAAAAATAAAGTTACATGAGACGTCAAGCTTTATATAGTAAATTTTCTTTTTTTTTTCCTCCAATTTTTTTGCGTGTATTTATAACTTGAAACTTTAGTGTGTGGATATATTTTTTTCCATTTTTTTTTTGTAAAGTAAGTGTTACCAAGAAAAAGGGGGTAACTCCCATTTAGGTTTTCTATAGATTGCATCACATATGTTTCTCTGTGCGCCCATTGTATCTTTGTATTATTACAGGGACCCTTAACCATTTTGCTTAATCTTTTGGATCCATGGTGTAAGAGTCCATGTTCTAATATTTGGCTAGGCCATGTTTTTCATTTTTCTAGGGCCTTTAGTTTTGAGTGGGATACTTATACTTTATTTTATGTTAGGGTAAATATAATTCCCCATATGGGCCACCAAATCATGATTTCGACCTTATGTCATGTGCTCGAGGGTGGTCTTCCTCTATTTACATGTTTGTTCATTCTATCATTCTAGTTAGACGTGTGAGATTATTAATTGTTACATTAGCCTTTCGTATCTTCCTCTGTTTACAGCTTGTACCACTGAAGAATTCTCAGTGGATTTCCCAATTTATTGCTTATGAAGACTAGGGTATGCAGGTTCCCATTCTTGTTTTATACATGTTTATAAATATTATCCTGTTTATATTTCGTTTAGGGTTAGGGTAAACTCAAGGACTATCAGTTCATAATCCCAATTTTTTAACTTAGTAGCTAGGGTTATCTTTGAAAATCTAGGGTTTTATGGCATTCTATTACAAACTTTGACAAATTTTGAGAACAATTCCACAATTGGCTTTGCAAAAGAAAAATGCTTCCATTACAGACTAATATAATTATATTATTATAATATGTGTTCAATTTCTTAACTGAATTCTCCTTATTTTCGGTTATTCTGAAGTATCCAAGTTTTAATTACCTCATGTATTTAATGTCGTATGAATTTAGCTTCAGTTTGCATAGTCTTTGCAATGTGATATCTTTGAATGAAGAAGTTGTATCATGTTTTTGACTTGCCATGGTTACAACTCTTAAAAGTGGGCTATTTTGCTCATATAATTCTATGTTTATAATTTTATTGATGCCATTGCGTAGTGATTTTTATCTTTTGCTTTTACAGTAGCACACGTACTTTGGTTTTCTCAAATATACCACTTTTATAAGAGCTTCCTCTGCTTTAGGGTTTCCTTTTGGGTCTATGAGTGGATAATTCAAATGATATCTAAGAAAATGTTTTTCCTTCCTTTACGTTATGTTGTTTTGGCCATTCTTATAAATCCTCGACTTACTTATGTTTTGTCATAAAAATTGCTAAAAGATGGTTTCAATTAGGTATATTCCGGTGTTCTATAGAATTCCTTTTAAGCACAAAAAGTGTTTTGCTTTTGGTTCCATCAAAATTCACTGTATATCAAAATCAATTTTGAGAAGTTCCTATATTATGTTGAAATTATGACTTTTGGTGGAGAAACCAGTTCAAATATATTTTAATGTTATGTATGTTTCTTTGCTTTTGGTGAAGAATGTAGTTTAAAAGGATTGGATTCCTTCCGCACCTTTGCTCTCATATCATTGTTAATTTTGTTGGTTCCTGTTTATTATGTTTTTTTTTCATATAGTCTTATTTGGATTTAGTAATATTAAATTAGAATTATGGGATGATTAGTTTTTACTTTAATTCGAGTTGCAATTTTAAATCCTCTATCAACACTATAGCTTACTCCTGGGAGTGTTCCATTCATGCATTCTCGAGACAACACCTAAAATCTAGATGGTTCATATTCTAGGCTCTTCACCGAGTGATTGTAGAGCTATTATGCATTTACTGGGCCTTGGGTTGTTAGTTTTATTGATCCATATTGCCACGTAGAGCATTCTAGTCTTAGAGCTTGATTTGATTAGTGTTAATTTTAATGCGGGAGTCTATGAACTAATATTGAAATACAATTAGCTGAGAATACTTACCTCTTGGCCAATTGTACTTACCTGGCCTCTTGTTCTTGTTCTGTTCCTCCCCTTATACCTACTTTCTTTTGGTCTTTTATGAGAATTCTTGCCAGTCTCATCCATTTTTCTGTGTCTGCTTCTATTTTACATTCTTCCATTTGTAGTACACCAAATTTTGCTATAGCATTTGCCACTTTGTTAACTTCTCTATAGGTATGGGAGATCGTATAATCTTTTAATTTTTCTAGTTGATCCCAAATCATATGGATCCAACTCTTTAGTTTCCAATTTGGGGTGTCTTTTCTTGATATTTCTTGTATACATAATAGTGAGTCCCCCTCCATGTCCAGTTTTTTGATGTTTTTGTGTGCACATCCATAGGCCTATGGCTAAGGCCTCCATTTCCACTTCATTATTAGTTGCAGATTCTATTTTCTTTGAAATTTCCCTTACAAGCTACCCTTTATTATTCCTTAATATGCTTCCTGCTCCAACTGGTCCTAGATTCCCCTTTGTTGAGCCATCAAAATTTAGCTTATATCTACCTTGCTCCGGTTCTTTCCACTTGACCCCCTTCCTATTCTCTGCTTTGTCTTTGAAGTTTCCTTTTGCTCTTTTTAGGTTTTCCCACTTCTTTTGAAGCTCTTCATCCCACCTAGTAAATATTGTGAAATTTTTTATCATGTTTTTTGCATTACGAACTTTGCAGATCCCTTCTTACATTTTATGTATGACCTTCTCCACTTCCATAGTTTTTTCTTGAAAGATTCAATGGTTTCTTTTTTTCCAAATGTGCCATGCTATCATGGATGGATCTACTATCCATAAATAAGCCCATAGTGTATTTTTATTGCCTCTTGGCCAAATAATTATCCATTCTTTAAAGTCCTTTTTGTCTTGGGCTGAGCCAACCTATTATATTCTGAATTCAATCCCAACACTTGGACGCACATGTGCATTCTAGCAACAAATGATTGACATTTTCACTGTTTTTGCAGCACATTATGCATCTGTTTGGGCCTTGAATTCCTATAGTATTTAGTCTTTCCATTGTGAGTATCCCCTTATGTAGCACTAACCATAGGAAGGATCTTGCCTTAGGGAGGACAACATAGTGCTAGCATAGTTTTCTGAGCCAATCCAATTTTGTTCTTGTTGTTATTTGTATAAGATATCCCATCTTAACGAAATATTCCCCATATTTGGCACCACACCAAATGATGTCATCCTCTTCTTTGGTTATTAAGATCCTTCTATTCTTTAATTCCTACTTCAATTTTGATTTCGGTTTTGTGGGGATTGGGAGCAGCTCTATACCTCTCCATTCATTGTTGGAAGCCATATTTCAAGTTGCTAGTTTTTACATAGTCTATTAACCTACTTCCAAATGCACTTTATATGGCTTCCTTATGCTCTTTTATCCCTTCTATATCTTCTAATGCCTTATAACTGTTCCAAGAATTTGAACAAAATTTAGCTTGTCTTCCATTATTTATTTTCCATGTAAGATGCTCTATTATTAGTTTCCTACTTTCCAAAAGGAACTTCCATATTGTTGAGCCCCCATTTACTGCTTCTATTGTCAGTATTCTCTTTGGGTTGGTAGTATCTAAATATTTAGCTTGGACCATCTTACACCATAGTCATCCAGGATCTCTATACATTTTCCATGCCAATTTAGCACCTAGTGCCAAGTTTTGTTCCTTCATTCTTCTTAGGCCCTCATCTTTTCATGATGAAGTTTTGTTGCTTTTTTCGTGAAACATCATCTTTTCATGATGAAGCATCCTTCCTTGATGGTAGTTCTTTTTCCATCGCATATAATTTATCTTCTTTGTTATGGCTATGAAAATTCTATCAACAAGAGTAACACAAAAAGAATTGATTAGTCTGACATTTTGAAAACCAATAAGCAATAATCAAATATTTAGAATTGCATATATAAACACAATAGATATATGCTAAGAATGATACCAATAGGATGTAGGAAACCCTTTCCAAAAGGGGATTATTTTTTGTTTCTTTATATTTCTTAACAAGGTGTATATATCATTACCATCTCCAAAATTCAAACATGTGCCTCCTCTATGGAGCACACATGTCTTCATCCTTAGGCCCACTAATGTTATGCTTTGGTGAAGGAGATGTCAAATAGAACAATGATATCTAAAAGGAGTATGATAGGTAGATACAAAGATTATTGTCTAACAAAATGCATAAAAATGTTAATCTTTAAAATTCGCTTTTGTAAAAATTCTTTTGAACACTTTAATTATCTAACATGTATTATTTACAATAATGACATTCAAGATTGTAGCATCTCTTGTGACTCTTAAGGTATTAAAGATGGTTATACTTCTATAGTCTAAATATAGGCATGTTTACCTAAAATATAAGAATAAGATATTAAGTTTGAGTTATAATCTAGACTTTCAATCATTGCTTCAAATATGATCAATAGTTATCACAGACAAAAGAAAAGTTGGACTAGAGAAAATTTGATTTTTTTTTAAATTTTAGAATCTATAACATATCAATGTATTCAAATAAATGTTGATAATATAAAATATTGCATTATATGAAAATTGAAGGAAAAGACCTTGAACAATGACCATTTTATTTTTAAAATTAGGTATAATGGTTATTTTAAGATTTATCTATTGTAAAATTCTCACATTTTTTGCAACTTGGATTTAAGAAACATTGTATTAGAGGTAAGAAGTACTACCCTAATGGAATCTTATTCCTAATTTATTTATGGTGTCAATTGTACTTTGTTTTTAGATATGTTTTACATTAATAAATCTTGATATCATTTAGCACTTTGCTAGTAAATTATATGTTTTCATTTCATAGGGGAGACTTGAAATAGCATAAAGGGACAAAGATGTAAATGGGTTATACAAAGTATGAAGATGAGTTGGGAAGAGAATAAATTACTATAGAAGTGATTGCCTACACAAATTACTAACATAATGAGCTCCGCTATGGGAGCTTAATGAGGATTACTGCTAAGATATGCGAACTATTTAAAAGATTAAATTGTATATTCATAGGAACAAATTGCCACAAGTATTAAACAAGAATTCTTTTGTACACAAGAATAATAATTTAAACACTCTGCATTGGAATTTTCATATAAAGGGGGGGGGGGAAAGAGGGCCTTAACTAATAGATTGTGTTACTTAGTGATTTTTGGGAATATTACAACCAATTGATAGATTGGAATAAACAAAAAACTTTAGATTATGTGATCAAATAACAATGTATTTAACTAATCTATTCAACTATATTGAAAGAAATATATGAAATGGCATGCAACCAACCTTGGTTCATTTGTACAAGTAATTAGATATAGGTACTAACACTTCACCATGAAACACGGTTCATCTCAACTATCTAACCACCTCATAGAATATTTACAATCATACATTATACCATTACCATATAATAAGATCACCATGTTGTAGATAATACTAATCATGATCGCTGCACATAGATAATCATCATAGATGATAAGTCATTGTCACACACTAGATATGATATATGTGAGAGCCAAATAGTCCCAATATGAACATTTCTTCATGTATAACCACCACAACCAACAATAGGCTTACGATAACAAATACATTGTCTTGATTGTTCCTATATGTGTAGTATCTTAGAACATCATCTAAACATATAATACTCTTTTCTATTATTGCATGTACTCTAGCTTTATCACATCTACACTTGCATAGCCATACATGCTTCTAGCAACACCCAATTTAATATATGATTACATATGATTTATTCTTCAAATGACTTGCGATTGTTACCATGATAACACCATATATATATGTAACCCTCTATGTTGAGCCACAACACTTCAAACTCTTGCCACATCATGCCATAAACAATTAATGTTATTCTGCTAGTCTATTGATAAAATCTCTTAAATAATTATTTGTAGATGAATAACATCCTTAAGTTCCAATATTCCTCTATAAAAAATTTACTAGATGAGAGGGTGTAGTATTTGACCTAAGATGTTAACCTCATGCATGAAAATGAGATAAATTCATTTCGTCCTTGCACCATTTTGACAATACTTGTAGTTTTTTTTTAAAGAACCAACAATGTTTACCTAAGTGTCAATTTTCTCCATCTATTCTTTTTGGGTTTCAACCATCTTTCCCATAAAATGATATTTTACATCTAGGTTTGGTTCTACTTGTTGTGATTGCCAAGATTTTTGGTGTAAATAAAGTCTTGTACACCTTGTTAATTAATTACTAGGGGACATAGGGTCCACTTATTTACATGTTAAGTTTACTTAGGTCCTAGGAATATTTCTAGAAGGTGTTAGTTGTCATTAGTTGTTATCTTATCTTTTGACTTGTAACACATGCGACCTAGGTAGTTGTGATAAGTTGTCACATATCATAAGATTAAGACACAAGTTTGTCATAATCTTATGTTGTCTTATGTCTCACCTTGGCTATATAACCAGGGGGTCTCTCATACATTGTACACATTGAATCATATTTGCATAATTGATAAGAATACATCTTATTCTTATCATATTCATATTCCCTCTTTGTGCTTTCCATTTGGCCTCTAGATCTTGGTAGGATATCTCTGTAGCCAATTCTAACATGGTACTAGAGCGGGTTGGGTGCCTTTGGTTAGCCATTTTTTGAGAGATATTGGTAAATATTGAAAAGTTGAGTATGCTCTTCTCTTTCATCATATGTTGATCTAGAGAATAAAAAAAACTTGATAGAAATGCCATATTTTAGGGGGGTTCCTCTTTGTGGCTCTTTATTTCAAGTTCAAATTGGAGCTTGTTGGTACAAATTTGAGCTCACCATTGAGTTTAAAGGGTTTGAGAAAGCCTATTTTTCCTTTTGTTTCATCCAAATCAGACATATGAGGCCAAATCTGTGAGGGTTTGAAGCTGAATAGTGGTTACCAAATCCAAAAAGTAGTTGCATTTTTGGAGCATTTTGGGTCAAATTTGACCTTTCCATCACTTCTAGAAGGGCCAAAAACCCTAAGATCAATTGTCAAATCATCCAAATATGAGAAGTTGTCCACCAAGGAAAATAAAAATTGCCCAGGGAGTCGTACCCCCCCCCCCAAGTCGCCATAAATGTGACAATACATTTTTTTCTAAAAATTTTAATATTTTCTATCCATCAAATTTTTTAAAATTTTTTATTTAAAATGAAAATAAATTATATAGCAGTCACTATATTCTTTTTCACATTTTTTTTGAAAAAAAAGTAAAAAAAAGAAAAAAAGGTCACATTGTCTTTATTTTCTGTAGAGTACTTGTAGTATGTAGGTACCTGCAAACATTGATGCCTCACCATGTTGAATATAGCCATTGGTCGCATTCCTTTTCAACAAGCATAGGCCACAAACCCGAAAAAAGTTCGACTGGGTAAATAAAAAACTGACGAATATTCTTCAATATTTTGCCCAACCAAGATTCTAGTACGGAAAAGGAATATACTGACCTCCACAAAAAGATTCCAGCAAATAGGTAGAAAAAAATATTCTTAGTGAAGATTCCTTGAAGATTCCACAAACCGATGATGACCATTTGGACATCAAAATTAACTTGGTGCAGCGTGTGACGACCATTCAACCGTCAATTTTAACTTCAAAAGTGGATGACACTAGCATAGTTTTGAAATGTTTTGCTCCCTCTCCGCTAGAGTTTCTGAATTGAGTCCAACATTGAAGCCTCATATCTTGGTCATTTTGACTCCCTTTTTGTGAGCAATTTTTTTTTTTTAAATTGGGCTAATTTTTTGTGCTTTTCATAGTGTTGTAAACAGGTTTTGGTTTTGGTGTCTGGATTTTCCAAAAATTGTAGATTCTCATAGGTGTTGCTGCTTCGTACTCATTTTGGGAACTTCAAGAGCTCATATCTTGCTCATATGGTAACATTTTTGGGCGTAATTTTTTTGAAAGTGTATAATTTTTTGTGTAATTTTTAGTGGTATAATCATATTGATCTCATTGTGTACCAAAAATTGTAGTTGATTCTATGGCCTAATTTTGGCATTTGCATGTACCAAGATCAAGACCACTTTTCTTTTTTTAACAAGTGGCACTTGTAATCACACTAAGTATAAAGTGCCACAAATCATATTTTCTTGGGGGGGTTTCATGATTGAGTAATTTTTGGGGGTGGGGGGGTAATCTTTTGCCTTTGTTGGCTTATGTCTCTTGATTGGTCTATTATGTGACTAAAATTGAGGAGTTTAATATGGGCATCAAAACACATCTTATTGTAATAAGGTTAAATCAATGGAACTTTAAGTCTTGGCGAGATGGAATCCTAACACATTGTAGGTGGCTTAATATTTTTCCATATCTCTATGGACTAGTTCCTAAGCCTTCATCAAAATGAAAGAGAGTTGTGTAGGACATGAAAATATAACATATCCTAGGAGTAATTGGTTGTAGTTGTGATATTGATACACAAATGACCACTGATGGTATTGAGATCCCTTATGACCTTATGACCAAACTTTGGGAGATGTATGGAGACTTGAATGAACCTCCATTCCTAGAGGATTTTGTTGTAGATTGTCTTGTTCCACTTGCAAATTTTTGACCTATTGATGATAAAACAGCCAAAAAACTTGCTCAATGGGAAAGGTATGGTAGTTTTGATGACACATAACCTTCTCCTTCTCCTCCAACAAATATATCTATTGAGACTTCAGTTTCCATGGATCCTAATCCAAATTTAGATGGTTCATCTTCTTCATCTATGAGTCAACATCTTGAGGTTGAGGACTCTTGTAATCTAGCATTGGAAGAATCATCTAGTTCATCATGTTTTGAGAACACAATGGGGGATGATAGGTGTAGTCAAATGACATGCATTGAGATCTCATCTCCTTCATCTACTGTTATGCTTGTGATGGCTTCTTGATAGGTATTTCAGACTTGTTTGTGAAGTCTCATATTGAAAATTTGGGAACCTTCATTGATGACATTCACCTTCTCTTTGATGGTGAAGATCCTTCTTTAGTTGTTACGAGGGAACACTTTGACCCTCTTGTTCAATCTCTACGTGATCATTCTTTGTAATTTGACATGATTGTAGATACTTTTGGACAACATTTGGAGGATGCTTCTTTTTCTTTAGAGGGGATATCATTGTCTTTAGATTATGTTCTACATTCATCTCTACTAGATTTTGGATTGTCCTCTTCAATAGTGTGGCCTAGAATGCCTATTTAGAGCAAGTCATCTTTCAACATTGACATTGAGAAACTTGAGCATACTTCAAAAGAATCATCATATATTATCTATCTTCCCTCATCTTCATTTCAGGATTGGGAAGACTTATTACATACATTCATGGTTTTGTTTCTTCCTAAGGGGAGGAACGTTGTTCGGCAAGATAGGATCATCTTCAACATTCAATATCGAGATTCTACTATCATTGCAAGAGACTCTCCATTGAGGTGGGGCTGTATTGTCTCTATTCTTCTTCTCTCTTATGGGGGGTCTTTTTCCTCACATGGGGTTTTGGCCTTCTCATTCTTCATTGAGAGCACTTTCCTTTTTTATCTTTCATCTCTCTTTTGGGGAGGAGTTTTGTCCCACTAGGTTTTATCCCTTTCTCCATTTTTGAGAGATTTATTTGCATTGTACATGGGTACCTAACATGGTCTCGTAGTCGAGACCCATGTTTGTGTCATTTTCATAATAATCATCTACTCCCTAAGTTTCACTTAAGGAGGGGTTTTGGTGTAATTAAAGTATTGTACCTATTTAATTCATTACTATGAGACATAGGGGAATTATTTACATGTTAAATTTACTTAGGTCCTAGGAATATTTCTAGAAGGTGTTAGTTTCCATTAGTTGTTATCTTATCTTTTGACTTGTAACACATGTGACCTAGGTAGTTGTGATAAGTTGTCACATATCATAAGATTAACACTTGTCATAATATTATGTTATCTTATGTCTCACCTTGGCTATATAACCAAGGGGTCTCTCATATATTGTACACACTGAATCATATTTTCATAATTGATAAGAATACATCTTATTCTTTTCATATTTGTATTCTCTCTTTGCGCTTTCCATTTTTCCTCTAGATCTTGGTAGGCTATCTCCATAGCCAATTCTAACAAAGATCATAAAGTAAAAACCAAGATGAACTTGCACAAATTATAAGCACACAAAATAAGACAAAATATATTATCAAAGATTTGATTAGGGTAAGTGGACCAAGATGGTGCACAAAAGGGGGTCAAAAGTGGTCACTTTTATTCTAAAATTAGTTAAACCTGAACTTGGAGGAGTAATTTGAGATTCATGCCCTCAAAATTTGAAGATACCAAAAGAACAAGAATTTTAGTACTTTGAATCTAGTTTCTAAAATACTAAAGTTTTCAAAAATAGATAAGATTAAGAGGATAAAATGCTTCGTGCAAACAAAAGATTTCCTATTTTTTCAAAAAAAATAACAGAGTGTCTAGTGTGCGCCCCTCAATTTTTTTAGTTGCATTTAATATTTTCAAAAAACCATTGGTAGAAATATATTTAAGAGTTAGTACTAGAAGTTGCATATTTTTTTATAATTTTTAATTGATTTTTTTTCATGATTTTTCAAAGTGGATGCATCCTGAAAATCTCATCACCAAGCATGGACATCACTAACTTACACCAAAATAATAGAAAATGCATTTTTTTTCCAATGTCTAAAGAATGAAGTGTAGAAAAATATTATATAATTTTTTTCAATTTTGAACAAGTAGGTCAAAAGTTATTAAAAAAAGTCAATACATGTATGTTTCTAATAACTATGGAAACATTAGTGAAAGAAATTGAAAAGAAATATTAATGTAGTTCAAATCTAAAAAAAATATATGGTTAGAAAACTTAGAATATGTGTGAAATTATGGTGGTAATTTTACTAATATTTGATTTATAATGTGTAAACCTAATGATGAGCAAGTTGGAAAATGAGAATTGAGGAGAAAAAACATGCAAAAATGAGGCAAATAAACCATCCAAGCCTAGGGATTGTCATCCAAGCCTAAATACAAGCCAAAAGACATACATGTTTTGTGCAAGACAAAATGTGTACATGTTTTTTGCAAGAAAAAATGCATACGTGTTTTTTGCAAGCCAAATATGTATGTGTGTTTTGTAAGCCAAATATGCATGTTTTTTGTAAAAGCCAAAACACGTACATGTTTTGTAAAAGCCAAAACGCGTACATGTTTTGTAAAATCCAAAACACGTACATGTTTTGTAAAATACAAAACATGTATGTGTTTTGTGTAAGACAAAACATGTACGTGTTTTGTAAAATTACAGGTAAACGAATAAAGAAAATAAATAAATTGTTGGTAAATGAATCATGCAAAGAAAATGAAATTATCAAAGAGGGGATAAAGCTAAAATCATCAAGTGTCTTATTTTAGAGGAAATTAGTATTGTTGGCATTAGAATATATATATTTAAAATTTAAAATTGGGAAACTATGTATTTATGTATGCAAAGGTAGATAAACACAATCTCAATTTCACGTTTAAGTACCACTATTGTTATCTAAAATATAGTGTTACTTTCTCACTTTGATAATATATATGCCAAACATTAAACACAAATCAAACAAGATAGTAATTGGTTATTATAAGCATTAGAAGTGTGCATTCATTTTTGCAATAGGAGGATTTTAAGACTATTAGTTCTAATATAGAGTTAAGTTGTCCACTTACATAAAAATAATATTAATAACCATTTGGTGGTAAGATTGTTTGGTGTAAATTCTAGTCATCTTAAGTGATTTCCCTTTAGTAAACCATAAGGATGACCTTTAGTAATAATCCACATATAGGGTTTTTAATAATGAATTGATAAACACAATATATATCTAGATTTTGATCTACTCACTATATTTTATAGTTCTAGCCTTATATAACTCGTTGCATAATATATTGGCACTATGCCAAAGGTGAGCATGTTTTGGCATGCACTAAAAGAATCATGTTCTTGAATCTAACAATCCAACTCTCTCTCCCTCCACCTCAATCTCTAACTCTCTCTACATCTCTCTAAGCATCATGTTTTGATAGTTTATGATGGAGATTTCAGAGTTGAGGGTTTAAGGATTAAATTTAATTATATAGGTTTTAGTGTTAAATTATTAAAGTTTGGTTTTAGGGTTTAACATATAGGGTATAAGCTTTAGGTATTAGTGTTTAGGTCATAGGGCATAGGGTTTACAATTGATGATATAGGGTATATGGTTTAGGTTTGAGAGTATATGATTGAGTTCTAAGGTTTAGGTTTGAGGGTATAGGAACCTTGAGGGTTGAAGGTATAAGGCTTAGGGTCTAGAGTGTATAGGTTTTATGACCTAGGGTTGAGTGTAGGGTTTAGAGTTGAGGGTATATAATATATAGTGTATAAGGTTGAGGGTATATCATTTAAGATTAAGTGTATAGGGTTGAGGGTTCATCCTCTAGGCTTTAGGGCCTAGGGTTAAGGGATATGGTTTAGTGTTGAGGGTATATGATATAGGCTTTAAGGTTGAGTGTATATGGGTGAGGGTTTATTATATAGGCCTCAGGGTCCAAGGTCAATAGGGATAGGGTTTAGGGTCATGAGGGTATATGGTATACATTTGAGGATTAATGGTTTAGCTTATAGGATTTAAGGCCCAGGGTTGACATATAGGGTTTAGGGTTGAGGGTATAGGGTTGAGTATATGGTTAAAGGTTTAACTTATAGGCTTTAGTTTCTAGGGTTGAGGGATATGGTTTAGGGAACTGACAATATAGGGTATATGGTATAGACTTTATCTCTCTAGAACTACCTCTCTCTCTACGGTTTAGGGTTGAGGGATAGGGTTTAGGGTTTATTGTATAGGGTATCTATGATTTACCTGGTTATGGGTATAAAGCTTAGGGTTATGGTTATAGAGTTTAGGGTTATGTGTATAGGTGTTAGGGTTAAGTACATAGGGTTTTGGTCAGTTAAATACATTGTAAGACCAAAACTAAGCAAAAAAGGTACACATGTTTTGTTAAGTTAAAAAATATACATGTTTTGTAAAGCTATATAGATCACCCGAGGTCTAGGACATCTAGATCAACTAGATCAAGGAGGTTGACGAGATCAACTAGATCAATGAGGTCGAGGAGATCAACTATATGATTATTTGGAATGGCTTATGTTAATGATGATTATGATATCAATGTAATAATAATGATGTTTGTTGATGAGGGTGCTAACCCGAGACATAGAATATCACACACTCAATAGAGAATATTATTTATTCAGAATGAAAATCTTACAAGTAGAGGATCTACAATCCTTGAGCTCTAAAATACATGCAAGTTACAAAATTACAAAAATTCCCCCTTTTTGCAGTATGTGATCTTTTCCCTCAAAAAGCTCCAAAAATCAGAAAACCTCACCCATAAATAGCTCCTTTTAAGTTTTGAAGCCAAAACAATATTCAAATTATGAGCTTTGGTAGTTTGGAGCCAAAAATTACAAATAGAAATTCAAATTTTAAAACCTTATTCAAAAATTAGCACATTTTTGAAAGTGCACTAACTTCTGGGAGCCATAACTGTTGACCGAGGACTTCATTTTTTGAACCATTAGAAAGGTCTCATTGTCAAGAACGTGCTCAAAATCTACCATGCCAATTTTGACAAGTTTTAGGGCTATTTAATGCCTCAAATCTGATCTAGAAGGTTTTCAAGTGCAATTCTGGGATACTGAAATTGCAATATGTTTCAAACTGGGAATGCTCTTGGCTTGATTCTTTCACCAATCTTATTTTTCCATTCTGAATCTTCCCATATAATTTTTGTCCCCAAATACCTTCAAATTCCAATACCTACTAAAAATAATAGCTGACTAGAAAAAGCAGAACAACAAAACTGAAAGTTGGGAATTACATTATGATGAAAAGGGTATCCAGAAATGCAAAAACATCAAAGAAACTACAAACAGGAAATGCAAATCTTTTTGGGTGATGCAGGATTTCCCTTACACCACTGGATGCTCTTGCCTCATTTGTACTGGTGTATGTGATTTATGCCATATATAGGTGAATGTTAATGTATATATGTATATGGTTTAAAATGAATCTAGAATGTATCTAATGAAGAATGTATATGTATGTTATGGATATGGAATGTAATAAACATGTAAGATGATAAGATGCTTAGAATAAAAAATCTAAACACTTAAGATTAATTTAAGCAATGATGATAAGATGCTTAAAATAACAAATCTAAATACTTAAGATGAAAACATGAAATGATGATAAGATGCTTAGAATAAAAAATCTAAAAAATTTAGATAAAAATTAAATGATGATAAGATGCTTTGAATAACAAATATAAATATTAAATAGATGAAAATGCAATGATGATAAGATGCTTAGAATAACAAATCTAAACACTTAAGATGAAAATTCAATGATGGGAAGATGGTTACAATAACAAATACAAACACTTAACACAAAAATGTAAAGATGAGATGAGTTGGATGGAGATGAAGATCAAGTAACTATCTTAATACATTGAGTGTAGGGACATATTGAAGAAATAGAGAATGAATATGCACATACAATCCATGATTAGGAAAGAGAAAAATGATGGTGATCAACAAGAAGCAATGGGATGGGATTAGGGATGGGATGGGATGTGGTATAGGGTTGAGGGTTGAGGGTATAGGGTTTAGGGATGAGGGTATATGGTATAGGGTTGAGTATAGGGTTAAGGTATTAACCTATTGGCTTTAGTTACTAAGGTTGAGGGATAAGGTTTAGGGAATTGGAAAAATAGGGTATAGGGTTTTGAGTATGGGTATATAGTTTAGGGTTAAGTCTCACATCTCCCACTCTCTACTCACCTCCCCTTCTCTATTGTTCTCTATCTCACTTCTCTCTCTATTGTAGATCTACCTCTCTCTATCTAACCTCTCTCTCTCCACTATCTGCCTCCCCTTCCTATGTCTCCCCTCATCTGTCCTTATCTACCTCTCCCTCCCTCCCTCCCTATGTAGATCTCTCTTCTATCTATCTCACATATCTTTTTCTCTACCTCTCTTCTCTATATACCACCTCTCTATATCTCTCTCCCATGTCTCTCTCCTCTCTCCCTTTAATATCTCTAAATTATTCATTATTTAGGGTGTAGGGCCTATGTTTTATGGGTTTAGGGTTGAAGGTGTAGGGTTGAGTATATGGTTAAGGGTTTAACCTATTGGAATTAGTTCCTAAGTTTGAGGGATAAGGTTTAGGGAATTGATGGTATAGGGTATAGGATTTTGAGTTATGGGTATATAGTTTAGGGTTAAGTATCACATCTCCCCCTCTCTACTCTCCTACCCATCTCTATGGTTGTCTATCTCACATATCTCTCTCCTCTAGATCTACCTCTCTCTATCTAACCTCTCTCTCCACTACCTACCTCCACTTCCCATCTGTCCTTATCTACCTCTCCCACCCTCCCTATGTAGATATCTCTTCTATCTATCTCACATATCTCTTTCTTTGCCTCTCTTCTCTATATATCACCTCTCTCTATCTCTTTCCCATGTCTCTCTCTCCTCTCTCCCTTTAATATCTCTAAATTATTCATTATTTAGGGTGTAGGGCCTGTGGTTTATGGGTTTAGGGTTGATGGTTTAGGGTATAGGGTTGAGTATATGGTTAAGGGTTTAACCTATTGGCTTTAGTTCCTAAGGTTAAGGGATAAGGTTTAGGGAACTGACAGTATAGGGTATATACTTTAGTTCCCTAGAACTACCTCTCTCTATCTAATCTCTCTCTCTGAGGTTTAGGGTTGATGGATATAGTTTAGGCTTGATTATATATGGTCTCTATGGTTTAGGGTATAGGGTATAGAGCTTAGGGTTATGGGTATATAGTTTAGGGTTAAGTGTATAGGTGTTAGGGTTAAGTGCATAAGGTTTTGGTAAGTTAAATCCATAATAAGCCGAAAACTAAATAAAGCATGTACATGTTTTATTTAGATAAAATAATGTACGTATTTTGTAAAGGTAAATTCATCACTCAAACTCAAAACTAAATAAAAAACATATACGTTTTGTTAAGTTAAAAGCATGTATGTGTTTTTTAAAGGTAAATCCATCATCCAAACTCAAAACTAAGCAAAGAACACACATGTTTTGCAAAGTTAAAAGAAAGTACATTTTTTGTTGTTAAAAGAACATACATGTTTTTGACACTATAGGCACTTCTAAATGGAGGTCAAAGTGAAAAAACTTAAGTTATAAACCAATAACGTGTATGTGTTATGGAAACATAATGCAAACATGTTATGTAATCATAACACATACATGTTTTGTTTAGTTTATATGCATTGGTAACAACTAAAAAATCACTTGATAGTTGTGCTGAAGGTCCCGCTACAATAGACTCTACTTGTTGTGCATTTTTTTCTAACAATATAAGAGATTTATTTGTTTTATTTGAGTTCAAATGATTGAAATGGATTGGAATGTGACAATTAACTGATTGCTAAATGTTTTTTGTTTGTATATCATTTTTTATTTTCAATTTTGATGACTATTTCATATTTTATTGATGATTTGCTAATTTAATTAAGTAATTTATCATTTAGATGTCAAAAAAGAGTAATTTATTTAAGTAATTTCATATATGTTTAAGTAATTTCATATATTTGTTTAAGTAATTTCATATATGTTCAAGTAATTTCATATATGTTCAAGTGATTTCATATATGTTCAAAAAAATTCAGATTTGTTTAAGTAATTTGATTAAGTAAATCATTTTTTTCAAATTACAATATTTATTAACATATATTCACTATTTTTTATTTAGGAACTACTGATATTAACCATGGGAAATAATAAGCGAGGACCACCTGAACAACTTGATGTAAAAAATAAAAAACAAAGGGAGCACATGAAAAGAATACGTGAAATGAGAAATGTTGGAGAAGGTACACCATCTATACCAACTGACATTAATGTAGAATCAAATACTGAAACACCTATTGAAAATATAAATGATGGATCAAGTTTACCAAATGCAAACCAAGAACAAGCACCAAACATCACACCTATTGAGACAAGGCATGATCAATCAAATGTACCAAATGCAAACCAAGAACATACACCAATCATAACACCTCCTTGAATTACTCATAAAAACCAAATTATCTAATTGACATAGATGAAAACACTTTGAAAACAATACCCGATAAAATTCCCAATTGCACTTGTAGAAGAATGGCTAATAAAATATGGAGAAACTATTTTGAGAGCTTAAGTGAAATTGGAAGGTGCCAATTGTTTGTTGAAATGATTAAAAATATTAATTTTAAAGACACTATGAATATCCTTGGCTTAAGATCATCAAATACCAAT
The DNA here is from genome assembly GCA_007258455.2 of Sequoia sempervirens. NCBI lineage: Eukaryota > Viridiplantae > Streptophyta > Pinopsida > Cupressales > Cupressaceae > Sequoia > Sequoia sempervirens. Next base: position 190,717,271 of record VDFB02358134.1, on the reverse strand, counting down.
GGAAAGAACTATTGTAAGAAATCTAATTAGTGTGTATCAATCAATAGGTTCAACATCGTGCACTAAAGATAGCAACATTACCCGACTTGTTCTTACATCAACTATAGTAAGCAACAAAACTAAAAAATATCGTTTGATTACCAAAACAAGTAGGTCACTAAAAATAAGTAAAAGAACACTATTAAATGCCATTGGGATATGTGAAACAATTGAGGATTCTAATAGTAATTCTTCATGGGTATTTTCGGGTAGACTTCCATGCAAAGATAAGGTTGTTGTTGATGTATTATGCGCGTTAATTGAATTTTTTTGGAAAGATAACACAAGAGTTTCACCCAATCAAAGAGATGTTGTTAGAAGGAGAATAGGATCTCAAAATCATGAACCACATACTAAACACTTTTTTGATAGACTCAAACTCAATTTTATGAAAAGTTTATCCAAAGTTATCGTCAAGTGAGAATTAGTCAAAGGTTTTTTGAAATGGTCAAACCTTTTTATGTTAGGATAAATCATGCACACACTACATGTTGTTGTAGGATGCATATTGAATTTTCCATGCATTACAATATTTATCATCATATATGTGTTACTTTGCATACTAACAGTGTTTTGTAGGAATGTGGTATACAATCCCTCCTAAATCATCAAGAGATTTTATTTCAAGTGTACTATGTAGAAGAGATGATGGCCAATTTTTTATAAGTTGTGTTTGAAAGGATCACGTGTTACTTGTGGTGGTTTGAAACTTGCAAAAATGCCTAAATTTAGAGAGGACACATGAAATTGGAAAAAAAAAACTAGTTTATTTTGGAAAATACAAGACAATGACATGTGGGGTTAAAGACAGAGAAGAGTTGAAGAGATGTGAGTTAGTGAACACAGATATTTTTGTAGCTAAATTTATGAGGATTTTTCAAGAGAAAATAGTTTGAGTACGCAATGCATACACATAGAGCTTGATGGTTGGATGAGCAATGCAAGTTATGTAAGGATACATTTCCTCTTGGTACCATTGTTTCTATTGTAGTTTTTGTTGAGAGTTATGCATTGCAAATGAAAAATGAAGTGCAATATTAGTATTACAACTCTTTTTAGGTTACTATTTTTGTACACATAGAATTCATGTATGCACATGGTAGCATAAAGACAAACAAAAAGATATTAAGAGAGTATCAATTTTCTACATCACCGATGATCATACTCATTTTGCAAAGTTTGTGGCTGCTTTAAAATTTTCTATGATAATTTAAGGGAAAGAAATATGAGATACAATTAATACATCATATTGTTAGATAATTGCACATCACAATTCAAGAATTCAAGGATGCTCTATTGGTTAACTAGGATGCATGTGACGAGTGGTGTTCAATACTTTTGGAATTTTAGTGAGGTTGGACATGGAAAGGGTGAACATGATGGTGCTAGATCATGTGTAAAAAGAGCCCTAGCTAGAGAGGAGTTGAATTACCAAGATGTTGCTAAGCTGAGCAATGTAGAAACAATTGTGCAATGGTGTAACTCCAAAATGAGACTAGGTAATCAAGGAAATTCTATGGTTTCTAGATATTTTTGGTTGGTAAATGAATATAATATTGCAAATTACCAAGATTTTTGTACAATTGTAGGATTGAGTGAGTTTCACTCATTTAGAAGTTCAAATGCAAGTTCATTGCTTATTTATATGAGAGAGATTGCATATTTTTTCCTTCGTGTATGAATTTTGTATGGAAAGATTGTGAATCAAAAGAGTGGGTTTAAGAATGGTCTTGCAGACCTTTAGTTCCCATTGACACATATCAAGTTCCACAAGCACTATAGTTGAACCAAATGGAAGTATCAGTGGTATTTGACTGTGTATCTAACCTAGTGCAACCTGGTATTGTGATTTATTAATTAGCTGAAATCAAATTTTTAGTACATTTTACATGGTTTTTAGAATTAGTTTATTCACTTAATGAAATGCAAGTCATATGTATGTAGTTATTGTTGATGAGAATAATGAAGAAGGAACAAATTATTTTTTATGTTGTTGTACAGAGGGGATAAAAAAATTGACTACCACAATCACTGATGGAGAGGGTATTGAGTATCCAATAGGGCCCATTGTTGTCACAAGAACATGGCTTAGAAAGTACCCTAATCCAAAATCAAATGTTTGGTTGTTCAAGGAATTTGAGACATATAGGCATATTCTTTATTACTCTAACCTTGTTGCTGCAATGAATATTCAATTGATTAACTATCATGGTAGGCTACTTAATAAGAATTTATGGAAAGTTCACGAAGCTAACCACAAGGCAATACTTGACACTATAAGGGTTAGAGCTGATCCACAAGGTTCAATAGATTGAATTTGGGCTAGTTGCAAGTATTCAGTATGTTGGAGCATTGGATCAAATCAATTCTATGAAATAGTAGAATAATTTTGAAAATTTTGTATATGTCATTGATTGATTGAAATATCATCTATTCATTGTACCAATTGTATAAAATATGATTTTTTATAAGTACCATCAACTAATTTGTATATATGTACAACTAAAATTTTGTATATAAAAATGACCAACATTCTACAAAATATTGGAAACATAATTTTTTTGTAAATATTATCAGATGATTTGTATCTATGCACATCTAAAATTTTGTATATATAAATGACTAACATTCTATGAAATGATGGAAACATGATTTTTTTTGTAAATATTGTCAGCTGATTTGTATCCATGTACAATTGAATTTTATTATATATATATATATATATTTGACAAAGATTCTATCATGATTGTACTAATTGATTGTAAATACGTGAGTTTTGTACATTTTGTTAGTTGGTTTGTGTGGTGCATGTTTTTGAAATCTGCAAAAGACTAAGCTTCATACAAGGTTAGTAAATCACAAATTCCTCAAGCATGACCCTATGAAATATCTTGCAAATGTTCCAAAATGCAACAAAAGATAAAAGAAAACCACAAGCATAATGAAAACACTCAACAAATTACCTATTCCATAGTGGATTGTTGTCACATGTGCTAGTGACCCTTTCCCAACCCTTGATCAATAGATAAAATGATGAAATGCAAATGGAGATTATGAGCAAGATGAGTTCTCAAATCAAGAGAGTAACCTTGCAAAAAGTTGTGGATGCATGAATGAGAATGAAGGCCTTATTTTATAGATTTTGTTGATGAGAGATTGGCCAAGATGGTGAATGTGGGACTAAAGATCCTCCAATGAGAAGATGACACTTGTCAAGTGGTGATAGGCCAATGGTTGTGCAAGATTTGGGAAGAGTGCCCATGAGAGGGAGAATTTGAATTTGAATTTGCAATAAATTTTGAGAGGGGGACAAGAAAAATAGCAATAAATGCAATGTTTGACTTGTCATGTTGAGGGAAAATGAGGTTTTTAATAAATCAATAAAATTGATTTATTGTGCAAGTGGAGATATCTAGAGAATGCAAGTGGGATGGGATTATCATTTAATCAGGGTTAGATTAAATAAATGATGATTATCTGATTTAATGCTTGATTAGGTGAGTTGACTTTTAAGACTTTGATATTTGATTTATTTAAATCAGAAAATGATGGAATATGATTTAGGATTTGATTTAAATGGATTTTTGATTTATTAAAAGGTTGATGATAATGTTTATTTGATTTTAAATAAATGATCCTAGGAGATGAAATTACCTAATGAATGGATGAAAGTGCACCTGATTAATTGATGAATGGTCCTAATGCAACATCTAGTTCGGTTGATGAATGAACCTGATCAAATGCAGAATGTTGATTTTGCATGTCTACATTTTGCCCCTCTTTGAAGCAATGTACTTGTTGCGTTGGTTCAAAGAATAACTTGCCTCGATCAAAATCAAAAAATTTCTAATTTTTCGGATGCCTATGAGAAAAGAAGTACCTGGTACATTGCCCCTCGAGTTAGTGAAAAGATTCGATTTGAGGTTGATCTATAATAAAGAGGTTCAAAATGGATGGTTATGAATGACGATGCAAATGAGATGATTTTAAGATGCTTAGAATAACAAATCTATATTATCCTAAACAACTTAAATGGTGATATGATGCGAGATGGATGAGATTGATGATGTGATATGCTGTGATTATGCAATGGATGATTTATGAGATGCTTAGACTAACAGATCTATATTATGATGATGATGCAAATGCAATGCATGTGAAATGATCGATGCTTCCTATTATGTATGATATGGATGATATGTGGTATGCTAAGACTAACAGATCTATATTATGATGATGAAGCATGTGAGATGATATGCAGAATTCTGATGATTTATGGATGCAAGATGAATGCATAATGGATGCATGGTGGATGTATTGGTGATGATGATTAACTATTCATGATGTGATGTTAGTGCGGAAATGAGATGATGACAAGAGGATCCAACAAGCCAACATAATGAGAGATGATGATGAGAAATGATGATAAGAAATGATGATGATAGATGGATGATTTTGCTTTATCAAGGATTGGGATTTTCAAGGGGTCACTTACTTTATGTTTGATAACATGCCTAAGCATGATGCATCAAGGTATAAAGGACCAGGATGGCGTTGTACTTAGTGTGATGGACTTTGACTCGACAAATA
>VDFB02358134.1:190645185-190705286 GCA_007258455.2 Sequoia sempervirens | reverse complement strand
AGTAGTGTATTTTCGTTTGGGGTATGTTTTGCGTTGAGGTGGTCCTCTTTGGTCGTTGACGTTATTGATGGTGGGATTATTGTTGGGTTGATATGTTGTGTGATGAGTGTTTTGGCGTTGTGGTTGGATTTGCGGTGCGGGTGTATTTTGGCGTGGATGACTAATGACCACCTTGGCGTCTATGACACCATCATTAGTGATGTTTTTGTTTCTCGCCCATGTGCAAGGTTTATCATTGTAGTTTGATGACGGGCGGTTGTTTTGCGGTCGTGATATGATGTTGATTCGATGGGTTGAGTCACAAGGGCTCTTTCGATGCTAAGTGCCTTGGAGATCAATTGATCGTATGTGGTGATACCCTGAACTTTGAGATGGAATGATAGACGACTTTCAAGATTGGCTATGATTATGTAGACTTGTTGTTCTTCTAGCATGGTCCATTTGCTCTGATTGGCTTTGGATTGCCATCGTTGAAGGAATGAAGTGAAAGATTCATTCTTCCCTTGTTTTAGAGCGTATAGTTCTTCGAGACCAACATCCATTGCAATGTTACCTGTGTAGTTCTTAATGAATGCACTTGTAATCTCTTGGAATGTTCTAATCCCTGTATGTAAGTGAGAGAACCATTCTATAGTGGGACCCGCCAAGCTTCGAGGAAATAGCCGCATCAGATACGTATCGTCATATGCGACTTCCATGCAATGAACCTGGAATTCCCTAATGTGATCTTCAAGATTTCCTGTCCCTCGATATTTTTCAAATTTGGGGATTTCAAATCCCTTAGGGAATGGTTTCATTTCTAAGCTCCTATCAAATGGATAGGGGGACAAGTTGCTTTGTGTTTTGGTTGTTCGCCCTGATTGAAGATTGAGTACTTGTTGCGAGAGCAACTTGAGTTGTGTCGTCATATCATTCTGAGGATCAGGGGGTGGGATGAATGTGTTTTGGGGTGTTGCAATCGTGGTTTGGATGGATGGGTTGGTTGGTGCATTGTTCAATGGTATCGGTATGTTGTGGCGGGCGAAGTAGGCTTCTACTTGCTTTTGGATGAATAATGATTGTTGTTGCTCTTGTTGTTGTTGCGCTAGGATTTTTGCTTGTTGTTGTACTTGTTGTTGTTCTAACAACGCTTGTTGTTCTGCTTGCTACTGCGCTTGTTGTTGATCTAACAATGCTTGTTGTTCTGCTTGTTGTTGTTCCCACAACACTTGTTGTTGGGCTGCCAATTCTGTTGCTTCTTGCTGATCTTGGTATTGCTTTAGTGCTTGCTGATGCGCTTGCAATTGCACTGCTTGTGCAAGAAGTTGTGCTTGTGCTTGTGCTTGTTGTGCTTGCGCTTGAGCTTGTGCTTTGGCTTGCGCTTGTGCGGCTTGTTGCTGCAATAATAGTTGTGCTTGAGCGACCCTTTGTGCTTGCAATGCTTGCGTGGCTTGGGCAGCTTGAGCAGCTTGTTGTTGCTGTTGTTGTTGTAATAATGCTTGAGCTTGTTGCACTTTTTGTGCTTGTATTGCGGCTTGTGCAGCTTGAGCGGCTTGTTGCACGGCTTTTTGTTTCTGCACTTGTTGGTATCCTCTTTGAAAAGCAGCTTGTAATGTTGCGTCAAATTGGTTTGATGTGGTGAACGTTGGTGGTGGTGGAGGTGGTGGTGGATTTGGAATGGTGGTAGATGATGATGTTGTGTTGATTATTTGGTTGGTGGATGGTGTTGTCGTGTTGATGTGGTGATTGGTGGATGGTGTTGTTGATGTGGTAAGTGGCGTCATTGATGTGATTGGCCCTTGAGAGACCATGCTTTGCAATGTTTTGGGGGTGTTTGATGATGTTGCCATTGCTTGTGTGTTTGTCGTTTGTTGTTGTGATGTCAACAATAAGTCTTTGAGCATTTGGCAAAATGTTTTGATTGATGGTTGGGATAGCGGTTTGATTGATACTTGGTAGGGGAGGCAACCCCAAGCCAAGGAGTGATGTGGATGATAATGGTAGTGGTGGGATAGGTGGAAATGTGAGGGGGGTGAATCCTTGCGAAAGTGTTGTGGTATTGAATATGCCCCCTTGTCCGAACATATCCCCTTCTTCTTGTGGATTTGTGAGAAGAGGTGTTTGTGGTGCTCCGTGAAAAGATGTTGATGATGGGTCATAATGTAAAGTGAGAGGAACATTTTGGTGTAATGGATTATGGGGGATGTTTTGTTCCAAGGTGGTGTTTGCATCAAGTTTTGGTTATTCACAAGGGGATGTGATTGAAGTGCAGAGGAATGTGTTTCCCTTGATGCCGTTGGGTTGAGTTGGAGCAAATGATGTTGTGATTTGTGGGATGTTTTGTGTGATGTTTTGAGATGGGGTGTAGATGAAATGGGAATGGTGGATGAGATTGGTGGAAAAGATGTCTCTACTATAGTACTCACATCAAAATCCGAAGGCAACTTGGCCCCTTGTTTTGCTAGTTCAAGCATGTATATAATCATGATGTTGATGATTCTATGGTTGTCCGGATTTTGGAGCATTTCAGCTATTTCTTCGTGAGACATTCCAAAGGTGAGGTCCTCCCCTTGATTTTCTTTTGTGGGTTTTGTGATGATGAGGGGATCAATGGATTGCTTGATTCTGCGAGATTCATTTCTGCGTTTGTTTGGCTAAGGTCACTTGAAGCGGGAGTTTCTTTGTGGGCTTCCATACTCTTCTTGTATTGAGATCTTGTTTGAACCATAAAACAAGGATCAATCTTCGAGAATATGGAGATGAATCTCTTGATTCCTTGGATTAATCTCTATTTTATGTCCCAAAGTGAAAGTTTTAGGATGCTTTTAGGATCAAATGTGATGATGATATGATGGTGATGTTTAAAGATGGATGTTATGGATGTTTTGACTTTTGATAGATCTTGAATGAAATACTAGGCTTTGGATTTTTGATTGGTTTGATTTTTGGATTTTGAGATTTTGTCCTTGATCTTGATTTTGATTTGATTTTGATTTTGAACAAAAAGACCCTAAGATGTTTGATAATGATCTAAGGATAGTTGTGTTCAAAGGATGATAATTTGGATATGTGTGAGGAGAAGGATGCATCTACCCACACCTACCCAAACAAAATGATTGTTTCACTAAGTATATGGAGAAGGATTCATCTACATACACTAAGCTAGACAAGATGATTTGGATGACTTTGACTAAGGATATGCAAAAGGATGCATTTACACATTCCTAGCCAAAGGTGTTTTGATAAATGTTTTCAAGGACTTGGTCTCAATGATTTTGGTGTTTGCTTGATTTTGTCATAAAGCCTAGCACTTCAAGGATGATTTCAAGGTTTTTCAAGAATGATTTGTGAGATGAATTTTGATGTTTTGAAAGATGGATGAAAGAGGTTTGATTTGTTTTTGATCCCTAGATGAACCTAAAAAGACCACTTTGTTTTCCTAGACCTAGGTATTGAAGAGCATGCATATGCTTCCTAAAGACCTTTGTAACCAAGGATTGATTTCATTTGAACTTTCATTTTCGGATTTTCAATGATTTTTACTTTGGGATTTGGAGTCTTCAACACACATGAAAGTTCATTTTGCTTATCTTTGTTTAATGGCTTTATTTTACCAAAAACACTCTCTTTGATTAAAGTTTCAAACTAAGATGTCCAATGTCTTAATTTCTTAAAACCCCACAAGATATTTTATGTGGAAATTCAATGAACTTAAGGCAAGGGTTTTCCTATTGTTTACTCAAGAAGACAAATTGAGGTATAATCCAATGCTTAGGAACCTCTAAGGACGTGAATCCCAAGGGAAAGCAATAACATATGGATTGAGTCAATGATATTTGTCTTCAAGAGGGTTTGAAATTTTGAGAATCATGTTGAATGTTTGTTTGCAAAATGTTTTCGAATACAACACTGTGTTTTCAAACAAGCAATGTAACATCCTAGCCTAATGGGTACGTTTTTCTTAGTGGGCTTGCCTCATTCCCTTCATAGAAGAGATGATTTTACATGCAACCAAGGAAAAATATAAAGGTATGATGAAATCCTAACCTCTATATTTCAACCAAGATCGGACATGGCAAGTAACTTCTTGGAATCTAAGTTCCAATGCACCACTTTGATAAACTCGCTCAATGGATAAATAGGCCACTACAAAACAAGGGTTCTAGTTCGGACTTTCCGTTCGGGAGTTGACCCAACGTGGCAAGAGTCCCCTTTCAGATCCATCTTGTCGAGAGTCAGCCGCGTGATATTGGCATTTCTTCCAATATCCACATTTATATCCCGGTTGGAAATACTCTGGGTTGAGTGTTCTGGTTGAGCCGTTCCCTTGGGTGATTACTTTTTCCCACAAGGCGGGCCCTCTAAGATAAACAAAAGCAAGCAAAGACACAATTCGTAACTCGATCAATCTTTGATGGCACAAAGAAAGAGAATGTACGCGAAAGTGCCCCTACTCACACTCGCACAAGATGTTCAATTTTTAAGCCCAAATCGAAGTGTTTCAAAGAAATGAAATGCATTTTGAGTGTTTCTCTTGCACCCTAGATCACATGAAGCGCAAGGGGAGAGGATACGCATTCAAAATGCACCCAAGACAAAATCACAATTCAAGCACTTGTTCGTTTTATAGCCTTCAAAGCAATTGTGTGATTCGTTTTAAGCACCAAAATGAAGTGTGAGTTTTGTTTGTTCAATTTTTAGCCCCAAACAAAATCTAGTAAGTTTGTCCTAAGATTCATTTTAAGCCCTTTGCAATGAAAATCAAATTGTTCATTTTAGACCCAAATGAAAATTAGTGTTCTAAAACGCAAAGATAAACAACTTCATGAAGTAGTGTTGATCAAACACTTTGAGTTTTCAAAAAAATTCTCCTCCTTTCGTTTTCGTTTGCCTTGTGCCTTCGTTGTTCATTTTGTACCTTTTCGCCTTCGCTTTTCCTTCGTTTTTACCTATAAACAAAAAGATGATTATGTGAGAATCCAATTTTTTTTAATTTAACTTCAATCAATAATATGATCTCAAATGAAAGGACAAATGATTTGGATGATTATGATAATAAAAGGAGGATTCCTAAATCAATCATGTTTTGATATTGATTTTGTTGTGAAGGTACCACACTTGTTAGATCCATTCTTTTCTTTATCAAAATTCACATGTATTGAGTCAATCAAATCGATCATAAAGAATAAATTTCTCAAAAGCATGCTTATGATTTCGAAATAACTATAATAATGTGGCAATTTAAACTTTTGAAAAGTCAATGAATTGTTTTAATAAATCAGCCATACACAAAAGCCTCCTTGTATTCTCAAATGTTGGCTATCATAACAAATGTGATAATAACATTAGGACATTTATTATAATATGAGAGAATATTGAATAAAGATGCACTCAATCAAAATAAATCACTAAAGATCTTCATCATGGCGCTATGATTATGGAGATATGAATTCCAAGTGGTCAGTTCAGAAAAGTTCACAGCCTCCCTGCAAGGCGTCATGGTCTGTGGCGAGGTTGTCATGATCTCCAATTGTTCACAACTATCACCTTAATCTATTCAAGCCACAATAATCAAGATAGTATGGTTAATGTGAGCTGCTATCATCAAATGATTAGGTCATAATATTTCACAATCAAAGGTAAAAAGTTAATAGTTCGCAGATCAGACAAATATTTGAAGAGTCACGTTTTAATACTGCACATGCTTCTTGAGTGCATTGTTGAGATGACTTTATGTGAGTGAATTTAGTGCTTCATTCGGCCCTCAATTTTTCCATCAATTTTGTCCTTCCCGCACAAGTTGCCACACACATCCAATCACACTTAGATCCATGACTTTCATCCTCTAGATTTAGAGCCTTGGAATCACATTTAAATGTGCTGCACATGTATTAATGACAGAAGACAATGTAAGGGGAATGAATAAATACAAATCAGATTAGACAGCATACAATCTCCAAAATAAAGAAGAAAAAAAAACTCAGTGTGAAGAGATCATTAAGAAAATAGTCCACACGTCTCAATCATTGATTGGCTGGCAGGCAACCGATCCATCCTTATCTGACCAAACCAGGGAATGATATAATTTTATTTATGAGTAAGCAAAAGGACAATGACTAAAGTGAGCTGGTTAAATCGATAGACAAGTGAGCTGGTTCAAAGCAAAAACACCCTCTAGAGCAAATACAAAAAAGGCATAGCGCGCAGGTTGAGACTGGAGTTGGAAAAGATAGGAGAGCAAGTCTTAAATCATAGAATCCAACAAAAGAAAACAAAGTGCAAAAAAGAAAAAAAATGTCTTGTCTTTTATTCCACACTCCTTAGCTCTGACCACAGTTGTTTCAAGCAGCGATGCAATTGAACCCAAAGACCTGCAAACACTGGCGGAGTCCATTTACTTTGACGGCCATAGCACTGGCAGTAACACTTGGCGGCGTTAAGAATGAATTCAAAAACTACGAAGACACATTTTTAATAGCTATCTACCAGCGAAGTGACAGTACAAGTTTATAGCAAACATAGTTGAAAGTCGGGCCTCTGAAACTCCATGATTGTTAAGGTGTTTGGCACTCCACTTTAGGCGCTATTTTGAAGTCATGTTTACCTTTGTTGAGATGGGAAAGCATTTTAGAATCCTGTGTTATCTGCAAAGCCATCAATGTGGAAGAAAATGAGTATTAAATGCTTCGTACTGTCAAGGTTATTTATCCTTTTCAATTGCAAGCATCATTGTCACAGAGGTGGAGACTTGGTTTGCAACAGTTGTCAGCAAATGTAAAAAAATAAACACTGAAAACCTGTATAGCTTGAACTACCAGAAAACGTCCAAAATGAGGATGTATGGGCAAAACACGCATCTATTTGATAATAAGCCTCAAGGGTATGGAATTAAATGGATGATGAAGGACTTGGATTAGGAACGCCTTCTTTTGGATGATGATTTCGGTGCCACAATGACATACAACATAGCAAACATAACTTTGAATATACAACATAAATTGCGCTTTCACATATACCAACGAGTCGGGAATTTTATCTATTACCAGTGCAAAATAGATTGTTATTACTGCTTGCATGCAAATCCAAACATAACGTAGTAGTGATATAATAGATGATCTTTCAAAATGTATCATAGTGCAGCATTTATATCTACTAAAATGATCATATGTAATGCAGATATAAAGTAGATGCACGCAGCCCTCCTTCTAGCACCAAAATGTGGTGCATGTTTTTGAAATCTGCAAAAGACTAAGCTTCATACAAGGTTAGTAAATCACAAATTCCTCAAGCATGACCCTATGAAATATCTTGCAAATGTTCCAAAATGCAACAAAAGATAAAAGAAAACCACAAGCATAATGAAAACACTCAACAAATTACCTATTCCATAGTGGATTGTTGTCACATGTGCTAGTGACCCTTTCCCAACCCTTGATCAATAGCTAAAATGATGAAATGCAAATGGAGATGATGAGCAAGATGAGTTCTCAAATCAAGAGAGTAACCTTGCAAAAAGTTGTGGATGCATGAATGAGAATGAAGGCCTTATTTTATAGATTTTGTTGATGAGAGATTGGCCAAGATGGTGAATGTGGGACTAAAGATCCTCCAATGAGAAAATGACACTTGTCAAGTGGTGATAGGCCAATGGTTGTGCAAGATTTGGGAAGAGTGCCCATGAGAGGGAGAATTTGAATTTGAATTTGCAATAAATTTTGAGAGGGGGACAAGAAAAACAACAATAAATGCAATGTTTGACTTGTCATGTTGAGGGAAAATGAGGTTTTTTAATAAATCAATAAAATTGATTTATTGTGCAAGTGGAGATATCTAGAGAATGCAAGTGGGATGAGATTATCATTTAATCAGGGTTAGATTAAATAAATGATGATTATGCTGATTTAATGCTGATTAGGTGAGTTGACTTTTAAGACTTTGATATTTGATTTATTTAAATCAGAAAATGATGGAATATGATTTAGGATTTGATTTAAATGGATTTTTGATTTATTAAAAAGGTTGATGATAATGTCTATTTGATTTTAAATAAATGATCCTAGGAGATGAAATTACCTAATGAATGGATGAAAGTGCACTTGATTAATTGATGAATGGTCCTAATGCGACATCTAGTTCGGTTGATGAATGAACCTGATCAAATGCAGAATGTTAATTTTGCATGTCTACGGTTTGTATATATGTATAGTTGATATCTTTCATTGAACATTTTGAAATTTTTTGTACATTTTGTTAATTACTCACACATGTAAAATAAAATGTTTTCCTTTTTAAAATATGAATGTGTTTTTATACATTGAAGAGAAAAAATAACTAAAGAAAACCTTTAATAATGTCTAAAACTATTGAAAATTAGACAATAGGGCTCTTGAGAGAAAAAAATCACACAATGAGCTCAAAACATTTAGGAGAGTTGGGGTGAAAAATTGAACCATGCCTAATGTAGACATGCCCACCGAGACATGTTGGCATTGATGGTTTGGCCCCACAAAGAAAAAAACAAAATTTAAGCTTGCAACTTAAACATTGCATGCATCTGATGATTTTTGGGGCAGCAAAAAAAATTTCACCATGGCTTAATGGATTGGAGATATGAAAAAATGAGAGAGGGTATTTTAGAGGGACCCTACAACTCCCTATAGTTTGAAATAGAAAATTTTTAATTGCCATAATTTTTGAGCAATATCTTGTCAAAATTCACCACTTTTTGGCATTTAGGGTTCGTAAGAGAAAGTACTAGTACAATGTAGCTTGGAACGATTTGGTATGCTGGGGTGTGAAATAGGACCTTTCCTAGCATTAAACCACCCACCTGAACATGTTGGAATTGTTTGTTTGGCCACAAAATGGACGAAACAAAAGTTAGGAAACATTACAACTTTTTGTTGAATGCATTTGACAGTTTTTGGGGCGGAAAGAAAAACTTTCACCATAGCCAAATGAATTGGAGATATGAAAAAATGAGAGGATATTGTAGATGGACCCTTTACCTCCATGTACCTTCAAATAGAATGTTTGTATGCACCACAGTTTCTGAGAAAAAACTCATCAAAGTTTGTCACTTTTTGGCATTTAAGGCTCTTAAGAGAAAGTGTCAGTACAATGTAGATTGCAACGATACGACATGATGGGGTGAAAAATAGGACCTTTTCTAGCATAAACCTACCCAATTAGATGTGTTGGCACTATCATTTTGGTTGCACGATGGACAAAAAAAAGTTATGCAACATTAGAACTTTTCATTGAATGCATTTGACGGTTTTGGGGTAGTAAGAAAGACTTTCACCATGAACAAATGGATTGGAGATATGAAAAATGAGAGAGAGTATTGTAGAGGGACCCTATACCTCTGTGTACCTTCAATTTTTTTTTTTTTAAGATCCACATTTTTTGAGAAATAGCTTGTCAAAGTTTGTTACTTTTTGGCATTTAGGGATCTTACGAGAATGCATCAATATGATTTGACATGCTGGGGTGAAAAATATGAAATTTCCTAGCATAAAAATTATCACTTGGACATGGTGGCACTGTTGGTTTGGCCGCACAATGGAAAGTTATGCAACATTGCAAATTTTGATTGAATGCATTTGACAATTTCAGGGTAGCAAGAAAAAAAATTACCATGACCAAATGGATTGGAGATCTATGAAAAAATGAGAGAGGGTATTGTAGAGGGACCTTACACCTCCATGTACCTTCAAACAACATTTGTAAGTGCCACAATTTTTGAGAAATAGCTCATCAATGTTCATCACTTTTTGGCATTTAGGGCTCTTAAGAGAAAGTTTTGCTACGATGTAGTGTGGAACAATATGACATGCTGGGGTGTGAAATAGGACCTTTCCTAGCATAAACTTCCCAATTAGACATGTTGGCACATTTGGCTGCACAATAGATGAAATCAAATTTACACAACAATGCAACTTTTCACTAAATACATTTGATAGTTATGGGTCAGCAAGAAAAAAATTCACCATGAAAAAATGGATTGGAGATATGAAAAATGAGAGAGGCTATTGTAGAGGGACCTACTATTGGAAGTCTGTCTAGTTTATGTTGTCATTTATGTCAATATATCTATGTTTTTGCATTAATGTCAATATTAGAGTTGCATTATGTTGTCATTAGTAGTTCCATTGGTGTCAACCTCTAGTGTTTCCTTGATAAGCATGTGTGTGGTTGAATTGTTGTAGTGAAGTTGGCTTGGTTGTGATGAGAAAGTGTTGCGTATGATGAAATGGTTTTTGTGGTACTTGGTTTCCAAGTGCTTTTGAGAAAAATTAAATAGAAGAGGAAACCATGTGGTAAAGAGTGTTCAGTGTAGTAGAGTAGTGTTCTGGTTTTTTGCTTTGCATTTCTTCTGTATGGAATATTTTCTTATGCAGTTCAAATATGTTTATTAGAGGTGTTTAGAAGTGTTATATCAAAAAATTTTTGTCCTAGATCATTGTGCAAAGAAAGTTGTGTTCACTAGTGTGTGAACTGTGAAAGTAGTGTTGTTTGGGAGAAATGATTTTGCTTCGCATTTCTCTATAGTATGGTTTCTAGTCTTGTAGATCTAAGGGTGTGATTATATTACTCATATATATATTTTGTCTATGTTGTTCAAAGTTTGGTACTCCACAAGGTTGGATTCATGTGTAATAATATGTGGAAGGCTAATTGGTTGTACAAGATGAGTATGTTCTTTAGGTGAAAGATGTTGTGAAGGAATTTGTTAGATTTCAAGACGCTGATGGAATATTCCAAATTGTGTTTAAGTGTTGTGTGTGGTCCATGAGTCATCTTTGGATTTGGTGAAGTGTGTACTCAAATGATTAATGGTGTTAACACAAGGTCAATTGACGTTGAGTGTTTACACTAATTATGGATATGTTTCAGTGTTTGTGGAAGCATGGCATGGAATGTATGCGTGGATTTAGGTTTGAGTTAAGTTGTGATGTGGTCTAGTTTCATTCCTCTCCATTATGGGAATGCTTAGTTGCAACCTAATTTGAATTTGCATAGTTAAGGTGAATAGTTGACCTTGTAAACTTTTTCCAAGGTTGTGATGGGTATATATATGTGTTGAGTTGATGAAGGATGCATGTGTGATGTGAATTATAATGTGAAGTACTAAAGTGAAAAGTGTAGTGTGAGCTTTAATGACTAACACAACTGGAAGTAGTGAGTAGAAGGTGTCTACATTCTTTAGAGAGAGTGTGAATGTGCTGGTGGTGCAATGGTGGAACTTTTTTGTTGCTCTAAGATGGATTTCTCATTGTAACAATCTTCTTTCCTCTTCTTTCTATTCTAGTAGTGATCCCTTCTTTCTTTTGGGTAGTGAGCCCTCCAGTAGTGAGCCTATTGTATTTAGTGTTGTAATTACTTTATATTATGAGCTAGTCCTCACAATGATTTTTCCCTTCTTGGGTTTTCCATGTAAATCAAGTGTTATGTTGTGTATGGTGTTGTGTTTTAATTTTTTGTTATTTACTCTCATGCTAAATAATTATAATAGATTAAGGTTAATATAGATCTTAATGTTAATGAGGGTATTAATGTTTTAATGTATAACTAATTCACCACCCCTCTCAATTGTCTTGTGCATTCAACAATTGGTATCAAAGAAAGGTTCCTTAGAAGAAAGCTTAACCAATTGAGGTAGATCTAGGATGGTACACAAGAAGGATACTTCTCTATTTGATGGATTAGATTATGCATTTTGGAAGACCAAGATGGAAGCTTTCCTTGTTTCACTAGGGTTTGGAGTTTGGAAGTTTGTTGAATCTGGATATATTGTTCTTGCAAGTGGTCCAAGCACTGATGATGAGATCAAATCCTATGTGAATAATGGAAAATAAAGGTATGCTCTTTTGAGTGGTCTTTCTAATACTGAACTTGTGAAAGTTATGAATCTAAAATATGTTAGTGAAATTTGGAAGAAGTTGGAAAGTATCTATGAAGGAGATTAAAAAATTCAAGAAAGCTAAGATGCAAAACCTAAAGATTAAATTTGAAACACTACGGATGCTAGAGGATGAATATATTACAAGATACATGCATAAAGTGGACGAAGTTGTCAATTCCATCAGAGGCCTTGGTGGAAACTTAACAAAGATGAGGTGGTAAGGAATGTACTAAGAACTTTGTCTAAATATTATAGTCATAAAGTCTTTGCTATTGAAGAAGTTTAGAATTTAAATTTGTTTTCTAGAGATTAGTTGTTTGGTGCTTTAGCTGCCTTTGAATTGAGAGAGTTTGGTCCAAGTGATTCAAAGAATGAGATTGCTTTTAAAGTTGGAAAAGCTGAAAAGAATGAAGAATCAAATTTGGATGATGATGATGTAGAAGAAAAAATTGTGAGGAGATTGAAAAAGGGCACTAAAAAATATAGAGGTAAGTTACCTTTCAAATGTTTCAATTATGGAAATATTGGTCACTATGCTTCAAGATGTCCTATCAAATCTTCAAAAGATAAATATAAGGAGAACAAAGGTAAATCAATTAAGAGAAGTTATTATGTTAAAGAAGATGCCAATATATTTGATGATGAACCTGATTACCCTAATGATGAGAATAATGAATGCTTGTTCATTGCTCTAAATGATGGAACTAATTCTACTAACTCTGAGAGATGGATGAAGGAAAGTGCTTCGAAAAAAAGGTCATAATATTGAAGGAGAAATGGTGACTGATTTTCATGCTAGAGAAGAGAAGAATAACTAGATCATTGATAGTGGATGCTCAAATCACATGATTGGTGATAAGAGTATGTTTGTTAAACTTGAGAAATTTGAAGGAGGTATTGTTAAGTTTGGTGATGATATATCTGCTAAGATATGTCGAAAAGGTTCAATTAGTTTTGATGCCAAGCATAATATAGATGTTGTTCTTTATTTTAAGGGCCTCCAACATAACCTTTTGAGTGTAGGACAAATGGGTAGCAAAGGATATAGCCTTGTGTTTCAAGATGGTCGTTGTAAGATAAAAAAAGGTTCTAGAACTTTGGTTGTTGCAGGAAGAAGAAAAAATGGAAATGTTTATCAACTCAAAGGTGCTAATGGTATGTGATTTATGAATAAAATTAATGAAAGTTGGATATGAAATAGAAGAATGTGTCACCTCATTTTTGATAGCCTAGTAAGGATCAACTCAACTCAAGTTGTGAGAGATCTGCCAAAGATTACAAAGCCTATCAATGTTGTCTGCAAGGAATGTTAGATTGGGAAGCAAGCTAGAAAGAGTTTAAAAGTCAAAGAAAAATCTACTACCGGTCCTTTGGAGTTGGTGCATGCAAACCTTTGTGGACCTACTAGAATAAGAAGTTTTCAATGTGTTAGTTATTTCATTTTATTGATTGATGATTATTCTAGAATGACTTGGTTTACTTTTCTCAAATAAAAATTAGAAGCTCTAGATAAGTTTAAGGAATTTAAAGCTATGAATGATAATGAAATGGATATGAGAATCAAATGTTTGAAATCTGATAGAGGTGGATAATTCACCTTTAATGTGTTTAACAGTTTTTATGAAGTTCAAGGAATAAAGAGGCATTTGTCAGCCCTATGAATCCTTAATAGAATGGAGTGGTTGAAAGGAAGAATATGTTTGTTCAAGAAGCAACAAGAACAATGATGAAAGAAGAAAACCTACTAGAAGTCCACTAGAGAGAAACAATTTATATTGCAATCTACATACTTAATAGAGAACAAGAAAGAACAAATAGTTCAAAGACTCCCTATGAGTTATGGTATGAAAGGACTCCTACTGTCAAATATTTTAGAGTGTTTGGAAGAAAATGCTATATCAAGAGAGATGAAGAAAACTTAGGAAAGTTTGATGCACGATCTAATGATGGAATCTTCCTTGGATATTTTATAAAGATAAAAGCTTATCGGTGCTACAACAAGAGTTTGAAAAGAATTGTTGAAAGTACAAGTGTCAATGTAGATGAAGGTCTACATAAAACTTCAATGATGATAGATGGATATGAATTAGATAAGTCCTCATGCAGAGAAGAAGAAAAAGATAAAGGTAAGGAAAATGAAGTACAAGTTGAAGAGGAAGAAAAGGATCCCTAAGACCCCTAACTATGTGTAGAAGAATCATTCTTAAGATCAGATCATTGGTGAAAAAAGAATAGGTGTATTGACTAGAAGAAAGGCTTCTATGATAGAAGAACAAGTAAAATTATGTTTACTTTCCAAAGTTGAACCTAAAATAGTGGGTGAAGCATGCAAAGATGAGTATTGGATCAAGGCTATGAAAGAAGAAATAATGCAGATTAAGAAGAGTTAGACTTGGGAACTTTTCCCAAGACCAACAAACAAGAATGTGATTAGAACTAAGTGTTCCCGAATAAGCTAAATGAGAATGGAGAAGTTGTTAGGAATAAGGAAAGGCTTGTGTGTAAAGGCTACTCACAAGTGGAAGGAATATAAATTTTGACAAGACATTTACTCTAGTAACAAGAATGAAAGCTATTAGGCTATTTTGACTTTTGCAGCACACAAGGATTTGAAAGTATATTAGATGGATGTGAAGTCTTCATTCTTAAATGGTGAGCTAGAAGAAGAATTTTATATTGAACAACCAAAAGGATTTGAATTATTAGATAATATGGTATGTAGATTGAAGAATGCATTGTATGGACTCAATCAAGCTCCTAGAGCTTGGTATGTAAGATTGGATAGGTACTTGTTGCAACAAGGATTCAATAAAGGTACCACAGATAACAATCTTTATTTTAAGGTTGAAAAAGATTAAATCTTGATTGTGGTTGTGTATGTTGGTGGCATAATTTTTGGAAGTAATGAAGCAATGTGTAAGAGATTTTTAGAACAAATGTAGAATAAGTTTGAAGAGTCAATATTTGGGGAGATGAATTTCTTCCTTGGAATACAAATCAATCAGAAAAAAAAAGGTATATTCATTTCAGAATAAAAACATGTTAAGGAAATGTTGAAGAATTTTGGAATGGAAGACTCTAAATTGTAAGGAAGCTAAGGTAGCAGAAAAACTTTGTACACTAATCTTGAGAGGAGAATAATGCAAAATTTTACAAATCTTTTTGTCACAAAATATTAAACAAAATAAAACATAAATATCATGCATACCACAACACTGTGATTTACATGGGGAAAACCTTTTCGGGAGAAAAACCACACTCCAAAATCCACCCAATATATTATTCATAAATCATAAAGATTATAATATACTTTCAAAGAAAACTTCTCATAGGAGTATCACCAACCAAAGACCTAGAGGCAACACAACTACTATCAAACTCTCAAAATACATCACAATACACAACCGTAATACAATGCTTTCATAAAATAGGGTTTCCTTATAGGGAAATTAAAGATAATAAAATATCGACTATTAGATCTAAGACCTAATGATGAACGGTCCAAATTTACAATAATAAAATATAAATAAAAATTTCCTTTTAGGGGCACGCTACCACTAGCTTGGGGGATGATTCACTTGGACCCCTCAGGGGGGGAAACCCCCCCACACCCTGTCATAGACATATGAACAATACTTTATGTATCAACAATACTTTATATAATTGCAAGGTTGAGACACTTTTTCCTAACATAAACCAATATGTACTCCTATGGTTACTGGTTGCAGGTTGAGCAAGAATGATGAATCTCCTAAGGTTAATCAGAGCAAGTACAAATCAATATTGGAGGAATACTGTATCTAACTTCTACTAGGTCGTATATCATGCATACATTTTTCTTGTGGCTATATTTCAAGAAGATCCTAGAGAATCACATGTGTCAGTAGTGAAGAGAATATTTAGATACTTAAAGGGTACACTAGATCATGGCTTGTGGCATCCAAAGGATATTGATTTCTCTCTAAGTGCTTATATAGATTCATATTAGGAAAGTTGTGTGGATGACATAAAAAGTACAGGTGGTGGTGCATTCTTTCTTTGAATCAAGTTGATGTCTTGGCTAAGAAAAAAGCAGGATTCAAGGTCATTGTCTACTATAGAAGAAGAATATATTGCTACAACATCTTGTTGCACACAAGTGTTGTTGATGAAGTAGAATTTGAAGGATATCAAAGTGGTATATGATGAACCTATTTTTATCTTTTGAGATAATACAAGTGATATTAACATTTCAAAGAATCCAATAATGCATTCAAGGACAAAACATATTTCAATTCAGTATCACTTTTTGAGAGAGAAGGTTGTAGAGAATGAGGTGAATCTATAACATGTGCTTACAAAGGATCAAATTGTAGATATATTCAAAAAGAATATTCCTAAGGATAATTTTGAGCATCTCTAGGAGAAGTTTGGGGCTATTGGCCCTCCTTTCAACTAGATGCATAAGCACATGCATTAGTCTAATGAATTTCAAGATTTATTCCTTGTTTTGGACTGATGTTGGTGGCTACCTCTCAGGGGGAGTAGGTAGTAGCATTTTTGGTTGTTGCACTTAGGGGGAGTAAGTGTTTTCATTATTTGGTTTACAAGTGTTTTCCTTTTTCAACTATGTCAAAAGATATGTGAAGTAGTTGTTAGTTGGTGCAATATGTTTCGTACTCATAAGGGGGAGTGTGTAGAGAAGGTGTGAAGGAAAAATAATTCCATAGAAGAAAAGGAAGTTGTGGAGTGGATACATGTGTATTTGATGTCAAAGGGGACTTTTCCCCTTTTAATTTATGTCAAAGGGGGAGAGAGTTAACTAAAAATCCTTATGGTGTAAGGGGGAGTTAGAGAAAGTTTCAGATGGAGCAGTGTGCACTGTTGTGCATTATGTGTTAGTAATTAGAGTTGTTGCTTTTGTTGTTGGTGGTTTTTAATATCATGTGTTGCTATAAATGAAAAAGGGGGAGATTGTTGGAAGTCTATGCAGTTTATTTTTTCATTGATGTCAACAGATATATGTTGTTGTATTGATGTCAATCTTAGAGTTGCTCTAATTTGTTACATCAGGTGGTCATTACTAGTCTCTTTGGTGTCAACCTCGAGTGTTTCCTTGATAAGCATGTGCGTGGTTGAATTGTTGTATTGAAGTTGGTTTTTGATGATGATAAAGTGTTGTAGATGATGAAATGATATTTATGGTGCTTGGTTTCCAAGTGATCTTGAGAAAATTTGAACAAAAGAGGAAACAATGTGGTAAAGAGTGTTCAATGTAGCAGAGTACTGTTCTATTTTTTTTCTCTGCATTTCTTCTGTATTGAAGATCTACTTGTGTGCTTTTGATATGTTGATCAAAGGTTTTAAAAAGGTGTTATATCTAGAGTTTCTTGTCGTAGATCATTTTGTAGAGAAAGTTGTGTTCACCAGTGTTGTCTAGGAGAAATGGTTTTGCTTCACATTTCTTCATAGTATGGTTTTTGGTCCTATGGATCTACAGGTGTACTTACATTTCTCATATCTGTTTTTAGTCTATGTTCAAAGTTTGTTGCTCCACAAGGTTGGATTCATGTGTTATAATATGTGGAAGGTTAACTGCTTATACAAGATGCATATGTTCTTTAGGTGAAAGTTGTTGCAAAGGAATTGTTTGGATTTCAAGATGTTGATGGAATATTTCAAATTGTGTTTAAGTGTTGTGTGTGTTCCATGAGTCATCTTTGGATTTGGTGAAGTGTGTACTCAAATGATTAATGGTGTTATCACATGTTTGGTTGACCTTGGGTGTTTACACTAATTATAGATATGCTTCAATGTTTGTGGAAGTGTGGTATGGTGTGTATGAGTGGATTTATGTCTGATTTAAGGTTTCGATGTGGTATGCTTTCATTCATCTCCATTGTGGGAATGCTTAGTGTTGACCTAATTTGAATTTTTACAGTTAAGGTGCATAACCAACCTTGTGAATTTTTTTCAAGGTTGTGATGGGTATATATGTGTTTTGAGTTGATGAAGGATGCACGTGTGATGCATGCGTGATGCTATTTTATAATGTGAAGCTTGAAAGTGCGAAGTGTAGTGCAAGCTCTAATGACTAAGACCACAGTAATCAGTGAGAAAAAGGTGTCTAAATTCTTTAGAGAGAGTTATGAATGTACTAGTGGTGTCGTAGTGGAACTTTTTGGTTTCTCTAAGATGAATTTCTCATTGTAACAATCTTCTCTTTCTTTCTATTTTGATAGTGAGCCATTGGTAGTGAGCCCTTCTTTCTTTAGGGCAGTGAGCCCTCCAATAGTGAGCCTAGTGTATTTAGTGTTAGAACTACTTTATATTGTGAGCTAATCCTCACTGTGGTTTTTCTCTTCTTGGGTTTTTCACGTAAATCTAGTGTTCTACTATGTATGGTGTTGTGTTTTCAATTTCTGTTATTTACTCTCATGCTAAATCATTATAACCGATTTAAGGTTAATGTAGATCTAAATGTTATTGAGGGTTTTTATGTTTTAATGTACAATTGATTCACCCCCCCTCAGTTGTCTTGTGCATTCAACACCTACACCTCTTTGTACCTTCAGACACATTTGTAAATGCCACAATTTTTGATAAACAACTCATCAAAGTTCGTCACTTTTTGGCATTTAGGGCTCTTCTGCACAATGTAGCTTGGAATGATCCAACATGCTGGTGTGTGAAATAGGACCTTTATTAGCCTAAAACTACCCACCCAGATGTGTTGGCACTGTTGGTTTGGCTGCACAATAGATGGAACAAAAGTTATGCAACATTGTAACTTTTCATTGAATGCATTTGATGGTTTTGCGGTAGTGAGAAAAAATTTCACCAAGGCCAAATGGATTGGAGATATGAAAAATAGAGAGAGGTTATTGTAGAGGGACCCTACACCTCTATGTACCTTCAAAAAAAATGTTCTTAAGTGCCACGAATTTTGAGAAACAACTCATCAAAGTTTGTCACTTTTGGCATTTAGGGATCTTAAGAGAAAGTGTTGGTACAATATAGCCTATAACGATCTAGCATGTTGGGGTGCGAAATAGAACCTTTCCCAACATAAACCTACCCACCTAGATGTGTTGGAACTCAGTTTGGCTACACGATGGAAATAAAAATGTTTGCGCAATATTGGAAATTTTCATTGAATGTATTTGGTGGTTTTTGAAATATTTGAAAACATTCCACCACAATCAAATGGATTGGAGTCTTGAAAAAGTGAGAGAGGTTATTGTGTATTTATCCTACATGACCCTATAGGAAATTTAAATGTACGGTATGCTCATCATATAATGGTTGGTAATTGAAATTTTGGTAAATTTAAAATTTCAATACATTATTGTTAACTTATTCATTATTGCCTTTGTTGCATTACACTCTGTAAATATAACTTTTAGATCCATGTTTGTTGGGAAATATTTTTCTTTATTAATTATGTTTTTGATAAAGCAATGAATTTAACATGGTCTTTAACTTGTTGTCACATGATATAAAATTAGATTCAAAAATTAAAATTTGGATATGGGATATGATTCACACATACACTGCTTGGGGCTAAGTAAATTATGAGAACATTTTAAGCCATTAAAGCTACCAATTTAAACATAAAAATTATATAAATTGATCTCCATAAGGCCATGAGGTCATACAAAATGTCATCAAAATGTCATACAATGCCGTCATGAGGGCACACAAAATGTGATACAATACCATCATGACGGTGTATAAAATATCATGAAAATGTCATACAATTCCATGAAGCCAATGCATGGCCTCTCAATCTACAAAATACCATTGATACATATATCCATACCAAAAATATTATTTGTGTGCCATATATAGGCATACAAAATATGTTCATCTATGATTATTGAACACTAATCCTAAAAAATTGGACCTCTTTTAGCCTAACTAGTTGTGCTTCAGTCATTGCTAGAAGCCAGTGTCTTGCATCATTTTGATCTCCTGCACTCCTCAATATTTTGTACCTTAACCTATACATACAAAATATAAAATTAGATACTATACCAAATCAAAAAGTATAGAAATTATTTAAAATGATACGTATATTATAAACACACTTACAACATTCTAGTAGTCTAATTCTTGCTTACAACCCTCGACATCATCAAGAGATGTTTTTCCTCGCACTGGGGTGTTTACATCCATCTATAACATAAAAAATACATATTTATCAATTATTTTGATAGGTCCACTAATATCAATTCACACAATATAAACATTATTAAACACATATATTCATACTCATACCTAACTTAAGCTCATGGAGGATGAAATTACTGCACTAACACCAAATTCCAAAATTTCTCTTATCCTAGGAGGTGTGTCTAATGAATTCATCAAATAAACAAATAATAGTAGAATAAACTCAAAATTTCACAAATATATATAAATAACAAATTTAAAACTTACAAAAACAAACATAAATATGTTATAGTGTACCTTAGTAAATCCAATGTCATAACCATCCATGGTAGAATTTGTAGTAGATGGTGATGCCATGCCCACCTAATCAATAAAAAAATTGTATTTTAAATTATTAAACATTATTTTGAATAAAAAGTATTATTTTATTTTGATATATTATACAAATTTTACCTCAGATATAGATGCAACTGTACAAGCTGTTGCAGGAATGCTCGACGATGTACCAAACTTTGTCATTACACCTTGAAATGTATAATGTTTGCATTAGTTTAATTCAATTCTATAATTAAAAATATATTTACATTTACAATTTTAAGTATTTAATAGATAAAATGTTATAAATTCAAATCAACATACCTACATTTGACTAGTATACACCTCATTCAACAACTCATCTATCATCACTGCATCATTTGATGCACCACCCTGATGAACCCCTCCACTACCATGACATCTATACTGACAATGAGAACACACATGGGAGGTGGAACTATCTGCACCCTTTGCATCACTATCTTTCCCAAAGCATAGATTACAATAGTTTGGGCATATATGAGAGCTAGGGGCACTAGAGCTAGATGGTTGATCCGGTGCATCATCCCATGAGGAAAAAGGCTAGGATATTTGTGTGCTATGCTCTACAATCATGTCTATCAGGCTAGAAATTGCATGGAGAGTCAACACCTCCATAATCTCCCTGATAGCTACTAGAACCATTGTATTATAAATAGGTATTTGTGTTGGTGTTCTTTGATGTGCATTGTTATCTACCCAATGATCTCTTGGTCTACTTTACATAGAGCCTCCACCTCTACCTTAAAACACCCTCATATAAAAGTAATTGGGCATTTCATGAAGGATAAACTTATAGTATAGTTTTCTTAGAAAATATAGTGACACCTCATAATTATTACATGGAGGTTGGTAAAAGACCATCCACCACCTATCCCAAAACCTATTTCTTATCTCCTCATGATTACACCAATGTATTATAAACCTCTTTCAATTTGGAGGAATAGGTTAATTAGTTCTAGTATCCGTAAAAATAAGAAATATGATTTATTTTCTTGTCTTTCTTTTCACATCATCATAAAACAATTTTTTTGCATAGTATTGACGACATGAACCTCTATAAGTTTTAAATTGGTTTATTTGATTTGTCATGGTTTCAACATTCATCAACATGGATTCCAATGCTAAAGCAATGGATTGGTGGTGCTCATTTGATATTGAAACCCTCAATTTTGAAACTAATTCATGAATTACAACTTTGTTTTTCACTATATTCCCTACCAAATTCTATTCATTTTGTCTAGGGTTTGTTGGAAGGGTAGAAGGAGGGTCATACATATGATGGATTTCCTCAAGAAATTAATTATTTAAATATTCTTGTGGCTTAGGGTTTACATGATTTGTTATATAATTCCAAAAAAAAAGGAAATTAATAAAAAGCAATCCATTTTTCCTAATGCAAACAAAATTTAAATCAAATGCAAAAAAAAAAATCACTTACATCTTCTCTAATGTGGAATTGTGAAGCAAGATTGAAAAGGCCAAAACAAATTCATGTTATGCAGAGATGAGGGAAGGAAAACAACTGCAAAATGTGTGAGCCATGGGTATGCAAAATGGCCAATATTTTTATTTTTATAACTTTATTGAGAAAAAATTGTATGCATTTTTCTTCCATATGAACGTGTCTACATTTTTTTTTGATAATAATGTGTACACATTTTATTTTCATAATAACATGTGCACATTATTTGTTTAAATAACGTGCTTGTTTTATAGCTCAAAAAATCTAAGCTATAACACAAGAACATTATTTGAATTTATTCAAAATGTGAGCATGTTTTTCTCATTTTTGGGAATTTTGTCATTTTTTTGTGCCCCATATTGGTGCACATTCCCATTATAATGTACATATCAACCTTGCATATATAGGAAAAATAGTAGAGATTGGAAAGTTAGACACAATGATTAACTACTCCTCCAAAGATGGAACACTTGTTAGCTCATGTGACAAGTGTTCTAATGAGGGGAAAGTGTGCATGTAAAAGGCATATCACAAAGTGAGGACACATGTCTCGATTACATGAGATGAGACAAAACTATAAAAGTCCCTAAGTGGATACTTAAGCAATGTCAATAGGTCAATCTAGAAAGTGTAATTAAATAACTAGTTATGTAATGACCCTATTTACACTAACACTAGTAGCATGGTAAATTAGATCTCTTGCTAGAAAAAATATACTTTGACAGTCGCAATTCAATAATGTATCTCTTAAAACCAATACTTGTGTAATTAATCTTTTTTACCACATAACTTCCTTACAAGCATCTGTTGTGGTCATATACTCTACTTTAGTTATAGATAGTAAAACTATATAATACTACTTACTCATCTAGCTAACTAGTCGTCTAAATAAAATAAACATATAACCATTTGTTGAACCCTAGTCATCTATGTCTCCAACCTAATTAGAATCCAAAAAAATAGACATGCTCAAAATATTGCTAGTTGAAATATAGAAAAAGGGATCCTAGGTCCTAAGTGTAAAGAACCTAGGATGTAAGGATGGCCTTTTGCCAAATTTCATTAGGATGTAGATCACGAGGTGAAAATATTGACTTTCATCCATAATGGTGAGCCAATCAGACCTAAATCTACATCTAATGATGGATTATAATGGATTGGAAATATTTTAGAATGATTAAACTAATAATCCTATATGCCCTAATACGTAAAATGCAAGATCATGACAACTGACAAACAAAAACAATAGTTTGAAAGTGGATTTGGGAAGTGCAGAGGACAAAAAATCTACTAAAAAAATGGTTTTGATGTTCCTACAAGGACTCATTCACCCAATGGTGAATGGGCCTTTGAAAGGGGATCCTAATCAAATTTATGGGTCCTTTGGTGTCAGATCTAAGCTTCTATTTTCCACTTGCAAATTCGTCAGAATGTTGGAAATGAATTTAACGACTTATTTTTTGTAGGTTGACAAGAATGATGATAAAAAATACAACAATGAAAAATTTCTCTTCAAGATCTCTTCAATCCTTCTTCAACCTGTAATTTGCACATACATAGAGAGGGAAAAATGTTTGTGCCATATAGGGGTTTTCCTTAATCAAACCTTGTGAATAGTGTTCCCACTTTCATAGTGTCAATTTCAATGATAAAGACATTAATGGAAAGGAAGGAAATGATGAATGGGATTTTTTTTTTTAACTCACCACCCTTCAATGGCTTCCTTGAAGGACTAAATACATACACACCACTTCAATGTAATTTGATCTTGCTTTCTTGATTTGATTGAATTCTTGAATGCATGAAGACCTACAACACTTTTTAGCCTTCACAAGACAACATGAACACACATAAAATTTGATATGATGTTAGGATCTTGATTGTTGCTACAAATGACTGATAATGCTACTCTTGAATTATTTTGACAATAATATTTTCTCTTGAATTTCTAGATCATGTTGCTTAGATTTCTAATGGTAAAATAACAATGTATTTATAGGTGTTTATCCAATTTCTCAAAAAATAGATTCCAAAAGCCATCACTTACAATTTGAATTTTAATCATTAAAATATCACCAAAAACATATTTTAATTTAGGTCCTAGTTCATAAAGGGGACCCATTCACCCATGGGCAAGTGGGTCCTGGCCTATACTTCTAGGACACACATGATCCAAGGCAATTTAATTATTAAATGTATTTATTTAATGTTGGTTACACTTTCAAAAATAGTAAGAAGGATTTGGAATGCATAATTTGGAAAATTAGAAGCTTAATTAAGTCCAATAAATTAAGGGACCCAAACATAGTGTGAAATTGTAAAGGTATACAATTTAATACACCACATTAACATAACTAGTACTATGATAATTCAAGTAATTAATCAAAGTGCATCTCAAGTATATGAACTCTTTTTACTTGTGTCCAATATTTACTACTTAGTTTTGTCGTTAACCTTCTTGGAACTCTCACTACTTGAGAAATGTTTGGTCTTGTGTAGACCATCACATAGACAATACTTTCTACTCTATTGTCATATGGAACATGACTCATGTCCTCTAAATTCTCAAAAGACTTGAGACATTGTTCTAAACTAAACTTTGTACCAACTACTAGGGGGTACTTAAAAATTTATTTCATGTGTCCCAAACTATTGCAAAATAGTCTCATGTTATTTTCTTTGATTTAGCCACAATTTCTTGATAGCCCTATCCCTATGAATTTCCATGCCAATTATGCATTTTGTAGCACTTAAGTCTTTCATCTCAAACTTATTAAATATTTGAGCTTTTAATTTCTTAATTAATATGATTGTTTCCAACGGTAATAATATCATTAACATATAAAATAATAACTAAAATTTGATCAATAACTTATTTTAGGTACACATAATGACCAACATTAATCCTAGTAAAACCTAATTCTAATCTACATAAATCAAATTCCTAATTCCACATATGTTGTGATTGTCTTATTCCATACACAAATATCCTCAATTTACAAACCATATTATCTTACCTCTTAACTTGAAATATTTAGGATATCTCATGTGGATTGTGTCTTCTAAATCATCATGTATTAATGTTGTCTTGAAATTCATCTACTTTATATTTAAATCATGTCATACCTGCTCTATTGATAATAATATTATAACATAACTTAACTTAGGTACCTAAGAAACAATATCATCAAAGTTAATTCCCTTAATCTACAAATATCATTTTTTCATCAAATGTACCTTGTATCACTCAAGTGATCCATCTATCCTAAACTATTTTTTGAGTATCCATATGTAGCGTATATGTTTCCTTCCATCATGCAAATCTATTAAGTCCAAAGTCTTGCATTGCTTCAATTCCAACACCTCCTCTTCCTTGGAATTCGTCCAAGATTAATTCTCCTTATAAGTGAGTTTCTTCCATAGAATTTGATTCACTAGATTAGTACATGTTAGAGAAAACACAACAAAATTAGGTGGATCATAGCTATCATATGATCTCCACTACCTTATAGACCTCATTGTTATTAATAAATATTTTTTATTGCATCTAAAGGTGAAAGTTCAAAATTGTGTCACATGTTGGGCCAACAAAATAGTTTTGAATGAAATTATTACACTCAAAACAACTTTGAAAAAAACATATTTTTCCCAAAAAGTACTAGATAGCTATATGAAATAAAGAGTTTGTATTGAAAATATTTTACGTGAAACTATTAAATATATCTACTTCGATATAAAAATTTAAAATAGATCAATTTTATATGGTAAGGTTTTGATCAAAATTATTTAGGTGAAAGACTTTCAACCAAAAATTTCTATCTAACACTATTTTAAGGTAAATTCAACAAAAAAATTGACTTGAAATCCATATTTCTCCAACTGAAGGTATTATCATAAAAAATAATATTTCATAGTGTTTAGAATTTAGAATCATATATATATATATATATTTTGATTAGTTTTATTATAATTTTTTAAAATTTATTACATGTAGCTTATTATAATAAAAAAATGAGGTTGATTACATTTTTTAAAAATATTAAAAATATTTAATTTTTTAAATAAATATATAGTGTACTACAAGAGAGAATCCTCTCCAAGAGGGTATGATTTTTTTTATTGCAAAAAAATTGACAAAGGATGAAGCCCTATTGAAACTATAACATTTTGAGTAAATTTGATATTAAAAATAAATATTCATTTAAAATAATTTTTTCTTTTGTACTAAATTTTAAGTTGTCTAAATGAAAAAAAATTAAATAAAGAAATAACATTTTATATTTTTTGTGATGTTCCTGTTAGAACACACAAATATACTGGGGGGGGTGTGAATCTGTATATCCCTTAAATTAATTCAATTCAAACTTATCAATACAAACTTATAACCACCTTAATTAGATAAAACATTAAAAGCAAGGGCACAAAACCACAACACTAGATTTATGTGGAAAACCCAACAAGGGAAAAATCATTGTGAGGAAGCTACTTGGAACTACTCTCCAAATCTGACCTCACAAAATAAAATAATAGTTACAATAGGTTTTAAGGTCTTTAACCTAAGGAAGTTTACAACTCCCTTCTCAATATAACACTTACAAAATACAACACTTGATCAATCAGACAATCAACTACCTTTGCTACACCTTTGTTGCCTTTGGATCACTGCCTTCGAAACTTACACTTATTTTCTTTTGGCTTACCGCCTCCAACATTCAAACTTGCACTTCTACCTTTTGCTCACTATCTCAAGCATTCACACTTTCACTTCTGCCTTTGGCTCACAACTTCCAACATTCACACATGTACTTTTTTTTTTGACTCACCACATTTAACACTTTACTTATAATATTATGCTTTTGGATCACTTCCTTTAGCTTGCATCAAACACTTCTTTGCAAACTTGTACCCATTCCTCTATCTTTAGCGTACTACTTTCAACATTTACATTGAACCCATAAAATGCATCACTTATCGCATGATCACACACTTGATCTTTCATTTATACCTTCCACAAGTATCAATTTTTTTTCCATGTCAGCCACACTAAAGCTTATGAACATGAAATGTGCAATGACCATATTGAGTTGGCTCCAAAACATCCATGGGAAAGGGAAATTCAATGTGATCCAAGCTAGGAGATAAGAAGGACCTATTTTAATGATGCACACATTCCCATGTTGGGTACTCCACAAAAAATTGGTGCAAACAACTTAATGTACCAAGTCAACCCAACAAATACTTAACACATAAAATATTAACTCTAGACCACAAGTGATACTAGAGAGACTAGATATCATCACATGGATTACATCATAGGAATTAATTGATATTCAAAAACATTTCCATGGCCTTCTTTCACAATTTTATGCAACATTATGCTGGTGCAAGAAAACATCCACAAAACTAGTATCTATTGCAAGCCCAGACAACACAATGAGATAGAATAATGATAGCTTGAATTTTGATGCATTTTAGCAATTCAAACACAAAGGGAAATAATAGAGAGACATTTTAAACTCATCCTCTAAACCACAAGACCACATCTGCAACTACAGAGAAATGTAAAGCATTTCTCTAAACCTTCCATGACTACAACAACATAGTGTTCACTCTAATTACTCAAGAAAATTCTACGGTGACTTCTATGTTATAGAAACAAGAGCACACATGCTTCACACTTGACTTTGTCTAACCTAAAAACTGTAGGACCATATCTTCAAATACGAAGGAATGCATAACATTCTTTGAATATTTTTAGAGAGACTTCCCGAGCCACTGACTGTAAGATATTTCTTTATATAATTTACATCAATAGATAGTGAATACAACATTCAAAAAATTATCCACTTATTCATGAGCAATAGGAAGTGACTATTATAGAAACTAATGACATTCAACATCATACAATATAATTTCTGACCAACATCTTGATTGCATCATATGTAACCAACTACACACTACCACTTTGTTGATAATGAGGACATCATCATCATCAAAATATATTCTATTGAAATTAATGACAACACCTACAACATACTTAAAAAAATCTCCCCCTTTGGTATTGATGGAAATACTAATCCGATATGCAATATCTCCCCCTTAATCTATCTCTCCCCCTTTAACATCAAGGACAAAGGGCCAAAGGTATTTAATGGAACTTGCAACAAATACAATCTCCCCTTGTCAACAATAACTTCAAAATTCTTCTACCTACTCTCCCTAAGAGGTAGCCTTCATCAATCTAAGGATAAAAATGTGTCTTGAATTTCTCCCCTTGGAAAAATGCACCAACTATGTATCTAGTTAGGAGGGGCAATGACACCTAGCTTCTATCTAAGATACTCAAATGTATCCTTTGAAAGTTCCTTTGTGAATATTTCTACAAATTGTTCCTTTATGGGCACATACTCCAATCTTACTTCTTGATCTGCAACTTTCTTTATAAGAAGTGATACCTGATAGATATATTCTTGGTTCTAACATACATCACTAGATTATTTGAAATTTTGATGTCACTTTTATTGTCACACAAAATTGTAATGGGCTCATCATACATCACCTCGATGTCCTTCAAAGTTTGTTTCATTGGTAGTACTTGGGTCCAACAAGATGTTGTAGCAATATACTTTGCTTTTATTGTTGATAAGGACACTAAGTCCTACTTCTTACTAAACCAAGAGACCAATTTTTTTCCTAGAAAGAAAGGTCCACTATTGGTACTTTTGTCATCACCACTACCAACCCAATCAACATTAGTATATGAATTCAAGGAAAAGTTGTTACCCTTTTGATACCACAATCCATAGTCTAGAGTGCTCTTCAAATATTTGAAAATCCTTTTGAAAATATTTACATGAGTTTCTTTTGGATCATCTTGAAACCTTACAATCAAACAAGCAACTTACATAATATTAGGCCTTAAAGTAGTAAAGTATAGTAGGCCCCAACCATAGACCTATACAGAGTTTGATTAGCCTTAGGTGCCACACCATCCTTACTCAAATGGAAACCAATTACCATTGGAGTACTCACCGGTTTATAGTCTTCCATACCAAATTTCTTTACAATTTTCTTAACATAATTTTCTTGAGAGATAAAGATACCATCATCTAATTGTGCAATTTGAAGTCTAAGAAAGAATGATAACCCACCTAACATAGTCATTTCAAATTATTTGTACATATTTTTAGTAAACCTCTTACATATTTTATCATTTCCACCAAATATTATATCATCAACATACACAATAATAATTAGAATCTTTTCATCCTCTTTTTTGATGTACAAATTACTATCTGTGATACCTTTCGTGAAGCCTTGTTGAAATAGGTACTTGTCCAACCTTGCATACCAAGCCCTAGGGGCTTGTTTTAGACTTTACAATGCTTTCTTGAGTCTGCATACCATTTATGGGTCTGTTGATAGCTAAAATCCATTAGGTTGTTCTATGTAAACTCCTTGTAATTCACCATTCAAGAAAGAAAATTTCATATCCATCTGATTAAATTTGCGTTGGGAAAATGTGTCTCAACCTTACAATTACATAAGTTACTATTGATACATAAGGTACCATTCATAGGACGATGATGGAGGGGCACGATGGGGTCCCCCCCCATGAGGGGTTCAGGGGGGTCATCCACCTAACTAGGTGTCCAGGGGCCAACACCCCCAAAAGCCAAATTTTATGTACACTTTATTATTGAAAATATGGACCGTTCATCATTATGTCTCATATTTGATGATCAATATATTTGTTGGCTTCAATTTCCCTAGAAGGAAAACCCTATTTTATGAGGGAATTTTATTACAGTTGTGTGTTGTGATGTATTATGGGAGTTTGATAGTGGTTGTGTTACCTCTTGATCTCTAGTTGGTGATACTCCTATGAGAAGCTTTCTTTGCAAGTATATTGTTATCTTTTTGATTTTTGAATAATATATTGGGAAGCTTTCGGAGTGTGGGGCTTTTCTCCCAAAAGGGTTTTCCCCATTTAAATCACTGTGTTGTGGTATGCATGATATTTGTGTTTAAGTTTCTGTAACTGTTAAAGATCTATAAAAGTTTTGCATTATTCTCCTCTCAAGATTAGTGTAGGAAGTTTTTCTCCTACCTTAGCTTCCTTAAAATTTGAAGTTCTTGTGAACAATAAATGCATAAAAAATTCTGATAGCCTCTATTCTTACCACTGGAGAATTTTTTTCCTCAAAGTCAATTTATTCCACTTGTGAATATCCTTCACATACCAATCTTGCTTTATTTCTCACAACCTCTCCATATTCATTCAATTTTTTTCTAAATACCCATTTTTTCCTATTACATTATTATTTGTAGGCCTTGGAACCAATTCCCAAGTCAATTTTTTCTCAATCTGATTCAACTCTTCTTCCATTTTGTTTATCCATCCTTCATCTTTGCTAGGATCAATAATTATTTTTGCCTCTATTCTTGACAATAGAGAAAATTTCACCTATTGATTTGTTTTTACAAATATTCTTCTTATTTGCACTCTATTCTTGTCTCTAATGATCTAATATTCTAAATGATTTTTCTAAACATACTTGGTAGGAGTCTAGAGGATTTTCTCCTATACTTCTTTTTCTACAATTTCTTCTTCCTCCTATGTGTAGGAAGATTCATTAGATCAATAGTCTTCTTGTTCATGTGAGCTCTGATGTGACTCTTCATCCACTCTGACATTTTCACTTTCAACAACCTTCCTCAATATTTTATTGTTGTATTTGTAAGATTTTTTGCTAGTTGAATACCCAGGGAAGATTCTTTCATATGATCTTGAATCAAAATTTCCTAGACCTTCTTCATCTCTTTTGATAGAGCATCTTCTTCCAATTTTTTTGAAATATTTGATAGTTGTTGGTCTTCCATACCATAGCTTATAGGTGTAAGGAAGCTAAGGTAGTGGAACAACTTCCTACACCAATCTTGAGAGGAGAATAATGCAAAACTTTATAGATCTTTTCAACAGTTACATAAACATAAATAGAAGTATAAATATCATGCATACCTTAACACAATGATTTACATGGGGAAAACCCTTTCGAGAGAAAACTTACATCCCAAAATCTACCCAATATATTATTCATAAATCACAAATATTACAATATACTTGTATAACAAAATTCTCACAAGAGTATCACTAACCAAAGATCTAGAGGAAACATGACTGCTATTAGGATCTCTGAATACATCAAAATTCAGAATCATATTACACCCTCATAAAATAGGGTTTCCTTCTAGGGCAATTCAAACCAACAAAATATTGACTGTTAGATCTAAGACCTAATGATGAATGATCCAAATTTACAATAATAAAAAAAATATAAAATTTAGCTTTCGGGGCACTGCCCTTATGTCCTCATTGGGGCTTGTTGCCCCAAACTCCTCGTCAAGGGGATGATCCACCCAGACCCTCATGGGGGAGGGGGTGTACCCCCTATGCCCCATCGTTCTTATGTATTAACAATAATTTATGTAATTACAAGGTTGAGACACATTTTCCCAATAATAGGGAGTTTTGGTGATATCCACCTATTGGTGTTTCTTCCAGCTAAACCCTGGAACTCTCTAAACAGTAGCCAGTCCTTATGTTCAATAATTACCTAAGGCTAGTGGCCAACACAACGAGTAAATAATTCAGAAGTCTCTACTCCTTCACTTTAGGCTCTGTGGGACCAAGGAGGGTATTCCTTATTGTGTTCATTTAATATTTCAATTCCTCAAGAACACTTCAACACAGATTCACTCCTACTCAAGGAAAATACACTAAATTCACTAAGGATTTGGCAAGTCTTTGAGTAAATAAATATCTATTTGCTAGGGATGTGGGCACACTTCAAACTTACATTTCTAAATTTAATAAGATTTTAATAAGAATTGTTCTTATTTTGAATCCATAGCTAGGTATACTACTTATTCATTTAAATGCAAGAATTTTTGATAAACAAGCCAATGCCTCATCGATTGGGTAAATGGAGTCAAATATGAAAAAACCAGTAATACACCGATTATTTAATTCTGACATTTATGGACTATATTTGTAATGCCTTGCAATACAAAAACTCACACTATCCAAAACATCACTTGTTATCAAATCCTCACAAATTCTCACAGATGCATGAATTTTCTCAGGCATTCTAATTAACCCTTTGAGTTAAAGCAAAGAAATAAAGCCATACATTCAACCGAACCATTGATGACAAATGTAAAAGATCTTTGATAATTTCATTTATGATCTGCAAAAGTGTACAAAAGGAGAGCATATGTTTTGGAATTTATATTTTTTTCGATATCAATAATCCATGTGAAATGATTTAAGACTATTACATATATAACCTACACCCAAGACAATTCTCAAGTAGATTTATCAAGCATTCTACATTTACATCAGCTTTCTGCACTTGAATTCTACCTTGACTATACTGGACCCAAAATTTCAATTAGAACCCTTTATAATGAGCCATGAAATCCCTTTTATAATGCAAGGGAGCAACAAGCATCCAACTCAAATGTAAATACATTTCATGATAATTTCAAAATTCATTTCATTTCAAAGGGTTGATTCTTGAATCATTATATCTTCAATCATTCCACCACCATGGGAAAGCAAAAAGGAAAAAAAGAGCACCAAGCCATTGGTCGAATATGCCATGCAAGCCTTCCAAAAGGTATCACCAAAATTGGAACAATCACCAATACCAGAGTAACCACCATCACTATCAACAACACAAACCTATGAACCAACCACATGGTAGTCAAATCACCATAGCACCCAAAAACCACACACTCTTAAAAGAAGACACAAGTGTTACCCGACCTTGTCAGCTGCCGAGTAAACACCCTCATCGAGCCTTTTTATAGAGCATGGAGTTGCAATAATAATCTCATCGTCAGAGTCGCTATAAGGCACAAGAGAAGAAGGGCATTGGCCAGGGTCAGGGATGACTCCTCCCTCTTCACTTGAAGAATCATCAAAAATAAAAATAGGAGCAACAAGCTTCTTTGAACAAACCCTAAGACCTGTACTAGGCCTCGCTAATTATTTCACAAACACAGGCCCCTTCTCATCAACTCCAACCAGTTCCTGTCACACAATCCTATTCTTGAGTGCATAGGTGCTCTTAACAACAACCTTCTCATTCCTCCTACGTACACTTTTTTTCCTTTTGGGATGATTAGTACCTTTGCCGGGAGGGGTCTGGCTTCAAATATGTATGCAACTAGCTCCTAAATACTTAATCTTCTAGACCTACAAACTTGTGTAATTGGAGTACTCGAGTCATTTTCCCAAGATACAATAATAACCAGAGCCAATTATGAATAAAAACACTAACCACAACTTCCAGAGAATTCCCATGTATAAGCAATGAAAACCCCCATGAACACTAGAAATAGAAAGAAGCTGAGCTATAAAAACAATGCAATAAGCATACACACTTACATACCAGAAGACACAATGCATCCACCTTTGCACTACCTCATTCAAAACTCTGGAATTATTCTTCTAGTACTCGCATAAATCAATCCTATGCCATGATAATTTATGAATGATCTAACAGGATGTAGAGAATCCTCATTAAATAAACAAATTTGAGGTTTGAGGTTAGTCACAATTAATGGCCATCTTGGCTCGCTCACATTTGAAAAAGGATCAATTATCACATTTTGCATCTCAATCGTTGATATCCTTGGATTTAAAACTCGATCAACAAGGATCATTAAGGATCACCACTTGCTTTATTGATCATACTTAGAAATAGTGAGGATGTGCTTTAAAACTTCCACATACCCATCTACATCCTTACTCTATCGTCCTCAACCCATCCAACACCAATCCTAATGATTGTGGGAAAATCCTGGCCACATCCCATAATACATTACGAATCACGCCTTCAAATTCCTCTTTGAAAACTCATCCAACGATGACTTAGAAGATAGCGATGAAATACCAGCCGCTGATTTGATCACAAGAAAATCCTAGTCAAAAAATCATTGCTTACATCACTCATCACTAGTTCTCTCTCTATCGAGTAGCTTCAACTAGTGATAGACTGAGCCCACACGATGGCGAAAGATTACAGCCATCAACGGTCGCAGGTTTACCATTAGACCACACCATACAACCAATGATAGAACTAGGGCCAACGATGGGTTGAAAAACTTAACTGCATTGCTTGTCATAGGTTACCTTTCAGTGGTGAGGATGAAATGTACGACTAGAAATGGACCTTGGGGTGGTAAAAAGGATGAAGCATCACTCATCGCAGGATGGCCATAGGTGGTTCAAAGAGAATGTGTGATGGGAGATGAACCATTAGCGATGAACTCAAGTGGTGCTTAAAAGCATGTGGGAGAAAGTTGTTCTTAAAAGGGGGCCCTCCTAGGCAAAGAAGGTGACTTGAATGATGGGGTTGGTTAAAAGATGATAGCAGTATCCATAAAATATCACTTAAATAAACGGTGACTTGGTGCAACCAGTCAATGAGCGAACACAAGCCAATAAAAGGATTAAGGGTATAAAAGAATGGATCAATAAAACCCTAAACCCTAATGACAATGGGGAAGAAAGGTCACAGGCTTGACCACAGATTCAGTGGAACGATGAAATTTTAGGGTTCCAACACCACCCTTAGCTAATCTATGTTAAGTATATATACAATAGTATGGACTAATTCTTTCCAATACACATTAGGAATTTTTTTTTCATTCAACATTATTCTTTCCATCTCTTGAATAGTTTTATTCTTTCTTTCCACTACTCTATTTTGTTGAGGATTTCTAGTAATAGAATAATGTCTCTTTATCCCATGCTCTTCAAAAAATTCTTCAAACTCACTTGATGTGAACTCGCGACCTCTATCAAACCTTAAACACTTGATTCTAGCATTCATTGCATAATGAACCATTGACTTAAAGATCTTAAATCTATAGAAGGCTTCTAATTTTTCTTTTAAGAATGTAACCCATGTCATCCTAGAGAGATCATCAATAAGTGACATGAAATTATTGAACACACTAAATAATGAGAGGGGGAGTGAATCAGTATTTGCAAAAACTTGAACCGCTTCAAAACTTGAACTCTTCAAAACAAAAAAAAATTCATAACCAAATCAAAACCATTAAATAGATTAGTAGAAGTTTAAAACTTCATCAGACTCAACAATCTTCAACAATGAAAGATATAGCAATTTTAACCTTAACTAGATCAACAAAAATGATAAAATAGACAAGAAACACACATCCACAAGATAAAAATAGACTTATGTGGAAAACCCAACGAGGGAAAAACCACAGTGAGAGTTAACTCACAATATAGAGGCTCACTACCAAAAAGGACTTGCAAACTAAGGTGCACTACCTTAGAGAAAGATACAAAAGACATACAAAAATGAAACAAATAAAACTTGGTGGAACCTTTAAAATTTCATGTTCCATTGATCTAATGTCTTGGGTTTTTTCTTGGTTTTGAAATGTTACAAGGGTTTAGGGTTTTACGCTATAGGGTTGGTTTTCCTTAGCATATTTTCTTTCGCCTTAATCCTTGTTCTTTTGGTATAATTTAACTTTGACATGTGGTGGTCAGTTTCCATTCATTTAAAAACAACTTAAGTCTTTGGTATCCATGTTTCTATGAGTCCCTTACATCTAGGGTTACCATCTCACGCCAGTATTGAACTTTTCCCCACAGTATTATTCTCTTATAGCTGAGTTCCATTTTATTCATCCATTCATCCTAAGTCTTTATTGTGGGTTGGATCTTATGTCTATCTGCCTCATGTTCCTAGTCGCCCCCCCTTTTAAAACAACTTATGAGCAGGTGCAATATTTTCCCACTTAAGTTTGTACGTACCACTCGACGTATCACCCATCACGCATAGCCTTGTGACTGCTAGAAGTGAATCAATGATGAGTAATGGTCCCTTGCTTCTATGTATCACTGTTGTGCTTTGCATCGCAGGTAGCCATAAGGCCTCAAGTTTCATATCAGCGATGAGTGATGGAACCTTGCTTCTATGTTTCATTGTTGTGCTTTGCATTGTGAGTAGGCATAAGGCCTCGAGTTTCATATCAGCAATGTGCAATATGAAGTATTTCCCATGTATCACTGGTAGCCTTTATATCATTGATTTCCTTAATGCTTAGCATTCCAAATAAGTGATATACGAATAAAACTATAGTCTTTTGCTTTGATGGCTCATCACATGTTGCGCATTGTTGCTTGTTCTCCATTTCCAAATTGGTGATGATCGATGAGATTTGTGGTTTTAATGCTACATCATTGATCCATCTTTTCTCAAGTTTTTGCTGAGAGAGACATCCGTGTAACCATTGATCTTGTTGATAAGGCATATGGATGAATCTTATTCCATTGTCAAAATCTCCACATCACTATTGTGTTTCAACCGCCAAAAGATCTATTAGCAATGAGTGACAAGTCCAAAGGGGAGGAGCGAGGAGGTATATTCCTGGTGGATATTTTGATCCAAAGGTTGTGAATGCATTGTGCATGTTGAATAAATCATTGATTGCATTTTTCTATGAGGGAAATGAAATGGTGATGAGTGATGGAATAATTAGTCTTTTTGTCCATTATTGGGCTCTAATGCATTGCAGATTCATTTGCAAAATAAAGGCACCAAACAATGATGGGTGATGAAGGGGGTGACAATAGTTTTAAAAGCACATGGATCATGGCCAATCATTGATGATGTTCTAAATTAAAATCGATCAACGACTATGATGGAGTGTTGTGGGTTAATCTAAACCATCCCCCACTAGCCCATGAGGGACCCACTAATATTTCTCATCACTTAGCGAGAAAGTGAGTGAATGATGCATTGACATATTCAAAGCTTGAGGAAATTGTGGAGCCCATGGGATGAAGTGGATGTGTTTCCACATGGTGTAATTTGATTGGTTAGTAGTGGGGGGCCTCTATGATCTTTTGTTCATACTTTTTTAACTCAAGCTAAGCCATTCATTGGGCCATCTCATTGTTGGATCAATGGCTAGAGTTTGAGGTTTGAATTTGGGGCCTAAAGTGTGTTGAATGAATGTTGTTGCTCATAGAGGGAGTATCTACAATGACCCATTGATGCATCTTAGATGGTGGGGAAAATCTTCATCAACAAATACAAGCAATTTCTGCCCATGTGAATTTTCCCTCCCTGTATTGTAAATGTAACTATATTGGGCAATATGTTTTGTAGTGGTCAAATGAAGGTTTGACATGTGTGCATTTTTTCCCAAGGCTTGTTTTACTCCTTCATTTCTATAAGAAGGAATTCATGACCAGTAATGTGGGTTTTTATTTTTGGGAAGGATCTTAGCTTTAGGTTTTGGCCATGAAAGAGGCTATGTACTGTAAGTATTGAATGCTAATGTTAAAGGTACATATGTTGTACGTCCATATATTGTAATGCTCGTGTAACTTGAATGCATATATATGAATATACATTGTTATGCAATTGTCTCCATGTCTAGAATGTAATATATTTTGAATTGAAATAACAAGGTTATTAAGGTTTTTTCAAACATATTTGTTGTTTGAGTTATTTGTTTGTTTGCTTTCCATTCAAGGAGTGGTGCAAATGCTTACAGATAGGTAACAAAGGTATTATATTTTCAAATGGATTACTAAGTATGATTTCATGATAGACTTAAGCATACCTTTCTATCAATAATGTTGTGGAAGTTTATAGGTCATCAAGATTATGTTATAGTATTGTGGTATTATATGCATAATATGTGACTCTGTATCCCCATGTAGGTAATGGTCTTGCACAATTGTCTTTCCCCATCCTCAGAAAAAATCTTCAAATACATACAACCTTTTAATGTTTTACTTTTATGTTTATTTTTTCCCTCAACTTCATGCTTGTAGTGAAATGAGAGCAAGGGGTGTACCATTATTGGAGACAACCATACACATCCTTGTTGTATTGTGTGAATTTTATCTTCTTTACACTTTTTTGCACCATAGGTTGAGTATATGCATCCAATGTCACATAGGATCACCCTCCTAGGATTTGTAGAGCCTGAAGTGTAGGGGAGAAAAGTGAAGAATTCATCTCCCATTTGTTGGCCACTAATCTTGAAGTTCTTAAGCATAAGGACTGGCTATCCTTTAGAGTATTTTCAAGGTTTAGCTAGAGAATACACCAACAAAAATCTAGGGGAAAGATACAAGGACTTGATGAGATTCAATATCTCAGAGCAAGATACAAAATGGATTTAGGAAATTTATAATATTTTTAAACAATTCAATCTTCTGACTAAGGCATTAAGGGACATCTAATCTTTCTTCTTCACACTTTCACACTTCTTCTATGGGATATTCAATACATTCCACACACACACACACACACTTCCACACTTTCTCACTTCTTGTATCTAAAATTTTATTTCATTTATATCCACTATAGGACCTCAAAACATTAATTAGGTCAACCAAAATAAAGGTAAACAATGATTTTGAAACAAGTCAACCATAAAAAAACATGGTATGATCCTATCCAAGTGATAGAGAGAACCAAAAAATATCTGATTGAATCTTCCATTGTGATCCAAAACAATTCACATGTTGGTGCACATCAACCCAAGTTGACAACAAGGAAACATGTAGATGAAACAAGAAGCACATAACTAGTCAACCCAAAAACACACTTCCAATCAAATTAACTCAATGTGGTCCCAAACATTGTAGGTCAAGACCTAAAAAACATATTAAAATTTTGGTGCAAACCCTTTGTCATTTAGTACAAGCAAGAGATCAAGCCCTGTCAGCCAAATATCCACAAATGTAATGTACTAACCCTTATATGAAGTAAAAAATTCTAATTTTACACCAAAAGAGGAGAGAAATAACAAACCATTGCAATAAAAAAAATTATTTTCTTTATTGATAATTTCCAACCAAGATGAATAACATATTACAACATTAATTTCTTTTCATTCCATATAATACAGCAAAGCAAGAAACATACATTTACATACATAGCTCAAAGAGCTTTAGGACAAATAGTTGTAAGACGGTCCAAGGTCCTTCCTTTCAAATCTTGGTTCTTTTGTCACTTGTTGTGGAGGAGAAGCATCACTTAGGTGTTTTTTCACCAACCACTAAATGACAATGTGGTCCCCCACACATCTATCATTCGATAGATGACCCTTCCCTTCGACGAAGAGATTGGTAGAGTAATTGATTATGACAACCAATTGAGCATTGTGTTGTATCCTACATAACTAGAACTTGTAATCCCACAATCTATGTCTAGCATGTAATACTGGATCATGGTGAAATGACAGTGGAGCCAAAGGTCATCACACTATTTTGGCCAAACTGTTTCATTTAGTATGTTCTACTGAGGGTCATCTATTACATACACTACTTAGGGCCAATTTGACTTCAGGCTATCTTAAGCTACGCATAGGTATTTCCTTCAATGGATAGTCCATCATCCTGGATAACCTACAATCATATTAATCTACTATGAATAAACCTACTTAACTAGTAAGCACACAAGATAGGTATTTACTTCTATGGATAGTCCATCATTCCAAAGATAACCTATAATCTTAGATTTCCCTACTTACTCGTAAGTATATAAAACTCCCTCCCATAGTAGATTATCTCTCCTAGGAGTAAACTCAATCTATACTAGTTAAATCAATAACTTATCTAAATACACACATATGTGCTTTTCATGTTCAATCATACCTAGTATATAATACCTATGATAAATACTCATCTCCTACTATGGATTACTTAAAAACACA
The DNA here is from genome assembly GCA_007258455.2 of Sequoia sempervirens. Classification (NCBI taxonomy): domain Eukaryota; kingdom Viridiplantae; phylum Streptophyta; class Pinopsida; order Cupressales; family Cupressaceae; genus Sequoia; species Sequoia sempervirens. Next base: position 190,665,636 of record VDFB02358134.1, on the reverse strand, counting down.
ATATGAAAACAATATAGTTTCCTTTTCAAAAAAAACTAAATTCTCTAAATCATATACTGGAAAAGACATCTCACCCATGCATGTAAAACACATAATTCAAAGTAAAATAACAAAGAAGAAGACATCCTCATGCTTGTTATCACTTATCCAACAAAATACAACAATGCAACCCTCTCCAACAACAATTAACTTGATAATTAGCTTCTCAAAAACAACTCTATCTCACTTGTTGATATCTTACTCCTCTCAAACAACAATGATACCTTTTACTGACAATAGAACACTCTCTATATCTCACTTATAAAATAAGACTAGTATGGCTGGTAATAACTTAGAACTAATGAATTGTAAAAGATGTATAATCTCTTGGGAAAGAATGTGTCCCCCACAAATGAAAAGGCTCAGCTATTTATAGAGAAATCTAGAAACCTCAAAGCCTATAGTTTAGGCATGTAAAATGATAACAAGTTCCATGCAAAGAAACTCAACAATAAGGTGGTGAATTCTCAAGCTAATACTCAGCTTGTTCACCTACAAGTCAACTTTTTTTGTGACACCATTTTGAAGACTAATGCAATCAACATATGCATAATTTGAATGGTTAAAATGAGAAGACATCTACAACAAATCAAACGCAAAGGTGGCACCAACTCCAATTCCTTTTCCTACATATTTGGCATGACCAAACTTAGTCAATTCACATTTAATGACATAGGTTTCTATCGATCCAAATGTTGAATGAATCAACTTGGTAGTTTAATATGTCTGACAAAGTCAAGCACAATCTTAATAAATACATTGACCAAGTCAAGTATAAGATAAATATCAATAACAAATGTAATGCCATGACTTGCATCACGTCTCATTCATTATGATAATTGGTTTCTTATTAATAGTCATACGCTATTAAATTGGTTTCATCGACTTAGTCAATATCGACCTCCATTCATAGTCTCTTTCAACTACAACACAACCTCAATTATATCGGCTTCAATAAAAAGAGATAGTTGATCACAATTATCATATATAATATGTTTAATATGTATATACATATAATTATAGATATATTATATACATATATATGTATATATATATATTTATATATATATATATCCATTAATATATATATGAGTACAAGCAAGATAGTATATAATAAACACATTATATTAAATGTGTGCATATATGTATAAATGTATATGGCTCTATGTACACGTATGTGTAGGTATATCTATATTGATGCATTCGTATGAGCATGTCCATTCACCAACATACACATGTATCGATATACATATACATATGGATACTTGTATATACTTTACACATGTATATATGTTCACATCTATTTCACATATAGCCATTCACGATTACCATCATATTGATAAGTGTTTATGTGTAGTATGCCTATACATATGCATATACATGTCATTAGATCTCATTGACAAGCATGTGCATATATGTAAACATACTTCCATGTACATCCCATTTGTCCATTTGATCGTAAAAGCACAAGAAAGATCTCAAAAGCTCAAATAGATAAACATCACCCAATGCATGTATAAGTAAACAAGACTCTCAAATGCAGACATATTGGATAAGAATGACTTACCTATTACCCACAAATTGACTTAACTCAATCTTTCTAATGTGGTGTGTGTATATGCTCAAATAGTTTACTTTTACCAGTTACCTAACCAAGATCTTCTCCCGAGTGATACTTCCCCTCCACCTGGAGGAATGGAACACATACCTACATCCACTAAGACATGTACATGGAAATCAATTTTTCATAACATATGCAGTATACATAAACATCTCCAAAGTTAGAATAATAATAATTCAATAAACTTTCATTCACTTTTATGTAGCATTTCACCATGAATAACATCAACTGAGTTAATATCAAATGAGACAATCATCAAATGAGATAACATTCATATTGATAACAAGGTACAAACATAGTTTATTCATCTCTAGAATCCACATTACATTCAAATTTACCGTATGCCATAATAGGAAATAGTAACTCTACATTTGGGGTGTAACAAAAAATAACCCAGAAAACCAAATCAAGACACAATGCAACACCAAGAAACTCAACAAAAATGTGTAGATCACATGGGGATGTTCCATGAAGATATAAAAATAATTCCAAACACTTCTTTCATACTTCCATGCCACCAATAGCCACCAAAAAACAAGCATGAGAAAAATACTTCACTCTAGAGACACAAAATGTCTAAACAAAATATATAACATTAATAGATCAACTTGCAAGCCACTTCAAAACATGAAATTGGAATTGAGACACTGCAAAAACAATGAGAACACATTCAATGAGCCATAAAATTAGAGACATCAATGTGGATAAATTTGGAGCATTTTTCGGAGCATTCCATACAATCAAGAACACTACCAACCTTTTGCAATTCATTTAAACCTCCTCAGAAGTACAAGTTACCTGAAAGGATAGGAGTGCAACATCCACAAAGTACAAATTTTTTATCCCAAATTACAAGACCATATATTCAATAGTGGAGGAATGTAGAGCATTCTCCCAAACACTCTTCAATACAACTTCTTGAACTAGAAACACTCAATCAACTTGCAAAGGTCAAAAATTTCTTTCAAAAACATATACTTGATAAGGAACAATAGGAGAGAGCATATAATACACTATAGATCATCAAAAACATCTCTCCACCATCACAAACACTTATAAAATTCATCTTAATGCTTCTAATCCTCATCTTAATATATAATCATGAAGAGAACAACCATACAAAATGACATTAAGAAAGGCATAACATCCAACCATGAACTTCAACAATACACCATTATACAACAATGAAAACCCAAACAGAATGTTTTTCAATAATGAAAACCAATGCCAACCAACAATGCAACTATCTTCTCGAGCATATGAAACAATCTCCTTAGGAGTTGACATCAATAACAAAAACTACCATAAATCTCCCCCTTTTTCATTGATGGAAACACACACTTGTTCATTCCCCTCCTTTGAAATCAAGGAAAAAGGGCCAAAGATATTCAATTGAAATAGAAACAACTCCCCCTTTGACCAATAACACTTCTTCTTAGTACTTGCTCAACTCTCCAAGCTCCCCCTTACTACCAAATCACCTAAGAGGTATTTGACATCAATCTAGGGAAAAGGATATGACATGAATTTGTCCCCTTGAATAGACACACCATTATTCATCTAGTAAGAATAAGGAGGGGAAATAACCCCTAACTTCTATTGAAAGTGCCTTTGTGAAGATATCTACAATCTAGTCCTTGATAGGCACATATTTTCTAATCTAACTTCATGCTCAACAAATTTCTCTCTTAGAAAGTGATACCAGATAGAAAAGTGTTTAGTTCTTGAGTGAATTACTGAATTTTGGAAATATTAACTACACTTGTATTATCACACAATATAGAATAGGTTCATCATATACCACCTTTATATCCTTCAAATTTTGCTTCATCTAAAGCACCTAGGTGTAGTAAGATGTTGCAACAATGTATTCTATTTCTATTGTGGATAAGGGCAATGAATCCTGCTTCCTACTGAGCCAAGAGACCAATCTGTCTCCCAAAAGGAATGCACTTCCACTTGTACTTCTTCACTCATCCACACATTCTACCGAGTCTGCATTAGTATAGGCACTCAGAGATAAATGTTGATCCTTCTTATACCATAAACCATAATTCAGAGTTCCCTTCAAATATTTGAATATTATTTTCACTACTTTCTCATGAGATTGCTTAGGATTAAGTTGAAATATGAGAACCAAACATACTACATGCATGATATTAGGTCTAGAAGCAGTCAAGTATAACATGCCTCAAATCACAGACCTTTATAGAGTTTGATCAACTTCTAGAGACTCATTAAATTTTCTCAAGTGATAGCTAGTCACCATAGGAGTACCAACAGGTTTGGAATCCTCCATGCCAAACTTCTCCAAAATCTCCTTTACATACTTAGCCTAAGAGATAAAGATACCACTATCTTTTTGAAAAATTTGGAGCCCACGGAAGCAGGAAAACCCACCAATTATAGACATCTCAAATTCTTTCTGCATGTCTTTTGCAAACTTCTTACACATATCATCATCTCCACCAAATATGATGTCATCAACATATACAACCACAATCAAGAACTTTTCTTCTTGAACCTCAATGTAAAGTTGCTATCTGAAATTCCTTTCTTGAATCCTTTCTCAAGTAAGCACTTATCCAACTGAGCATACCAAGCTCTAGGAGCTTTCTTGAACACATACAAATCCTTCTTGAGTCTACACACCATATCTAGATCTTTTGATAACTGGAAACCATCCAATTGCTCAATGTATACCTCTTCCTTTAGATCACCATTCAAGAATGCTGACTTGACATCCATTTGATAGAATTTGAAGTTATTATGAGTAGAAAAGTAAGAAACATCCTTATTGCTGCCATTCTAGCTACCAGAGAAAAGGTCTCTTGAAAATCAATACCCTTAACTTGTGAATAACCCTGGGTGTTGCCACAAAAGTGTATCTCACTTTTGGGACATGTTGATTTTTTCACAAAAAATAATGATGTAATCCTTGGGAGGTTCCATCTAAAGGGTTTTAATTTAAGAGGTATAGATATGACCCCCTTAGATCAAACCCCCTTGGATAGAAGCCATCTAGCATTAAATCATACCCACAAGGGAGTCTCCTTCACACCTATCAAAATGCTGGAAAAAAAACTTTTTCTTTACCTTTTGAGGGATTAAATAACATCATTTAGAAATTATATTTTTCAATATTGTAGCCCTTGAAATGAGATTTTCAACAAGTATAGTTTTGAAATGTTTTCATTTTATCATGTATTTAATTTTCAATTTGTACTAAATATAGGTTTTTCTTCAAAATCAAGCTCTTCATTTTGCAAAGGTGGAAAAATAGTAAAATGTTGTAATTTTTTTTCAAAAAATACCCTTTCCCTACGTATTGATATCCTTGTTTCACCAAAAATAAAATAAAATTGGTATATACACAACAAGTTAGGTTGGACGACACACATGTATGTAAAAATTATAGTTTTTGATAAGATAAGCAACATCTATAGGGTGTTGTACCCTTTACACAATGATCCTTAGGGGCCAAAAAAGATTAGGTCCAAGGAAACATAACAAAAACTACCAAAACAAAATAAAGTAACAATAGATAAACAATTGACAACATAACGACCTAGTAGAAAAGACATAGCAACAACATACTAACTAGCATTCTCCCAATTCTGAGAGAGCAAGAAAACACCAACCTCCCCAACCAAGTTCGGGCCTTCCTCTATATCCTTCTTATCCATTTCATCATTAAGTACAATATAAAGGGTGCCAGCTACATGGTGGACCATCTTGATAGTGAACCAATCCAGACTAGTGGATTTCTTCTCAAACTTCTCCATCCGCTGCAACAACATGCGATGATCCTCCCCTTTGTCCATAGTATTTATGATGTCTTCATGCTCCATAGCCTGAGGGTTAGAGGATTGGGAAGTTGAATTCTCCTTTAACATTTTGTTGAGGTTAGAAAAGTGGCTAGGCCCTTCAAAAAATTCCTCCTCCTTTTCCTCTGTGTCTTCCTCATTCCTATTGCCCTTGCTAGTAAACCACTCCTCGTAAGTAGAAATTTCATTATTTTTCACTTTCTTGCTATTTTTTTCCAGCCTACCAGATCTCCTAATGTTGGTATTTTCAACCCTAGTATCCACCATAGTAGCAACCACAGTATCCCCCTTGGTGTCTCTTCCCACTGCATTCTTCCCATCGCTGTTAGTGGCTAATGGCTCCACTAGACCTTTCCCCTCTTCTTTCACTTTTTTCTTAGCTACAGGTTTTCTATCAGTCTTGTCGAGCATGAATTTGATCTCATAGAGCCTAGGTGCAACATTTGAATGGGAAAGCCCCACACTCCCCTTTTTCTTTAGGCTTGGGGGTTTCAGTATTCCACGAAGGGGTTTTCCTTTTGAGGCCCTTAGACTTAGCTGAAGAGACATTGGTCAGAGTAGGGGGTTTGAATTCCTCAATATAGATAGTGGAGATGGGTTTGGGTGGGTAGAGCACAAGGTGAAAATGATAAAGCCTTAAGATGATGCCTTGGTGGAGTGGTAGGGGAGGAGAATCCACAGGGTTTTGGGCAACAAAGTCTAAGCATTTCTCAATGAAACTTTCTAAATCAGTGAGCAAGAAAAATGGGAAGCTCAACAACATTTTATGGCAGAGGTGATTTAAAAGACGTAAATGATAATAATAGAAAGTTTTATATCTACCCTCTAAAGTGACATACTTCATGAGAGCGAGACAGACTTGGCCCCTTGGCCGCAGGAGAGCTTCTCTTTCAAAGCAAGACTAGGAGTAGATAGGTTTTTTGTTTCCTTTAAAGAAGGCATTAAAGCTTTCATTGTCTTGAGCCTTGGTGTGCTTAGGGTACTTCTTCCTAGTACAAGAGAGCCTTGTCGCATGCACAATCACCTCCTAATTGAACTTGAAGGAAATTCCACTCATGGTAACCCTTCTTTCTTTCCAAAATCTTGTGAATTGCATCAAAATCCTCAAATCATGACCAACCAAGCATTCCATTAAAGGCACCGGCCCCTCTTTGACACATATGTTCCAAACTAGCAGGTCCTTGTGAAATTCCCCATAATTGTTTGGCTTTGTCCTCACCCTGTCACCACCCATTTCACCACTCTTCACCCAACAATACCAACAAACCTATGAGAGCAAAAGATTAGAATTTTTTGTTAATGTGAGAGGTCACCCAAACACCTCTTCTTTTAACCCAACCAAGAAGGCTCCAAGAAATCAAGATGGTATGTAGGACACACGCTTCAAGAGTTAAATCCAAAAAGGAAATCTATGTGAGCTGATTAATTAAAATCTTTAAACAACTATAGCCAGGTTTGTGAAAAATGATGATATTGGAAGGCTTTCCTTCCACATTTCCATTGCACAAGTACCGATGATGGTTGGCTGTGGGGCTAAATTTAGACTTCCCTAAATATTTTCCTTTTATCATTAGAAGCTTTTTAGCGGAGTTGATAAGACAAAGCAAAAGCTTCATGCCATAATTATTAGTCACATCAAATTTGAATTTGGAGATTCGTAAGGATATGCGAAGGCTAAGACAAGACCACAAATAAATATTGCAATATAAGGTCTAACCCAACTTAGTCGTTACCTCATTGAACATCCCATTACTCCTCATAATTAGCTTCGTAAGTTTGATCTCCACCCCATTATTCAAAATTTTCCATGAATCTAACACCTCAACATTCATCTTCATCCACATCACCCAATAAGCAAATAGGTGGACCACCCAGAAATCCATGACGATCATAAATTTAGATACCATCATGATTAATAAATGTGCCCTGCTCCTTGAGGATGATACCTTGTATTCCTTGTCGTAGGTTCCCCATATTCCTCCAACACTTAGAATCTCTCCAATGGGAGTTGAGATTATCTAAGACATCAACAACTTGATTACCCTCCCTATAAATGTGAGTAACAATCTTCATATCCAACTTCAACACCAAATGAATTATGTGTAACAAGACATCCCTGGTACTCCATCCTAATAATCTTCCCAAATTTACAGAGTTAATCAATGACTTAGAATCCCCTTCTATTTGTAGTTTCTTTATCACCATAGTTACAACTAACTAGATTCCCTTTAGAAACATGCTTCCTTCCACAGTCATGGAGGTCTGAATCCCTATACCCACAAGTAACCAAGCACAAAATTGCCATTGTAGTCCCTAATAATACCCCTATACTTGCCCTGCCTGGGTTTGCTTTGGTAGCACCATCAAAATTGAGTTTATGTCATGCATGATCTGGGGGTTTGCAAATAGTGTCTCATCTAGCCTGGGACTGAGAGCTATCAAAAGAGTTGACCTCCAGATTACGGTTCCAAGCTTTATCCATTTAATCTCCCATTTAGTAGGAGATTTTTCTAGGGTTTTCCCATTGAAAATCAAAATATTTTTAGAAATTAGCCTTAGCCCTATACCAAAAACATCCTTAGGACTCATCTTGATATTCCTGAATATCCAGTTGTTCCTCTCTTTCTGTAAGCACCAAAAGATGATTGGGTGGACCTGGTTCCAAATCTCTCTAGGTAAGGGGTGATGAAAGGGGCCAAACCAGCTCAAGATAAATGATTTGATATCCTTACACATAGTCCAGTGAGTACCCAATCTCTCCAAAGCCAACTTCCAAACACCAACAACAAACGGGTAGTGTAGAAGTAAGTAATCCATAGATTCTTCACTGTATTTTCATATCAAACACTTGTTAGGGATCTGAAATCCCCTTTTTCCTGAGGTTATCCTAAGTGAGGATCCTATTATGGCAGGATTTCCACCAGAAAAAAGTTTATTTTCAGAATCATGTGCCTATTCCAACCCTGTTTCTAGGGCCCATGCTCAATACCCTGAATTGACAGTAGATTGTAATCCATTCTAACTGAAATATTACCCTTCCTATCATTAGTCCACTAGAATTCATCCTCCATGTTGGATAAAGGTAGTCTGGTAAGGGAGAGTAAGTTATGCAAAGACTTGGCTAGAGCTAACAACTTAGGGGACTAATGGCAACAAAGAAGTAGAGATTTCCACCTCCTATCCCTTGACTGAATGAGAAGGTAGTCACCAATGTACATGCCAGAGAAGAGTTGAGCTAGTCTCATAAGATTCTTGAAGTTAGAGTGTGAAAGGGGGGCATCTAACAACCAAGGGTCTTCCCAGAATCTGATGTTATTACCATTCCCAAGCTTCCATTTCATCTTGATCATGAGTAGCCCCTACATTCTACAAATGTTCTTCTATGCTAGAGATCCCAAGGGGTGATCATCAAAGATACACTTTATCATAGGTCTATTGTGAAGATACTTAGCATTCATAATCTTGCACCAGTCCTTTTTATTCTTCAAATGTTCCCAACCTACCTTAGCAAGTAAGGCCTTGTTGGTGCATAGGATATTTTTGATTCCAAGCCCACCACAATATTTAGGCTTATAGACTTTATCCTAGCTAACTAGAGCAAAAAAATTCTTTTCCTCAATCCCAAATTATAAAAAATTCCTTTTAATTTTTTCAAACTTCTTAGTAATATATCTAGGGATCTTAAAGATAGAGGGGAACTATATAGGGATCCCTTGAAGGGTAGGAGACAAGAGTTGTAGTTTACCAACATGATTGAGAATGGAGCCTTTCCACCCCACCAATTTCCTTTGTATCCTTTCAAGAACTGTGTTTCAAAAGGTAGGAGTGATTTCCTTGATAGTAAGGAGTAACCCTAGATATATCGATGGGAGAGAGCTACTCACACAACCAAGGGCAATAGTCACCCTATCTTGTAGAGCAGGAGTGTTGTTTAAGAAGTAAATCATGCTTATATTATAATTTATACATTGGCCGGAGCAAGAAACATAATTATGAAGACAACTTTTCTATTTTATGGCTTCAACCATAGAGACCTTCCTAAAGAGTATCATATCATCATCGAACTATTGGATAATAGTAGGTTCCAAGGAAGAGGCGGGTTTGACCCCCTTTATAGATTGATAGTAGTTTAGATATGTTCCTACTCAATACATCTATGACCATAATAAATAATTAGGGTGAGAGGGGATCACCTTGTCTAATACCTCTCCCAGCTTTGAAGAAACCAAAGGGGGCCCCATTAACCAACACAAAGTATCTCACCATGGTAATGCATTCCATCAAGAGGTTGACCACCCCTCGGTCAAAATAAAACTTAGCTAGGACTTTGGGAATAAAGTCCCATAACACCTTATCATATGCTTTTGAAATATCCAATTTGATGGCCATATTGGAATTTTTGCATCTTTCCATGGAGTGGAGAATTTCATGTGTAATTATGGTAGCATCCAATATATGATGACTTGGAACAAAACCCTTTTGGGTAGGGCTAATTATTTTTTCTAGGAGGGGTTTAAGGTGGTTCACCAAGACTTTAGAGAAGATCTTGAAATTGGTATTACAAAGGCTAATGTGCCTGAAATCAGTCATTAACTGGGGTTCAATAACCTTGGGAAGTAGGGCAATGAAAGTGTGGTTGAACTATTTGAGAATCTTACCAGATTTGAAGAAATACCTGGTAGCCAAAGCAAGGTCCTCACCCACAATATCCAAAAATACTTGGAAGAAAGTAGGGGGGAAGCCATCTGGGCCAAGCACCTTATAGGCACCCCTATTGAAAGCAACCAGACAAACTTCCTCAAGAGTGACAACACAAAGAATGCTATTATTATCATCGTAGGTTATGGTCAGAGATAGTTCGGGGCAAAGCAAGCAAATTAGCACTGAGCAGGGTTGTTCAATTGGGTGAACAAAGAGATCTATCCAATCTAACTTGAATCAAACCATCCCTAAGGTGCCTATTGGTCCACATAAAAGATTGACCCAACAAGTCAATGTCAACCAAGCCAGTGACACTCAGGAAATTCACAAGATTAGCCATGTTGTCAGAGTAGTCTACCAGACCTCCACATTTCTTTGAAGGATACAAAGGAGAGTTGAAGTCTCCAGCCACCAACCAACGTGACCCTTTATTATTATTTATCCAATCTATAAGATCTTGCCATAGGGTATTCCTAGCATTCCTTGAGTGAGGGGCATAGACATTAATGAGCAACCAAGAGCCACCCAGGTGAGAAAACTTGACTCCCACACTGCTATGGCATTAGAAAATTTCAGATCCAGTGATCCTATTAGGATTCCATAACATAACAAGCCCACTAGACACACCCTCAACATCACTGAATGAGAAAAGGGTGCTCGACCATATATACTTAGCAATATTATCAAAGTTGGTTTTCTTCATTTTGGTTTCCTGTAAAATTAAAACATCAATCTTATGTTCTAAAACATAGTTTCTCAGCACGAGTTGTTTGTGAGAGCTATTAGCCCTCTCACATTCTAGGACATGACCTTCATTTTTTACCCTTCTTTGAGGACACTTCCAATGTCCTTTGTTTACCAATGGCTATCTCTTTTGTTGTCTTTGTATGCCTGTTCTATCATTGGTTGGGCCTTCTAGGTTTAAAGTCACTACCCACATCCGCTTTCCTTTGTTTCCCCTTCTTCTTTGGGGTTGACAAAAATTCCTCCTCCATTGTTTTTTCCTATGTCAAACCCACAAAATCCATTTTAACCGTCTCATCTTTAACTTTTGAATCCTCCTCTTCCATGATTTCACCTTCTTCACCTCCAATTAATGTTGACCCAATTGTTAAGTTAATCCCTTTTTCCTTCAAAGAGTCACCATTTTCACCATCTTCCCATAGCACCTAGCTAGGGGAAGGAGCACCAACCCCCTAAACCCCACAACTAGGAATAACCAAGCCATCATCCAGAGCAGGAGTAGTAGGGACCAAAACTGATTCCCCGAAGGAGACATTCTCCCCAACAATGGGGAAATAAGAGCCAACTTGGGAGTCAACCAACTTGGGAGACCCAGACTTGGCCAGGGATTCTACAATCTTCAGAATGCCTTCTTCAAAAGGGTAGTGATCATTAATAGTAGACTCACTAGGGTTAGGAACATGTTTAAAAGAATATTTGTAGTCTGAGATTAGGTGCCCAGGTTTAGCGCATTTTTGGTAGTAAACTACAACATTCTCATAACAGAGTTGTTGGTTCTAGGAACCAAACTTAGAACAAAGCTTCATAGAAGTAGGTAGAGATTTATGCACTTCGATATTAACAAAAAAACATGCAAAAACTAACCTATATTGGACCTGGTAATGGAGCCTAAAGTGATGAACTAGCCCAAGGAGTCTATATTTCAAATATCAAAATTTTATCCTTTATAAGAAAAGGGTTATGTTGGATGACACAAATGTTACTTTCTAAAAATGTTTTTTTCTATTTAAAAATAGTTATTAAAGGAGATGTTGAAAGATTCATAATTTATTTTAGAATTTCTTAAAAAAATATATTTAGAATCAAGACACAAATTGTCACGAATCACTTGTTTTCATCATCTTCAAATTCTTAACAGTTTAGCTGCTATAGGTCTCAAAAGATGAAGATTCAGTTAAAAATATTGATGTAAATGTCCATCTTGGGAAAAAAGTGAGACAAGAAATTGTGATTTCACCCCTCTTGCAAACCAATCTGGCCTTATTTCTCATAGCTTCACCATCTCCATTTAGCTTGTTCTAGAACACCCATTTAGTTCCAATGACATTCTTATTAGCTAGTCTAGGAACCAATTCCCAAGTCTAATTCTTTTCTATTTGATCCAATTTTTCTTCCATTTCCTTTGTCCAACCATCATCTTTTCTAGCATCAACAAAGTTCTTGGACTCTACCTTTGATAATAAACACAATTTTACTTTCTCACTTGCTCTTGCAAGACTTCCCCTAGTCAACACACCTTCATTCTTATCCCCAATGATTTTATTTGATGAATGGTTCCTCTGTGCATACTTTGTTGGAGTCTTGAGAGTCTTCACTAGTTTCAGTTCATTCTCTTCTTTCTCCTCCTCCTCTTTTTCTTCAATCCAAGGAGGTATATCAGATTTTCAAGCCTCAATCTCTTGTGAGATCAAAACCAAGTCTTCATCTACTTTAACATTTGTGATTTCAATCATCTTTCTCAATCTTTTGTTGAGTAACCAAGAAAGATTCTTTCATCACGCCTTCAATCAAACTTTCCAAGGTCTCCTTCATCTATTCTAATATAACATCTACTACCAAACTTTTTAAATTATTTAACCGTGGGATGCCTTCCATACCACAGCTCATAAGGGGTCTTAGTGTTATTGACCCTCAATTTCACTATGTTAAGAAAATAGACAATAGTGTGAACTGATTCCTTCCAATATATATCAGGCATATTAACATCTTTAAACATGGTTCTAGCCATTTCTTACACAGTCCTATTCTTCCTTTTGAATACCCCATTTTTCTAAGGGGTTCTACGAGTAGAAAAATGTATTCTAATACCATTATCTTCACAAAAAAGTTTAGATTCATATGAAGTAAATTCATCTCCTCTATCCGACCTTAAGCATTTGATCTTAATATCCATTTCATTCTCAAAAATTTCTTCGAAGATTTTAAACTTATTAGAAGTTTTTGAATTATCTCTTAAAATGTAACTCAAGTCATTCTAGTGTAATGATCAATAAGTAACATAAAATACCTTTCACCTTGTTGACTCTTTTTTCTTGTAGGTCCGTATAGATCAATATGAATCAACTCCAATTGCATTGTAGCAAAGCACTCCTTTCTCTTGAAACTTGTCTTTGTTTGTTTTCCCATTTGACATTCCTTGAATAAAGTGTTTGCAAGCTTTGATTATCTTTGGAATATATCTCACAACATGAAAGGAACTGATTTTTACCATGTTGTCAAAGTTGATGTGTTCCATCCTTTTTTTCCACAACCAAAATTATTCAAACTGAGCCAATAAGAAAATTCTTCCATTAGCCGGCTTTAGATGATAGACATTACCATTTTTCCTTGTTCCTTCAACAACCAGTCTTTTGGACCTTGCTTTTTTCATTTCACAACTATTAGCATGAAATATAAGATTGTATCCCTTATTGTACATATGATTGAAACTAAAGATTATTCTTTAAACCCTTAACATAGAGAACAACGTCAGTCCTACTTTTTCCATCAATTTTTATAGAAAATTTTCCACAAATTTGTGTTGAATCAATCACCACCAAACTTAAAAACACCACCAGTAACCTTCTTAAGACTGATGAACCTTCTCTTGTCACCAATCATGTGGTTAGAACAATCAATATTAGTCAACCAAGCCTTTTCTTCTTCCTTTGTATGAAAGGCATCTAGATAGTCATAGATCTCTCATTATCTTGCAAAGTACTGGACCTCTTAATTTTTCCAATATTTTCCTTCCATGTCTTTCAAGGACATGAATAGGGTTTCATCATTTGAATCATTATCCTCATCTTTTGAGGAACAATTGATTTCCTTAGAATATTAACTCCTTTTAATCTTATCTCCTTTATTTTCATCATCAGATTCTTTGTAGGGACATTTAGATGCAAAATGACCAATCCTTCCATAATTAAAAAACTTGAAAGGTAGCTTACCTTTGTATTTATTAGTTCCCTTTTTAGTCTTCTTAAAAAAATTTCTTCTACTTCATCAAAGTCACCATTCTGACAAGCAACTTAGTCTTCTATCATTTTATTAGATTTGAATGCAACTTCCTTCTTTGGAACATCTTTGCCAAATTATCTCATTTCAAAGGTAGTTAGAGCACCAAACATTTCATCTATTGAATATTGATCCAAATCCTTATATTTTTCAATATCAGACACTTTATGACTATAGGATTTAGGTAGATATCTCAAAACCTTCTTCACAATCTCATCATCTTTGACTAAACCACCAAGACTAGTGATACCAGTAACAATTTCATGTACTCAAAGCATATAATTTACAATTCTTCATCCTCTAACATTCTTAAGGTCTCAAATATACTCTTAAAAATTTGCATTTTGGCTTGCTTTACTTTGGTATATCATTCATAAATTCTGCTAAGTTTTTTCCCAATCATCCTTAATAGAGCTACAAATAATCACTTTCAAAAGTTTTAAATCAGTTAATCCAAACAAGATAGCATTTTTAGCCTTGGAATTTGTCTCATATAACTTGATTTTAGGTAGATTAGTTGGAGGAGAAGTAGGAGCAACATAACCATCTTTAATTTTTTTTTGTAAATCAAACCCTAGAGAGTTTAGATGACCTTCCATTCTAAATTTCTAGAAAGTGCAATTAGTCCCATCAAACCTAGGACCTTTGTAAGAACAATCATGTGCCATCTAGAACCTTTACCTCAAGTGGTTAATATTCTTTAGAGGAACTTGGCTCAAATACCAATTTTTGAACACATCAGATACTAAGAAGGGGGGGGGGGGTGAATCAGTATTTGTAAGAACTTGAATACCTCCATAACTTGAACTCTTCAACACAAAACAAAATTCTTAACCAAATCGAAACCCTTAAACAAATTAACAAAAGTTTAAATCTTCAACAAACTCAACAATCTTCAACAATGAAATATATAGCAATTTTAACCTTAACTAGATCAACAACAATGATAAAATAGACAAGAAACACACATCCACATGATGACACCATATTTATGTGGAAAACCCAATGAGGGAAAAATCATGGTGAGAGATAACTCACAATATAGAGGCTCATTACGAAAAAGGACTTGCAAATTAAGGCACACTACCTTAGAAAGAGATACAAAAGACTTGTAAAACTAAAGGAGATACAACTATAGGGGAAAAATACAAGCACCTGTTGAGATTCACTATATTAGAGTAGGATACAAAATGAATTTAGGAAATTTACAATATTTTTCAACAATTCACTCTATTGACTAAGGCATTAAGGTGCATCTGATCTTTCTTCTTCACACTTTCACACTTCTTTTGTGGTATACTCAATACATTCCAAACACATACACTTCGACACTTGCTCACTTCTTGCATCCAAAATGTTCTTGCATTTATATCCACCACAAGACCTCAAAACATAAATTAGGTCAGTTGGAAGAAAGATAAATAATGAATTCAACAAGTCAACCACAAAAAAAAATGGTGTGGTCCTATCCAAGAGAAAAAGAGGACTAAAACCTATCTTATTGCATCTTACAATGTGATCCAAAACCATTCAACACATTGGTGCACATCAACCAAAGTTAGAAACAAGGAAACATGTAGATGAAACAAGAAGCATATAACTAGTTGGCCCAAAAACACACTTCCAATTGAATTAACTTAAAGTGGTCCCAAACAAGATAGGTTAGGACCCAAAACATATCTTAAAATATTGAAACAAACCCTTAAGAATCTAGTATAAGCAAGAGATAAAGCCTGGTCGGTCAAATATCCACAAATAACTAGAAAAGAAACTCAAGACATAATGCAACACCAAGGAGCCCAAACAACAATGTGTGGATTATATGGGAATATTTCATGAACATTCAAAAACACTTCCAAACACTTATTTCATGCTACCATGCCACCAAAAACTACCACAGGACAAGCAGGAGCAGAATAGTTCACTCCAAAGACACAAAATGCATAAACAAAAGATATAACATTAAGAGATCAAATTTCTAACCATTTCAACACATGAAACTAGAACTGAGACACTACATAGATGTTGAGAACACATTCACCAAGTCATAAAAGTAGAGACATGAATGTAGAGAAATGTAGAGTATTTTTTGGACTAGTCTAGACAACCAACAACATTGCCAACCTTCTACAATTACAAGAAACCTCCTCGGAAACACAAGTGACTTGAAATGATAGGAGTGCAACATCAGCAGAGTATATAGAATTTGAATCCAAAAATGCAAGACCATATCTTCAAAATTGGAGGAATGCAGAGCATTCTCCCAAATGGTCTTCAACACAACTTCCTAAATTAGAAACACTCAATCAACTTGCAGAGGCCAAAAATTTCTTTCACCAACATATACTTGATTAGGAACAACAAGAGAGAGCATATAATACACTATATACCATCAACAACATCTCTCCACCATCAACAACATATAATATTTATCTTAATGATTATAATACTCATTCTTAATATATCATCATGAAGACAACAATCATACACAATGACATTAAACACGACATGACATCCAACCATGAACTACAATAGTAAAAAATTATACAAAAATGACATCTTAAACATAATGTTGTCAATAATGACAACTAATTCTAACCAACAATGCAACTATCTTCCCAAGCACATGCAAAAATATCCTTATGTGTTGACATTGATGACAACCAACAATCAATGTTAACATCAATGAAAACTATCAACAAAATACCTTTTACCTTGAAAACTTTTTGTTTTGGTCAATCCACACAAATCAATATGAATTAGTTCCAAAGGTCTCATGGAAGAATACTCCTTGGTATTGAATCTTATCCTTGTCTTCTTTCAAATTTGATACTCTTTGCACATTGTACTTACAGGCTTGACAATATTAGGCATATCTCTCATATCTTGCATGGAGTTGATCTTCACAAGATTATCAAAGTTGATGTGTCACATCCTCTTGTGCCACAAACAACATTCAATTGTCCACCCTAGAAGACAACTTATTCCATTCACACCCTTAATATTGTATAAGTTTCCTTTAGTCCTTGAACATTCTACCACCAACCTACTAGACTTTTCTTTTCTAATTTCACGTCCTTGCTCATTGAATAGGAGATTGTATCCTTTCCTACATATTTGACTTACACTAAGAATATTTTTCTTGAGACCTTCAACATAGAGAATATCTTCAATCTTGGATTTTACATCAATACTTATAATGCCCCTTCCATACATCTTTTTTAAAGAATAAATTTAAAACAATTATTGATCCACCATTGTATTTAACCAACTTGATGAATTTTCTTTTGTCACTAGTCATGTGACTTGAACACCCACTTTCTATCACCTAGATATTTTTTTGTCCTTGAGCATGAAATCTCACTACTGAATTTGACATCATTTTCCAACATCCGTTCATCGGTAGTTCAACAAATATATGTCGAAATAGAGACGAAATGGTGACAAAACTTTTGTCATTATTTTTTCGTCGCAAGGCCGACGACGAGTTGAACGTCAAAATAATGGTGAAGAATCATCGATCATCCACATCATTAATTGATTTGGGATTTCATCGAAATATCGACGAAAACTCCGCGAATCCACCGACAAATTACACTAGGAGTTCGTCGCTAGTTCGACGAAATGGGCAAGGAGTAGCATCGAAAAAATAGTAGATGTTCGTCGCCATTTCGATGAAATTGGAAAGGAGTAGCGTCGGAACAACACCAAAACTTCGTCAAAAATGCAACAAAATAGGCAAGCAATAGCTTCAAAACAACACCAATAGTTCATCGAATTTGTGACGAAAATACCAAGAAGCAGCGTCAGAAGAATGCCAAAAGGTCGTCGCAATTGCGACGAAATTGGACATGAGTTACGGCGAAACCTTCGTCGTAGCTATAGAAACTTCGTCGAACCTTTCTGTTGATTTGTCAGTGTCGTTCGTCGAAATTGCGACGACGAATCATTTAAAAAAATAATAATAATAATTCATGGAAATGTACCATTGCAGACACCTACGATTGATCATATGTACAGACTGCATATTGGTTTGATGCTTCAAACGATGCATTTCTTATATTGAAAAGTGTATTACCTTATTGAGCTTCTCTTTGTTTCAAGAATAGTTTAATATTCTCTACTTAATAGGTCCAACCACGTGACGGTGGAAGCTCATTTGGCCCCTCCCCCCCCTCCTCACATCACTCTCAATTCCCCATACCCAATCATATAACATTAATCATTCATTCATCCATTAATAACATATAGCATTCATTAATTAACATATTCACATTCATTCATTAACATATAATATTCATTCTTTTAGTTTTTACATATTATCAAAAATATGGTTGTCATGATATGATTACAATCACTTTTTTTTTGGTTTCTTTTTGAGAGCTACATAAAGCCAAAGTGGAGTATTGTTTTCTAAATCAAAATTTGTCCCCTTTAGTTGTTCTTCCCTCTGCTCCATTGATCTTAATGTATGCCTAGTCCTCTACTCATGACGTGGATGCCTGCAAGGGGGATTTGCTACAATAAGAAAGAAATGTTAAACTGATATGTTTTATTATTATTGTTACAAGTATTTCATTAATTAAAAGAACATTAGAGTGGTTCTCTTTACCTGATGGGTCCACATCATGTTCCTGAACTTTTGTTATAGACTCATGCTCAACATGTTGAACACCCTCTAAATCCTGATTTGCAGTTGAAACACAAAAGGTTACATTAATTAATACACCAATTGAAATTAAATATGTTTAAGAGAACATGAGGGTGGTCCTCTTTACCTGATGGGGCCACATCTTGTTCTTGATCTTCTCTAGCCTGATCATGCTCTACATGCTCTAAAGTTGAAACATGAAAGGTTACATTAATTAATACACCAATTGCAATTAAATATGTTTAAAAGAACTTTAGAGTGGTCCTCTTTACTTGATGGGGCTACATCATATTCCTGATCTTCTCTAGCTTGATCATGCTCAACATGCTGATCACACTCTACATGCTCTAAAGTACCTGGATGCACATGATGACCTTCATCTGCACGCTCTGCTCCACCCTCACCTGGCTGCATTCCAATGTCATGTGCAGTATTATCATTGCTTGAATGTTTTAAAAAAATAGGCATGTAATTACTTTATGGTGGAAATTAATATTGAATAGATTGCACAAGTATTCAATTTTAAATAAACTTTATTGAGTTTATTTACTTGCATGTCGGATGCAATGGAAGATTGTGTTTTCCTAGTCAAGACTCTTAGGCGTTCAACCAACTCCATAGCCTTGTTGGAAGGAAATCTTGATTCTCTTATTGGGAACTTTGTTGAATTAGAGCCCAACATTTTTGAGAAAGATCATTTATTTTTCTTCTATGGTGTGATAAAACCAAAATTGTTTTCAATTTATTATAATTTGGATGCAATATTTCATTTATTGATACTTACAATTCATGCGGCTAATTTCATATAACCACCAGATCCAAGTTTGTGTTGCCCATGCTTTTTCTAGACTTGCCTTTATTTCCTTCAATGTGTCAGGCAGCCTATGAAAAGTTTGAAATATGTTAGATTATGTAAAAAGAAATAGTAATCAGTATATAATTACAATGTTGATAGTATCGCACATAGCATACTACTTTTAAAAAAAAAATTAATGGCATTTCCATAGCATACAAACATTGAGAGAAAATAAAATACAGAGTTCAATCCATGAATTATAGAAAATAGATATTTGTTGGTTATATTCATATCGCTGATTACATTTCACAAAACATACTACAACTGCATAAATATCAGATGGTGATAGTTGTCTATGCTACCACATTTTTCATACATGTCCACGAAAGCATTTTATCAAACAATTCACTGCCTTGCTGCTATGGCTAAAAGCCTAAAATAGATGCTTTCAAACAAGCTATGGATGCTTGGAAAATCTCTATCAAAGCATAATAGTAAGCAATAGCATAGAAAAGGCAGTGAACTATTTCAAAAAATACCTCAAAGAAATGTGGTCTCATGGTGATGGAATGCCATGACAATCCATAGCAATTTTCTTGTCATGACATTCGTTATGGCATTCCATCACCATGAGACCACATTTTTTTGAAGCATTTTTTCAAATAGTTCACTACTATCTTCATACATGTCTACCAAATAATTTTATCAAACAGTTCAATGCCTTCGTATATGGCTAAAAAGTAAAAACCTAAAATAGGTTCTTTCGAGACAAGCTATGGATGCTTTGGAAAAAATC
>VDFB02358134.1:190575184-190645085 GCA_007258455.2 Sequoia sempervirens | reverse complement strand
TATTATCAAACATAAGGCTGATTTTAAAAATGAAAAATATATGATGCACTAGAGGAGGAAATCCTCTCCAATAGCCTATATGATAAAAATTTAAAGAAAAAAATCTTTTTCTTTTGGGACATTCCATTGACATCATTTTTTTCAAATTAAAATTCCTCTTAAATTTATAAAAAAAGTACATATCCAACAAATTTTTAAAAAACTAAAAATTTAATAAACATAAACTAATTAAGATTTCTATATTTCATTAGTTTACATTATTTTAAAATTTAAAATGTAAATGTCATGGTGGAAGTTGAATTCTATACTTTTACCTAATGACTACTTTTGACCTCCTTTTGATCTCACATTTCCATGTGCATACCCAACAAGTTACAAAGTATTTGACATGTAGTCAAAAGTCTCATCTCAAAGTGGGACGCCCTCTTTCATGGGAGGACAAAATAATAAGTAAATACAATAAATAATTAAATATGAAACATTAGGGTGCAAGGTCAAGACAACTTCCCAACATCTTGTTCTCTTCTATTTTTATCTAACATATAGCAAGTTGCACTATGTATGTATGTGTGTATGTACATGTATGTATGTATGTATGTATGTACATCACAACTTTATGTATGTCTTCCTAAAGACCTTGCAACTTTATCATATGCCTCCACTTTCATTGTTTTAATTGAGAGAGAGAGAGAGAGAGAGATTATTTTTATTATTCAAAACAATTCAACAACTTCTTATAAATTATGTTGTTTTGGATGTGGATACTTCAATTGCTACACTTCCATGATCCAATAATCTATATGGAACCCACCTAGAGGTATTCCTTTCTTAATTGCAAACTCATGTTTACATGAAAGTTTGATTGATGTCTTGAAATATGCTACACAATTCCATCCATATTTTGGCTTTACATTTCCATGTTCACACTTTTGAGATTCTTATCTCTAACTTGTTCAAGATCTAGAATTCTTCTAAATTTTTCTCATTAGAAACTCTACAATATGTCAAGAATTTTTTGTGTCAATTCAACAACAATTGTAAACTATCTAAATCAATTAACCCATTTGTAACAAACTATGAATTGGTGATATTGTAATGGTATCTCCCTTCTTTGTGCAAAATTGATGATATTGTCATGGTTCCTCCCTTCTTTGTGTAAAATTGATGATATTGTCATGGTTCCTCCCTTCTTTGTATAAAATTGATGATATTGTCATGGTTCATCCCTTCTTTGTTGATACCCACAATATTTGCAATTGCATACCCATTGTTGTTGATGAGTATAGCCTTGTTATTGTTGCTCTCATGGTGGATTCCATCTAAGTAGTAGTTGTCAAATTTTCTATGGCAACTACCTTTGATATGCTTGAATCAATGGGTTTTCTTGTTACAAAACTAATGGTAGTTATGATTATGCCACAAAAGGAAAGGAAAGGAAAGGTCCTTTCATAGTCCATGATACTAGGCGATCTGTTTTTGGGTCTACAGACGACTTATAGTATATGGAACTCCTCGTACTCCCAATATGAGGGAGGCACCTAACTCGTGCTCCACAATACGAGGTGTACATACCTTACCCCTTGTAGGATTTGAACTTGTGACCTCTCTTTCAAGAGTACAAGTTCTCCACCATTAGGCCAACTCAAATCAAAAGACATTTCTTATGACATATAGTTTCAATTATTCGGATGCCATACAATCCTTCACTTTATGAGTTGGCAAACTACAAAAATCACAATAGGTGCCACATTGCTTCCTTGTATATCTTTCCAAAAAATAGCGTCATGATGTTGAATGACGCCATACTTCACAAATATGCCATGTTGGTGTAAAGATCATCAGCCTCAAAATTCATCTCTATAGTTTCCTTGACAACATATAGGACACCAAACTTCCATTCATTGCTTCTTATTGCCTTACATTTCATCTGTTCTTTTGAGCCTAACCTATAATTTTAAATCTGTTTTTGTGTTCACAAATTATCCTTCTCTACCAACGCAAAAACTTTAGCTTTGCTACGAACTTGTGTAGACTGTATGACAAATCCGATCCTTGGGAATAAACCACGCCTCTTCATCCTTCGCATGAATTTGAGAAACACCTTATTCATGAGCTTTGTGAACTTGTCATCATAATCGAGAACTAGTTCTCTTGTTCTGTGCATAATCTCCTTCAAAATCTGAACAGCTTGGCTTTCAAACTTGCACTTTCTGTGTTCTTGTACAAGCTTATATGTTAAATTTGAAAGCTCTATGTTCTCATCTTTGAACTCGCCCAAAACTTTTAATGCCCTTCTAACGACTGCCCATTTAGTTTGCATAACCTCATATTTTCATCTCAGTATGTTTAGTGTATTAGGAAAATTTTTCAAGTTAGATTGCAAATAGCATAAAACCATTAAATCCCTAATAACAATGGAGAACAATGAAAGCAAGAAACATGAGAGTATGAAACAAATTCACCTAGTCTTCAAGCCTCCATTGATTCACCTCCATTGGTCTTCTCCATCTTACTGAAAATGATATAATTGCCCTCAAATTTGAAGTGCAACTATAACCTATGACAAAGCCAAGCAAAATATTGAAGTAATGTGTATGCTCAAGCACTCAAAAGCTCTCAAGCATACTGAAAATAACTTGTGTGTGTTCTAAAATGACTTGAGAGAGGGCCTTTTAAAGAATTCCAAATGGTGAATGGACGGACAAGATTAAAAGTTGGTGAAGCCCTAAGATCAACGGCTAGGATTCAATGTGATAAGGATGATTAGGGTTAGGGCAACATTAGGTCAAAGTTAGGGAAAGCCTTTAAATGAAGGGTTGGGATTTAATTGGAGATAATCAAATCAATGGTGGAGAATAATAGGTAGTTGGAATAATAGAAATTATTTAATTTATGGAGAATGTTGACTTATGAATTAAATAATGGTTTAATTCATAAATGGGAATGAGACAAAAGACTTGATATTTATAATTATTTTAATTATTTATTTGGTGGGATGGAAAGTGGGCTAAATAAATAAGTTTATTTGATTTAAGGATAAATGATAATGTTATGGAGGAAATAAGGATTGATCAATGACGTATTTAAATAAATAACGTAATTTATTTATTTAAATAATCATGGAGGAATGGACATGATTAGATAATTGAATTATGTGAGGGAGAAGCGTGGTCGTCATAGAAAAATATGGTTTGCAAGTTGAGGCCATTTTTATGTGGTCAAACAATGTAGTCCACAATGCAAAGAACAAGGATATGTCAATGACAAGTCATTTAAATAAATAAATGTAATTTATTTATTTAAATAATCATGGAGGAATGGACATGATTAGATAATTGAATTATGTGAGGGAGAAGTGTGGTCATCATAGAAAAATATGGTTTACAAGTGAGGCCATTTTTATGTGTCTACATTTTACCCCTTTTTGACATAATGTAGTCTATCACATTGTGTCAAAGAACAAGTCAAAAATGTGCCCTAGTTTGAAAGTGAGGAGAGGAAGGATGATGAGAAGGTAGTGGTATGCCCCCTCGAGAGGACAGGTGGGTTAAAGAATGTGAGTGTCTCTCGAAATGGATGAGAGGACTAGAGGATGAAGGAATAGAAGAAATGTTAGCATGGAAATCATGGATGTGAGGATGAAAAAGGAATACTTCAATATTTTTCCAAATAACATCATAGGCATTGCATAATCATCATTGGGTAGTAAAATGTGACAAATGGACAACAAACACCATGATATGACATAGACCAAGGTGTGCAAGGTCGTCCACTTGTGAAAAATAGATAGCCATAGACAAGGAATGTCCTAACTCATACTAAAGGCCAAGTTGCCCTAGTCTTTTTGTCAAAACACACCAAAGACAACAATCAAGGAAAATTAGGCCATGAGACATCATTACTCCTCTAAATCCTTCATGGGACATCCTTGAGGTAGCTAGTAACATGACCAAGAGACAAAACAATAAAAAGCTAAGAAAAAAATAGACCAGCAAAATCACAGCCATTCAATATGTTTGCCAAGATTTGTGTGTCAAAGGTTGATTGTGTGATAGTTTGACAGTTATTGACGATTTGACGATGCCTATTGTCAGGAAGGACACATCCTGAAAAGGACAATGACTATGTAACGAAGTTTGTCGTCAGGAAGGACACATCCTGAAAAGGCCAATGACTATGATGAAGCCTATCATCAGGAAGGACACATCCTGAAGAGGAAAATGACATTTTGACAGGGTCCAATTCCAAGAAGGACACATCTTGAAGGGGACCATAAAGTGACTAGGTTGACATTGTGTTGGCCATTTGATAGATGTTTGGCTTGATGACTGACTGGGCTATATTGTCTATTGGTTCACGATTTGAATGTTGACATTCAAATGATTGTCTTGTTTCTGAGTGTGACTATGTCTGACTTATTTGACCGAGATGACAAACCCTAAAGGACTAACCTAGGTGGCCTTAGGGGCTCATCAACAGATGGCCTTGCCTACGTCGTGCACTCAGAGACCTCGTAGTTCGACTGGGATAGATGAACAAATTGAAGATGAATTGACATGTTTTGACTTGACCTGACAAACCCTAAGGGACTGAACCTAGGGGGCCTCGGGGGCACATCGACTGATGGCCTTGCCTACGTAGCAAATGCGCAGAGACCACGTAGTTCGACTATTGACAAAGACTAAAATGACTGACATGACTAACTTTGACTCTGTTTTTGGGATTTGTGATGTTATTTGGATGTTTTTGTGCTTTCTTCAGGACATTTTTCAATTTTTAAGTCTTTTTTCAGGACATTTTTCAATTTTTAGGTCTTTTCTTAGGACCATTTATTATGACTTTTTATGATTTTTGATTTTTTCAGGACTTTTTATGATTTTTAGGATTTTTTTCAGGACTTTTTGATTGTCAAGACCATGTGCGATACCCACTGCAGTCTCATGATAAAATATTGCCCCTAGTCAAGTTGATGGAAAGGACATGACTGGTATGGATGATAGGTGATGCGCAAGACTTTGATGTCAACCATTGTGGCCATGGAAAGAAATGTCATGATGTCAGGGTGAAACATTGTGACAAATCTTAGCAAAATGGATGTTTATTATGGACAAAGGTAGATAGAGTGATAGTAGATGTCAAAGCAATGACCGACTACACATGGTGCCTGTTTGCCA
The DNA here is from genome assembly GCA_007258455.2 of Sequoia sempervirens. Classification (NCBI taxonomy): domain Eukaryota; kingdom Viridiplantae; phylum Streptophyta; class Pinopsida; order Cupressales; family Cupressaceae; genus Sequoia; species Sequoia sempervirens. The sequence goes on along the minus strand of VDFB02358134.1, from coordinate 190,639,911 downwards.
AGTTTTCACCATGGTACTTATCCAAAGCGCCTGTTTACCAGGTTTTCACTATTGGATGAATTATTTCTCTTTTATTTTTGTCAATTTTTATTTTTTTTTATTTTTATTTATTTATTTATTTATTTTGTAATTTTTGGTTATCGGCCAGACTTTCTGATGCTATGTATAGAACTTGCATAAATGCAGACTATTGATTGGCTCTGTTAATTGTTCACCATCTGGAGTAGCCAACTGATATGCACCAGAACCAAATGACGCGGTGATGATGTATGGACCCAGCCAATTGGGCTCAAACTTGCCTGGTTTTTCTCTATCGGACTGATTCTTAGGATTCTGCATGAGAACCAAGTCACCAATGTCAAATTTTTGAGTCATCACTCTTTTGTTGTAGCTTCTGCAAAGACGATTTTGATATGCCTGTAAGTGGTTCAAGGCATTATGTCTGCGTTCATCTAGCATTTCTAATTCATGCAGTCGTGACTGTCGATATTCTTCATCAGTGATTAGACCTTTCATAGAGACTCGTAGGGATGGAATTTCGACCTCTATGGGCAAGATGGCTTCAGCTCCAAAGACAAGGGAAAATGGAGTGGCTCCAGTGGGAGTGCGGATGCTAGTGCGATATGCCCACAAAGTAGGATTGAGTTGTATGTGCCAGTCACGACCAGCATCATTGACGGTTTTCTTAAGAAGTTTGATGATCGTTTTATTAGATGCCTCAGCTTGACCATTTCCTTGTGGGTAGTAAGGCGTGGAGAAGTGGTGTCGGATATGGAAGCGTTCACAAAGTTCACGGACATCCTGATTTTTGAAGGGACGACCATTATCTGTGATTATGGATTGTGGAATACCATATCGACAGATGATATAGTTGAGGATAAACTTGGAAATTTGTTTGCCAGTAATGTAAGTGAGTGGGATGGCTTCGATCCACTTAGTAAAGTACTCAGTGGCGGTAATGATGAATTTGTGGCCATTGGATGAGGTAGGATGGATCTTGCCCACGAGGTCGAGTCCCCATTGTGTGAAGGGCCAAGGAGATGTAATCGGCCGAAGTTCCTGTGCTGGTGCATGAATCAAGTCACTGTGTATCTGACATTGGCGACACATTCTGACAAATTCAAGTGCATCTTTCTCAATGGTTGGCCAGTAATACCCAAGTCTCGTTATCTTTTTGGCTAAAGTAGGACCACTTGAATGGGATCCGCATATACCCTCATGTACCTCTCGCAAGGTGTTGTGCTTCATCAGTGTCAAGACATCGAAGAAGGGAATTATCAAAGCTACGTCGGTAAAAGGTGTCACTGAGGATGGTGTATCTGGCGGCTTTTCAGATAAAGGACTTTCGTTGGTTATTAGATAGGTTGGGGGGAAGGGTTTGGGACTTGAGGTAGTCATAAATGTCTTGATACCATGGAGAATTGGGACCAACAAGCTCGCAAACCATCTCTGATTCTGGTATGTCATATGCAGGAACCAAAAGTTGTTCTACCAAAAATTCAAATTGAGGCACATTACTAGGAATGTCTAGGAGAGAGCCAATTGTGGCCATTGCGTCTGCTGCCTTATTTTGTGTTCTTGGAACTTGCTCAAAAGTCACCATGTGAAAATATGTTTGAAAGCTATCAACCATTCGTTTGTAAGGCATTAATTTCTCGTCCTTAGTGTCATAGTCATCATTGACTTGGTTAATGACCAATTGAGAATCGCCATAGACATGAAGTGTTCTAATTTTCCATTTGATGGCCATTCTGAGTCCTGTGACAAGTGCCTCATATTCTGCCACATTATTTGTACATGGAAAAGCAATGCGGAAGGACTTAGGAATGGAGTCTCCTTGAGGGGTGATAAATAATATTCCTGCCCCCGAGCCATGATTAGTATGAGATCCATCAAAATATAGCCTCCAAGGTGACTGAGGTTCGGTATGAAATATTGACTCATCTGGAAAGTCTGCTACTAGTGGATGATCACCCTGTATAGGCGCATTTGCCAGTTGGTCTGCTATCACTTGTCCCTTTATCGCCTTTCTTTCAACATATTGAATATCATACTCGCTCAAGATCATTACCCATTTTGCCAGGCGACCTGTCAATGCTGCACGACTTAGGAGATATTTCAGGGGATCAATCTTCGCCACTAAGTGTGTCTGGTGATTCAGCATGTAGTGTCTTAATTTCTGAGCAGCAAAGACAACTGCTAGGCAAGCACGTTCGATGGTTGTGTAATTTAGCTCATATCCGACCAGTGTCCTACTGATGTAGTATATGGCCCTTTCCTTTTCTTCATGGTCATTATGTGCCAGTAATGCCCCTAGTGCTGAAGTTGTTGTAGAAATGTATAGAATCAAAGGTTTCCCTTCAATTGGTGGCATTAACACAGGTGGTGACAGTAGATAATTCTTTATTTGTTGGAAGGCCTCCTGACATTTATCTGTCCACACAAAAGGGATACTTTTGCACAAAAGATACTGAAATGGATGACACTTGTCTGCCAATTGTGCTATGAAGCGTCGGATAGATTGTAACCTACCTTGCAATGTCCTGAGTTCACTTATCCCTTTTGGAGGAGGCATGTCTAATATGGCTTTCACCTTGGCAGGATCAACCTCAATGCCTCTACGAGAAACAATGTACCCCAAAAGTTTGCTTGATGTTACACCAAAGACACATTTCTTTGGATTCAAGCGGACCTTGTATTCTTCCAGTCTCTTGAAAATTTTGTCTAACACCCTCAAGTGGTCTTTTCATGTCAAAGATTTTTCCAAAAGGTCATCTACATAATCTTCCATTATATTGTGCATCATGTCATGGAATATGGTTGTCATGGCTCTCTGGTATGTGGCACCTGCATTCTTAAGACCAAAAGGCATGACGTTCCAACAGTATGTGCCCCAAGGACATATGAAGGTTGTTTTGTGTTGATCTTCAGGGGCAATACGAATCTGATTATAACCGGAAAAACCATCCATGAGGGACAACATCTCATATCCTGCTGTAAGGTCCACTATGATATCGATGTTTGGCAAGGGAAAGTCATCCTTTGGACAAGCTTTATTCAGGTCCCAAAAATCTGTGCAGATGCGGATTTGACCGTTTGGCTTTGTGACTGGTACAAGATTTGATATCCATTCGGCATAGTCTATGGACCGTATGAATCCCACATCTAACAATTTCTTAAGTTCTATTTTCACTAACAAGGCGATCTGTGGGTGCATCTTTCGCAGCTTTTGTTTCACTGGCTTGGCATCTGGAAATAATGGCAAATGGTGCAAGACAAGTTCTGGATCCAACCCAGGCATATCGGCATAAGACCATGCAAAGTTGACCTTTGCTCTGAAAAGAATTTGTGGAACTCAGGTTTCTCTTCCTCTGTCAAAGATGCCGCAAAGGGACCATCTTAGGATCTTCTGCTATAGATATGTTTACTTCATAGTGTCCTCTATGAGCATGGGAGGTCCAATTCTTCCTTAGGCACACTGCTTTACCATCATGCCTTGTTTTTGACATGTCATTTTTTCTTATTTTTATTTTTCATTTTCTGACTAGAGGATGGAGCAGTCTCCCCTATCTAGGTCAATGGAAAATCTAGCCTTGTGGTCTCCACTCGGTATACCCTAGTCCCATGAATTCTGCAATGGCCTCATCATTTTGAAATATGTCCATAAGGCCTTGTTGATCCCAATCGATTAGTTGTGGGTAGACTAAGGCCATCATCAGTACGGTGGTTGGCATCGATTTATATGATTATCTGGCTTGATTCTCATTAAGGAACAGTGGAGAGTAGTGTGTCATTCAAATAGAACTTGTCTTGCAGAAGAGGATCTAGACTGGGTGTTGTTTGGTGTCGTGTCAATTTTGAACATTTTCCAGAATCTCTCTTCAAATGTAGGCTCTCCAGGTTCAAGGAACAATTCATCAAGGCAACAGTCACTTAGGGATCGTTGGGAGCCAAATTCCCATTCGTGGGAGTCAGTTTCAGAAAGGGGATCTTCAATTGTCTCGACACAGTCTGAAGCATTTACTCTCTCGCTAGAAAGTGCATTGGTACTATGATCACCAGATTCTCCTGGTCCTAACCCTAACCCAAGATGTTTAGGTCTTCCTTTAGGTGCTAGAGGTTCTTGCCTTCCTGTCTTGTGCTTGCCGAGGCCACTAATTCCATCGTAGCCTTTTTCCTTTATCATGTCATATCCTTTACCATACATTTTTACTGGCAAGGGAGTTGGATCCTCTGGTTCTCTATAAATCCAAGATAGCACGTTGTCAATGTCCTCTTGACTCATTTCACCCCACTTTATGAATACTGTTTTTGGAGGGACTCTAAAAATTTCTTTTGACTCTAACATGAAGCAAGGCTTGCCGTAGACCTGGGGAGACTTAGGCATCCTCGTTATGCAATAGGCCGTATTCAACTTATACTCTCCACACCCTTGGTCCTGGATCTTAATACTTGCGTCGATGCTTGGGGTGATGGATGAAGTGGTAGATGTCATGGAGGTGGTCATGGTTGCTGAAGAAGCAGAAGTGGATGTGGATGTGGGAGGCTTCGCAAGTGTTGATGGGTCAATGAATTTAGAGGATGAAGATGTCGAAGCTTCACTGTTGATAGGCACTTGGCGCTCTGAGATACCTCTCAAATTGGTACAATATTGAAATGGGTCAGGGTCTCCATATATGGTAATCTCAGTGCCTTCAAAGGGAAACTTCAAACACTGGTGATATGTGGAAGGGACAACTTTCAAGGCGTGAATCCAAGGTCGACCAAGTAAAATATTGTATGGAAGTTCTAGATCCAGGACTTGACAAGTGGTGTCCACAATGACTGGTCCAATACGAATTGGAAGTGTAATTACGCCCTGAGAGGAACGTTCTTCATCATCATATGCCTTGATAACAATGCTCTTTGTAGCGTCTACACAAGCATCAGAAAAGCCTAGGGCCTTAACCAATTTTAAGGAGCATATGTTCAGTCCTGCTCCGCCATCTACTAACACTCGTCTGACCTTATGCTTATGGATAAAAACTTCAATGTGAAGGGCATCATTATGATTGGATTTGGACGATGAGTAGTCTTGGTCTGAAAATGTTATATGGTGGGGAGCGGTAAGATATCCCACCATGGCCTCAAATTGATTGACATCAATGTCTTGGGGAATAGAAGACTCTTGTAATGTTTTGTCGAGTATAGCCTTATGAGCTGGGGAAATGCGTAGCAACTCAAGTATAGAAATTTGTGCAGGTGTCTTCCCAAGTTGGTCAATGAGGTTAAAATTTCCTTTAGGCTGGGATTGTTTGGGTAATGGATTGGACTGCGACGGTTGGGTGGATGGGCCAGCGATTGTTATCTTTGGTTGTCTGGGAGGAGGGCCAGCTATGGTGACTTTTCCCCCACGGGTAGTGACATTGCATTCAGGGGCATTTCTGACAGTAACTGTGTTGACATGTTCAACAGTTGTTCTAATATGATTTATGATAGGTCCCCCAGAATAGTCATATGCAATACGGGCATGGTTGGCTCGATTATTGTTATTGGATTTTGACGTGGAAGGGTTACTAGAACCATGGTCCTGCAGTGGGTTCTTGTGTATGGTATGGTCTGAATTAGATGCAAATTGTGGTCCACCTATCTCAATGGTACGATTCTCGATAAGGTCTTGTACCAAATTTTTCAGTTGTCGACAGGAGGAGGTTTTATGTCCTTTTGCTCGATGATAATCACAAAATGCATTGTCATCCCACCAAAATGGTTTAAACTGCCCTGGGTCATATGGTTTTGGGTCCTCAAGTGTTATGACACCATTTTGAAGGAGTTTCTTGAGGACTTCTTCAATGGGCTCACCCAAGGGGGTGTATGTGCGACTCCTGGGGAACTGTCTAGGTTGTCGGGGCTGCCTTTGATTTGGGTTATTTTGATTACCTTGGTTATTTTGATTTGTTCTGTACAACATTGGCAGCATGGGTCTGTGTGATCATCTGTGTATTTTGTGGTTGAGCCCCTTTAAGGGTAAGCACAGGACCCATTGCATTGATAGCCTTAGCATCTACAACGCCATCATTGGTGACATGTTTATTCTTAACCCAGTATTTGTTCTTGTCAGTGGGAGGACTTGCATTTATGTTTTTAGGACCGTATTTTAATCTTCCCTCAGCAATGAGCGCTTTCTCAAGTTGGACGCCTCGTTCGACTAGGTCTGCAAAGGTTGTACAACAATGAACTCGCAAGCCATTTTTCAATGGGCCTAGGAGTGTTTGTACAAACATGTCAACCTTCTCTTTTTCAGGTATGTCTATGTGGCAGTGACTTGCTAGGCCTCTCCATCGTTGGAAAAATGGGATAAATGTTTCACCACATCTTCTTGTGTAAGTGTGCATAAGCTAGTGATGGAGGTGTCTGTGTCAATGTTATAGGCATAATTTTTCACAAATTTTTCTACAAGTTCATTCCATGTTTTTATCCCCTTCAAAGTGGAGAACCATTCGAGTGTGGGTCCTGTTAGACTCTTGGAGAAGAGTCTCATCAAGTAAGTGTGTTCATATGCAATGTCCATATAGTTGGTCGTGAATTCCCGAATGTGTTCAATAGGATTTGTCTTGCCCTTGTATTTGGTGAAGTTTGGGGCCACATATCCAGGAGGAAATGGTGGCATGTATAAAGTTGTGTCAAAAGGATATGGACATAGGTCATATGACATTGGTGGCATTTTGTTGGATGTTTGCATGTTTTCCATCTGTTTTTGGAGGTCTGCCACTCTGGCTGTCAAGGCATCTATTATGGGATTATTGGTTGCATCACACATGGGAGTGATGGGTATCCCTTGAGTCCCCATTGATTGTGATAGCATGTTCGAGTTTGAATGTGACATGTGTTGTTGTGGAATGTATGATATGTTTTGGTTTGGCAATTGTTGGTATTGCCAATTTTGATGAGGAATGTGTTGTTGCGTGTGAATTTGTGATGAATATGTGGGGATGTGCGATCCAGCCATATTTGTCGATATTTGGGGGATCTGGTAACCTTGACTATTCTGGTGCCCAAAGGTATTCATTTGTTGTGTCATTTGAGTGCCTTGTCCATATTGGATTGTCCATGCGGGATGTTGGTATTTTGTCCTTGGAATTGTCCATGCGGGATGTTGGTATTTTGTCCTTGGAATTGTCCATGCGGGATGTTGGTATTTTGTCCTTGTGAGGCATTGATGTTTAATTGTGACGATGTGTTAACGTTTGGTTGGGGACCTCTAATAAGAATACGTCGTTTAGTTCCTCCAAAGGGGTTAAATGAGGTTCCAACATAAGGATTTGATGATGATGTCCCTATGGTCATAGATGAAGTTCCAAATATGGGGTTTGAGGAACTTGCCCCCATTAATGTAGATCCAAGGGTAGTTCCAACTGTTTGTGAAGATGTCATTGACATTGCGGGCATGGATTGTGATATTGCTTGTGGCATGGTGGGTGTTCCTCCAATAGATGTTGCATTGATTGAGTTGGAGGTGTTTTGACTTATGGTGCCACTAGATGTAACATTGATGGTGCTTGTAGCAATTTGTGTGGTGACAACAGTGTTATTGTTGGAGGCATTGTTTGTGTTTTGTTGAGGTGTCGAGTTTTGTGTCATGTTGTCTAGAGACGAAGGTCTTATGGTATTGATGTCAAAGCCTCTTGGTAGTTTTTCCCCTTGGTCTAAAAGCATAGCAAGGTATCTGTCAGCATCGTTCAAGACCAAGTCCTCTACAAATGAAGCTACGTCAGGATTTTGGGCTGCAGCCTCTAGATCCTCAGCTAATACTTGTCCATTGTGGTCTCTCTGTATGAATGGTTCGAATGGATTTCGAGAGGATGTTGGTAGGTTCATGGAAGATGGTATGTTCATGTTGGTGAATGGATCGTTAAAATTCATGTCTTGGTTCATGTCATAAGTGTTGGTGTGGATGTTGGTGTTGAAGTCTTGTCCAAAGTTTTCCATTTGTCTTTTCTTTCTTTGAAGCCTAGTTTCGACCATAAAAGAGAATTGCTCAAATGATGATGATTATGACAACTAGTCTATGTTTTTGGTGTTTTTGTGATAAAGGATGACAATGCAAGGTGATTATGATGTTTTCCTAAGGAAATGATTGATGCAAGATGACAAAGTTGCCAAAGAAAGATGTCAAATGTCAAGGCAACAATGATGGCTATGATGACAATGTTGATTAATGCAAGGTGATAGAATTGACTAGGTGGAAAATGAGGACTAAGATGATAATGTTGACTAAAAAGGTGACTAATGCAATGTCAAGGTGCAAAATGAGGACTAGGGTGAACACTATTTTTGGATTTTTTTGGATTTTTAGGCATAAAATATGCAAAGTATGGACTAAGATGAATGCAATGTGGAGAAAGGTTTTCCTAACCACTCTAAGCTTAATCTATGTCTTAATTTTGGTTATCAAAGGACTTGTTAAAGGGACTAAGTGACAAGGTCAAAATGACTAGTGAGTTTTCCTAACTAGACTGTTGAGTTGGAAATTCTCACAAAAAGGACAATGACTGAAAAGGAGATTGTTGACTAAGTCCCAAGATAACCTACTCTTGAAGGCAATGATTTTGCAAAGTGTGATGAGGTGGCCTAATCCAAAGTCTGCAAAGATGAAAACCTAATGACAAGTCTATGTAGGAAATGATGATTATGAAGCCTAGGGAATGCAACTAAAATTAACAAGGATGAACCTAAGGTAAAAATGCAAGCTAATGGTTGAATGATGAAAATTTTGAGCAATTTTAGTTCTGGTTTCTGACAAAGACTTCGAGAAAAGATGTTTGACAGTAGGCAAAATTGTTGGACTCGAATTCAGTTTTGTGATGTTTTGATGAAAAGTTTGAATTGTCTGAAGTTGATTGTTTCATTTCCAGATTTGGGATTGTTGTGTATACTGTTTGAGAATCTAGAAAACACTTAGCAAACACGATGTTTTGAATGTGTAATCAATCACAAAGAAGACAAGCACAATCCTATGGTTAGGCTAGGACAATATCTGCTAGATTCCACTTGGGTTTCCCCAGCCACATATCCTTAGCGTGTGAATCCAGAAGCTTGGCTGCACGGGCTCCCCCTTACAGTGCACTCTCTTCTCAGGCCAACCAAGCTTCCAGCGCCCATAAAACTCCCATGGCACGCTGATCACCTCTACTAAAGACTGTGAAGATGTGGATGCCTTCACAACGACCGTTGTTGCGCTAGCGGATAGAAGGTTTTTGGCTACTACACAAGAGTATTTAGTTCGGGACCCCCGTTCGAGTGGCCATACATGGGGCAAGAGATTAATCACCGATTAGGTGGCACTCCAGCTTGAAGAGGTTACGCTCAACAGGGTTTATGGGAGTACTACTCTGTCCGTATGACACATCCGCACTCGTAATCCTAGGCTTTCCCTTAGGATTCACATTTGTATACCGGTCGGGGGTAGCTCGGCCAAAGAGCTCTGTTGCCGGTCTGAGTCGCCTTGGGGTGAGTACTTTTTCCCACCAAGGAAGGCCCAATTTCCTAGAGTCAATAACAGTTTCTCTTGCACCCAGGATCGCACAAGTGTGCAAGGGGAGAGGATACTCCTATTATTGAATCAAAGGTTACACAAGTTGAAAGCATTTGTTCATTTTAATAGCCAAATTGAAGTGTGAGGCAAACACATCAAACACTTTGTTTATTTTAACCAAGCTTATGATTTCAACTCAAGCACGCAAGTTCTTTTTAGGCCCACTAATCCTTCTATGTGAAAGAGGCACTCAAGATAAAGCAAAATTGAAGTGAGAGCCCTGCAAAACACGTGATTAGTAGTTTTGAGTCTCCCGTCTTTGACAAGCGATAGTTGACGTTGCAAATCCCGAATCGTGGACATTCAAACCTGCAAAAAAGGTCAAAAATTAGTCACAAAATCTAAATTAATCTAAAAAGAAAAAACAAACAACAAACAAACAAACATCAATCTAGCTAAAAAAATTAAAAATTTTTAATCTCAAATAAAAAAATTAATCTAATCAAATTATTAATCTAAAATTAAAAAAATCTAATAAATTAATTAATCTAATTAAAACTAAACAAGATTTAATTTAAGTTAACAAATTACTAAATTAAATTAGTAAAAGTAAATCTAATCTAAATTTATTAAATTACTAAATTAGAGCTAATCTAAATTACTAAATTAAATCTAATATAAATTTGCATCTAAATTTATGAAATTAATTAATCTAAAAATACTAAAAATAATCTAATCGAACTAAATTAGTAAAAACTAAGATTGAATCAAACTTAACAAAATTACTAAAGTGAAATGTAATCTAAATTACTAAATTAAATTACTAAAGCAAATATAATAAAAAATAACTAAATTAAATTACTAAAAGTCAATGTTATCTAAAATGACTACATTAAATTCCTAAATTAAATTTACATCTAAATTTACGAAATTACTTAATAAAAAAAAATCTTAAAAAAATAGAAAGTTAAAAATAATCTAATCTAACCAAATTAATAAAAACTAAGATTGAACAAAATTACTAAATTAAATGACTAAAGTTAAATGTTATCTCAATTACTAAATTAAATTACTAAAAGTAAATCTAATTGAAAGTTATTAAATTACTAAAAGTTAGTCTAAAGTTACTAAATTAAAGATAATCTAAAATTACAAAATTAATTAATCTAAAAATATATAAAAATCCAAAAAGCTAAAAACAATCTAATCTAAATGAAACAAAATAAAATTTAATAAAATCTAAAATCTAAGAAAAGTAATCTAAGTTAACAAATTAACCTAAATATTAAAAAAATTTACCAAACAAAATATAATGTAAATCTAACTATGAAAGTAAAACTAAATTAATCTAAATTTTAAAAGAAAGAAAACCCTAAATAAAATCGAAATGACAACAACAGCCAGCCAAAATAAAAAATATATCTCAAAGTTTTTCCACGCCAACTCTCACAGCCGACCTCCGGCAAGACTTCATTAATATTTATTTGATGTGGAAGTATTAATCACATTTAATTCTTCAATCTCTCGAAAGCCAAAATGTCAAATGGAGAATTTGATAATGAAAAATTGTGCTTCTTGCAGGTATGAGTGATAAAAAGATTATGCTTCAAAGAGATGTCATTACATGGAATACAATGATATCCAGATTTAAACAAAATAGATTTATTGAACAAGCTGTTAGAAACTTTCGAAAAAGTGTAAATCAGCAGACTCTTTGAGAAACATTTGCATGTCACCTCTCTTTTTCAGCTTAGGGATATATATTGTGAAATTAGTAAAGAAAGACCCTACGCTGATTTTTGGAGGATTCAATAATCTTTCAATGAAAGCGCCCTCACATACAGCCAAAGATAGTATTCATATGGTCACCAAACATGTGTTACCAAGCAAATTAAAGCAAAAAGTTAAATGACCACTACCAAAACAAGCAGAAAATTAAATGGCCACCAATGAAAATAGCCACAAATAGAGAGTCAGGTTCACCAAATGTAATTAGAGAAATTTCCAAGTTAGATTGCAAATAGCATAAAACCATTAAATCCCTAATAACAATGGAGAACAATGAAAGCAAGAAACATGAGAGTATGAAACAAATTCACCTAGTCTTCAAGCTTCCATTGGCCTTCTCCATCTTGCTGAAAACTTGTATAATTGCCCTCAGAATTGAAGTGCAACTATAACCTATGCCAAAGACAAGCAAAATATTGAAGTAATATGTATGCTCAAGTACTCAAAAGCTCTCAAGCATGTTGTGTGTAACTTGTGTGTGTCTAAAATGACTTAAAAGAGGGCCTTTTAAAGAATTTCAAATTGAGAATGGATGGCCAGGATTAAAAGTTGGTGAAGCCCTAAGATCAAAGGCCAAGAATCAATCTCATAAGGAGGATTAGGGTTAGGTAACATTAGGTCAAAGAAGCAATCCTTGAAATGAAGGGCTGAGATCCGCCTTTGGAGACAATCAAACCCAATGGTGGAGAAAAAAAATAGGTAGAGTTGGAAATTAAATATAAACTATTTTAACTTATGAGGAATGCGACTCATGAATTAAACAATTCGCTTATTTCATAAAATGGTGTTCAGAAAAAGACAACATTTGGTAATTGTTTTAATTATTTATTTGGTGGGATGGAAAGTGGGCTAAATAAATAAGTTTATTTGATAAATGATAATGTTATGGAGGGAATAAGGATTGATCAGTGACGCATTTAAATAAATAAACGTAATTTATTTATTTAAATAATCATGGAGGAATGGACATGATTAGATAATTGAATTATATGAGGGAGAAGCCTGGTCGTCATAGAAAAATATGGTTTACAAGTTGAGGCCATTTTTGCAAAATTCACAGGGAGTTTTGTTGGTATCCACTTGTTGGTGTTTCTTCCAAATTAAACCTTTGAACTCTCTAAAGGGTAGCCACCTTATGTTGAAGAATTAATTCAAGGCTAGTGGCCAACATAATGAGTGAAAGAAGAATCTCAGAGGTCTCTACTCCTTCACTTTAGGCTCTGTGGGACCAAGGGGGGTATTCCTTATTGTGTTCATTTAATATTTCAATTCCTCAAGAACACTTCAACACAAATTCACTCCTACTCAAGGAAAATACACTAAATTCACTAAGGATTTGGCAAGTCTTTGAGTAAATAAATATCTATTTGCTAGGGATGTGGGCACACTTCAAACTTACATTTCCAAATTTAATAAGGTTTTAATAAGAATTGTTCTTATTTTGAATCCATAGCTAGGTATACTACTTATTCATTTAAATGCAAGAATTTTTGATAAACAAGCCAGTGCCTCATCAATTGGGTAAATGGAGTCAAATATGAAAAAACCAGTAATACACCAATTATTTAATTCTGACATATATGGACTATATTTGTAATGCCTTGCAATACAAAAACTCACACTATCCAAAACATCACTTCTTATCAAATCCTCACAAATTCTCACAGACGCATGAATTTTCTCAGGCATTCTAATTAACCCTTTGAGTTAAAGCAAAGAAATAAAGCCATACATTCAACTGAACCATTGATGACACATGGAAAAGATCTTTGATAATTTCATTTATGATCTGCAAAAGTGTACAAAAGGAGAGCATATGTTTTGGAATTTATATTTTTTTTGATATCAATAATCCATGTGAAATGATTTAAGACTATTACATATATAACCTATACCCAAGACAATTCTCAAGTAGATTTATCAAGCATTCTACATTTACATCAGCTTTCTACACTTGAATTCTACCTTGACTATACTGGACCCAAAATTTCAATTAGAACCCTTTATAATGAGCCATGAAATCCCTTTTATAATGCAAGGGAGCAAAAAGCATCCAACTCAAATGTAAATATATTTCATGATAATTTCAAAATTCATTTCATTTCAAAGGGTTGATTCTTGAATCGTTATATCTTCAATTATTCCACCACCATGGGAAATCAAAAAGGAAAAAAAGAGCACCAAGCCATTGGTCGAATATGCCATGCAAGCCTTCCAAAAGGTATCACCAAAATTGGAACATTCACCAATACCAGAGTAACCACCATCACTATCAACAACACAAACCTATGAACCAACCACATGGTAGTCAAATCACCATAGCACCCAAAAACCACACACCCTTAAAAGAAGACACAAGTGTTACCCGACCTTGTCAGCTGCCAAGTAAACACCCTCATCGAGCCTTTTTATAGAGCATGGAGTTGCAATAATAATCTCATCGTCAGAGTCGCTATAAGACACAAGAGAAGGAGGGCATTGGCCAGGGTCAGGGACGACTCCTCCCTCTTCACTTGAAGAATCATCAGAAATAAAAATAGGAGCAATGAGCTTCTTTGAACAAACCCTAGGACCTATACTAGGCCTCGTTAATTATTTCACAAACACAGGCCCCTTCTCATCAACTCCAACCAGTTCCTATCACACAATCCTATTCTTGAGTGCATAGGTGCTCTTAACAACAACCTTCTCATTCCTCCTACGTACACTTTTTTTCCTTTTGGGACGATTAGTACCTTTGTCGGGAGGGGTCTGGCTTCAAATATGTATGCAACTGGCTCCTACATACTTAATCTTCTAGACCTACAAACTTGTGTAATTGGAGTACTCGAGTCATTTTCCCAATATACAATAATAACCAGAGCCAATTATGAATAAAAACACTAACCACAACTTCCAGGGAATTCCCATGTATAAGCAATGAAAACCCCCATGAACACTAGAAACAGAAAGAAAACGAGCTATAAAAACAATGCAATAAGCATACACACTTACATACCAGAAGACACCATGCATCCACCTTTGCACTACCTCATTCAAAACTCTGGAATTATTCTTCTAGTACTCGCAGCAATCAATGCTACACCATGATAATTTATGAATGATCTAACAGGATGTAGAGAATCCTCATTAAATAAACAAATTTGAGGTTTGAGGTTAGTCACAATTAGTGGCCATCTTGGCTCGCTTGCATTTGAAAAAGGATCAATTATCACATTTTGCATCTCAACTGTTGATATCCTTGGATTTAAAACTCTATCAATAAGGATCATTAAGGATCACCACTTGCTTTATTGATCATACTTAGAAATAGTGAGGATGTGCTTTAAAACTTCCACATACCCATCTACATCCTTACTCTATCATCCTCAACCTATCCAACACCAATCCTAATGATTGTGGGAAAATCCTGGCCACATCCCATAATACATTATGAATCGCGCCTTCAAATTCCTCTTTGGAAACTCATCCAACGATGACTTAGAAGATAGTGATGAAATACCAGCCACTGATTTGATCTTAAGAAAATCCTAGTCAAAAAATCATTGCTTACATCACTCATCACTAGTTCTCTCTCTATCGAGCAGCTTCAACTAGTGATAGACTGAGCCCACACGATGGCGAAAGATTACACCCATCAGCGGTCGTAGGTTTACCATTAGACCACACCATACAACCAACGATAGAACTAGGCCCAACGATGGGTTGAAAAACTTAACTGCATTGCTTGTAATAGGTTACCTTTTAGTGGTGAGGATGAAACATATGACTAGCAATGGACCTTGGGGTGGTAAAAAGGATGAAGCGTCACTCATCGTAGGATGGCCATAGGTGGTTCAAAGAGAACGTGTGATGGGAGGTGAACCATTAGCGATGAACTCAAGTGGTGCTTAAAAGCACGTGGGAGAAAGTTGTTCTTAAAAGGGGGCCCTCCTAGGCAAAGAAGGTGACTTGAATGATGGGGTTGGTTAAAAGATGATAGCAGTATCCATAAAATATCACTTAAATAAACGGTGACTTGGTGCAACCAGTCAATGAGCGAACACAATCCAATAAAAGGATTAAGGGTATAAAAGAATGGAGCAATAAAACCCTAAACCCTAATGACAATGGGGAAGAAAGGTCACAGGCTTGACCACAGATTCAGTGGAACGATGAAAATTTAGGGTTCCACCACCACCCTTAGCTAACCTATGTTAAGTATATATACAATAGTATGGACTAATTATTTCCAATACACATTAGGAATTTTTTTTTCATTCAACATTATTCTTTCCATCTCTTGAATAGTTTTATTCTTTCTTTCCACTACTCTATTTTGTTGAGGATTTCTAGCAATAGAATAATGTCTCTTTATCCCATGCTCTTCAAAAAATTCTTCAAACTCACTTGATGTGAACTCGCGACCTCTATCAAACCTTAAACACTTGATTCTAGCATTCATTGCATAATGAACCATTGACTTAAAGATCTTAAATCTATAGAAGGCTTCTAATTTTTCTTTTAAGAATGTAACCCATGTCATCCTAGAGAGATCATCAATAAGTGACATGAAATTATTGAACACACTAAATAATGAGAGGGGGAGTGAATCAGTATTTGCAAAAACTTGAACCGCTTCAAAACTTGAACTCTTCAAAACAAAAAAAAATTCATAACCAAATCAAAACCATTAAATAGATTAGTAGAAGTTTAAAACTTCATCAGACTCAACAATCTTCAACAATGAAAGATATAGCAATTTTAACCTTAACTAGATCAACAAAAATGATAAAATAGACAAGAAACACACATCCACAAGATAAAAATAGACTTATGTGGAAAACCCAACGAGGGAAAAACCACAGTGAGAGTTAACTCACAATATAGAGGCTCACTACCAAAAAGGACTTGCAAACTAAGGTGCACTACCTTAGAGAAAGATACAAAAGACATACAAAAATGAAACAAATAAAACTTGGTGGAACCTTTAAAATTTCATGTTCCATTGATCTAATGTCTTGGGTTTTTTCTTGGTTTTGAAATGTTACAAGGGTTTAGGGTTTTACGCTATAGGGTTGGTTTTCCTTAGCATATTTTCTTTCGCCTTAATCCTTGTTCTTTTGGTATAATTTAACTTTGACATGTGGTGGTCAGTTTCCATTCATTTAAAAACAACTTAAGTCTTTGGTATCCATGTTTCTATGAGTCCCTTACATCTAGGGTTACCATCTCACGCCAGTATTGAACTTTTCCCCACAGTATTATTCTCTTATAGCTGAGTTCCATTTTATTCATCCATTCATCCTAAGTCTTTATTGTGGGTTGGATCTTATGTCTATCTGCCTCATGTTCCTAGTCGCCCCCCCTTTTAAAACAACTTATGAGCAGGTGCAATATTTTCCCACTTAAGTTTGTACGTACCACTCGACGTATCACCCATCACACATAGCCTTGTGACTGCTAGAAGTGAATCAATGATGAGTAATGGTCCCTTGCTTCTATGTATCACTGTTGTGCTTTGCATCGCAGGTAGCCATAAGGCCTCAAGTTTCATATCAGCGATGAGTGATGGAACCTTGCTTCTATGTTTCATTGTTGTGCTTTGCATTGTGAGTAGGCATAAGGCCTCGAGTTTCATATCAGCAATGTGCAATATGAAGTATTTCCCATGTATCACTGGTAGCCTTTATATCATTGATTTCCTTAATGCTTAGCATTCCAAATAAGTGATATACGAATAAAACTATAGTCTTTTGCTTTGATGGCTCATCACATGTTGCGCATTGTTGCTTGTTCTCCATTTCCAAATTGGTGATGATCGATGAGATTTGTGGTTTTAATGCTACATCATTGATCCATCTTTTCTCAAGTTTTTGCTGAGAGAGACATCCGTGTAACCATTGATCTTGTTGATAAGGCATATGGATGAATCTTATTCCATTGTCAAAATCTCCACATCACTATTGTGTTTCAACCGCCAAAAGATCTATTAGCAATGAGTGACAAGTCCAAAGGGGAGGAGCGAGGAGGTATATTCCTGGTGGATATTTTGATCCAAAGGTTGTGAATGCATTGTGCATGTTGAATAAATCATTGATTGCATTTTTCTATGAGGGAAATGAAATGGTGATGAGTGATGGAATAATTAGTCTTTTTGTCCATTATTGGGCTCTAATGCATTGCAGATTCATTTGCAAAATAAAGGCACCAAACAATGATGGGTGATGAAGGGGGTGACAATAGTTTTAAAAGCACATGGATCATGGCCAATCATTGATGATGTTCTAAATTAAAATCGATCAACGACTATGATGGAGTGTTGTGGGTTAATCTAAACCATCCCCCACTAGCCCATGAGGGACCCACTAATATTTCTCATCACTTAGCGAGAAAGTGAGTGAATGATGCATTGACATATTCAAAGCTTGAGGAAATTGTGGAGCCCATGGGATGAAGTGGATGTGTTTCCACATGGTGTAATTTGATTGGTTAGTAGTGGGGGGCCTCTATGATCTTTTGTTCATACTTTTTTAACTCAAGCTAAGCTGTTCATTGGGCCATCTCATTGTTGGATCAATGGCTAGAGTTTGAGGTTTGAATTTGGGGCCTAAAGTGTGTTGAATGAATGTTGTTGCTCATAGAGGGAGTATCTACAATGACCCATTGATGCATCTTAGATGGTGGGGAAAATCTTCATCAACAAATACAAGCAATTTCTGCCCATGTGAATTTTCCCTCCCTGTATTGTAAATGTAACTATATTGGGGAATATGTTTTGTAGTGGTCAAATGAAGGTTTGACATGTGTGCATTTTTTCCCAAGGCTTGTTTTACTCCTTCATTTCTATAAGAAGGAATTCATGACCAGTAATGTGGGTTTTTATTTTTGGGAAGGATCTTAGCTTTAGGTTTTGGCCATGAAAGAGGCTATGTACTGTAAGTATTGAATGCTAATGTTAAAGGTACATATGTTGTACGTCCATATATTGTAATGCTCTGTAACTTGAATGCATATATATGAATATACATTGTTATGCAATTGTCTCCATGTCTAGAATGTAATATATTTTGAATTGAAATAACAAGGTTATTAAGGTTTTTTCAAACATATTTGTTGTTTGAGTTATTTGTTTGTTTGCTTTCCATTCAAGGAGTGGTGCAAATGCTTACAGATAGGTAACAAAGGTATTATATTTTTAAATGGATTACTAAGTATGATTTCATGATAGACTTAAGCATACCTTTCTATCAATAATGTTGTGGAAGTTTATAGGTCATCAAGATTATGTTATAGTATTGTGGTATTATATGCATAATATGTGACTCTGTATCCCCATGTAGGTAATGGTCTTGCACAATTGTCTTTCCCCATCCTCAGAAAAAATCTTCAAATACATACAACCTTTTAATGTTTTACTTTTATGTTTATTTTTTCCCTCAACTTCATGCTTGTAGTGAAATGAGAGCAAGGGGTGTACCATTATTGGAGACAACCATACACATCCTTGTTGTATTGTGTGAATTTTATCTTCTTTACACTTTTTTGCACCATAGGTTGAGTATATGCATCCAATGTCACATAGGATCACCCTCCTAGGATTTGTAGAGCCTGAAGTGTAGGGGAGAAAAGTGAAGAATTCATCTCCCATTTGTTGGCCACTAATCTTGAAGTTCTTAAGCATAAGGACTGGCTATCCTTTAGAGTATTTTCAAGGTTTAGCTAGAGAATACACCAACAAAAATCTAGGGGAAAGATACAAGGACTTGATGAGATTCAATATCTCAGAGCAAGATACAAAATGGATTTAGGAAATTTATAATATTTTTAAACAATTCAATCTTCTGACTAAGGCATTAAGGGACATCTAATCTTTCTTCTTCACACTTTCACACTTCTTCTATGGGATATTCAATACATTCCACACACACACACACACACTTCCACACTTTCTCACTTCTTGTATCTAAAATTTTATTTCATTTATATCCACTATAGGACCTCAAAACATTAATTAGGTCAACCAAAATAAAGGTAAACAATGATTTTGAAACAAGTCAACCATAAAAAAACATGGTATGATCCTATCCAAGTGATAGAGAGAACCAAAAAATATCTGATTGAATCTTCCATTGTGATCCAAAACAATTCACATGTTGGTGCACATCAACCCAAGTTGACAACAAGGAAACATGTAGATGAAACAAGAAGCACATAACTAGTCAACCCAAAAACACACTTCCAATCAAATTAACTCAATGTGGTCCCAAACATTGTAGGTCAAGACCTAAAAAACATATTAAAATTTTGGTGCAAACCCTTTGTCATTTAGTACAAGCAAGAGATCAAGCCCTGTCAGCCAAATATCCACAAATGTAATGTACTAACCCTTATATGAAGTAAAAAATTCTAATTTTACACCAAAAGAGGAGAGAAATAACAAACCATTGCAATAAAAAAAATTATTTTCTTTATTGATAATTTCCAACCAAGATGAATAACATATTACAACATTAATTTCTTTTCATTCCATATAATACAGCAAAGCAAGAAACATACATTTACATACATAGCTCAAAGAGCTTTAGGACAAATAGTTGTAAGACGGTCCAAGGTCCTTCCTTTCAAATCTTGGTTCTTTTGTCACTTGTTGTGGAGGAGAAGCATCACTTAGGTGTTTTTTCACCAACCACTAAATGACAATGTGGTCCCCCACACATCTATCATTCGATAGATGACCCTTCCCTTCGACGAAGAGATTGGTAGAGTAATTGATTATGACAACCAATTGAGCATTGTGTTGTATCCTACATAACTAGAACTTGTAATCCCACAATCTATGTCTAGCATGTAATACTGGATCATGGTGAAATGACAGTGGAGCCAAAGGTCATCACACTATTTTGGCCAAACTGTTTCATTTAGTATGTTCTACTGAGGGTCATCTATTACATACACTACTTAGGGCCAATTTGACTTCAGGCTATCTTAAGCTACGCATAGGTATTTCCTTCAATGGATAGTCCATCATCCTGGATAACCTACAATCATATTAATCTACTATGAATAAACCTACTTAACTAGTAAGCACACAAGATAGGTATTTACTTCTATGGATAGTCCATCATTCCAAAGATAACCTATAATCTTAGATTTCCCTACTTACTCGTAAGTATATAAAACTCCCTCCCATAGTAGATTATCTCTCCTAGGAGTAAACTCAAGCTATACTAGTTAAATCAATAACTTATCTAAATACACACATATGTGCTTTTCATGTTCAATCATACCTAGTATATAATACCTATGATAAATACTCATCTCCTACTATGGATTACTTGTAACACCCCTCCATTTTGCTCTTTGATCGAACAGTGTTCTTCTATGATATGTTTTATTTCTGTTGCATTGTGACTATGGAACTTGGTTATTTTAACCGCTATCTGTTAAGCGATGTAAACATTATGTTTTGATGTGATGGTACTTTATTCAGATGTTATTATTATTTCATGTTATGGATTAAATTAGCATGTATGTGAATTACTGATGCTTTATGTTTTGATTATATCATTGATGATTAGATGCGTCGGTTAGTGATATTGTATTGGTGAAGGGGACGGGATCACATCACTCGCATGCGAGTGCCCTGGGATTCTGATTTCCTCTTCACGGTGTGTTTTAATATATTATATGCATGTTTCGACACTCGTATTGTGTGCAGGATGCAGGTACAGGACATCGACTCCACCTGGTTTCACAGGTCTGAGTGTGTCCCTTGACCAACGGTATCGATTGGGAGATAGTAACTAGGTTTTCTGTGTCAAACCATCACCCTAGTCATTGTGTGTCATCGGGTTTGTAGTCGGGCTCAGTTATTTTATGTTGTTAGTTTCCTCCTTGGCTTTGTATTTAAAATTGCAAGTTAAAAGTGATTAAATGGCTTTTGAAACTTATAAATGATGATTGTTTTGCCTTATTGAAATGTTGGAAAATTAGTGATTAATTAATTAATTTAATTTAATTAATAAAATAATCTAATTTTGAATTAGATTTATTTTATTGACTAATTAAATTAATAGTGATAAATTAAACCAATTTGGTTGGGTTGGCATCTTTAGATTTTTGGATTAAGTCAAAAATTAGAATTATGCTTTATATTTTACTTTTAGAAATAAAAGTTGAAAATAATTTTATTTGTGAATTGTTAAATTCATTTGGTTAAATAAATTTAATTACCTTTTTGGTTGAAAATGAATTTTATTTAAAATGAAAATTATGCAAAATGCATTTGGGGAAAGCAAATTGTTTTAAAATTGAAAAATAGAAAATATCTCCATTTTGGCAATAAATTTAGTGGGTGAGTCAATTTTAGGGGTTTGACAAAATTTTAGGGAAGACTTTGATAAGGAAATTAGGATTTTCTTTTTTTCTGGCAATTTGAAAATGGTGGAGGATTGAAAATTGGAGAGGAAAAATTGTTGAAGGAAGGATTGCAATTGAAGAGAAGCTGAATTGAACTAAAGGGCAAAATCTCCATTGAAAGACTTCAAGCTTTGGAGAAAACACAAGGTTCATTGTTTAAATCTTGTGCAATTTTATTTTGAAAATAATTTAGAAGTTGTTCAAAATTGTTTAAAAGATTCAAAATTGTGGATTGAAAGGAAAACCCATTTTGATTATGAATTCAAAACTTGAAACAAAACACACAAAAAATAATCTTGTCAATAAATATGGAAAACAAAACAAACCTCTGTTTTTATCATTCATTTTCTGTGGATTGAGTGTCTTCAATATGACTGTAAATTTGAGAAAATTATATATATATATTGGATTATATATATATGCACATATATATATTATATATATATATGCACACATATATATATATTATATATATATATATATTTTTATGTGTTCATTTTGCAATATTAGTGGACTGGTTTTTCTTTAAAACCCTGGTTTCCACGTCCCAGAAAACGCGTTGTAATTTCGGCGAAATTCTTTTTTTTATTTAAACAAAATTGTTTTAGGGCTTTGGGTGGGGGTTCAGCCCCCATGGGCGCCCCCAGTGCTGGGGAGTGCTGCCCTCACATGCCGCAGCCCCCAGTACGAGAGGCCACACCTATGGCAGACAGAGCGCTGCCTTCATAGGCAGCGCTCCCAGTATGAGAGGCCACGCCTATGGCGGACAGAGCCGCGTCCCCTGTGTATATAGGGCTCAGCCTGGGTTGGGTCTCACTTTGTTTTAATATTTATATATATTATCATATATATATTATATATAATATAAATTATATATGTTATATATAATATAAATTATATATGTTATATATAATATATATTATATTATATTTGTTATTTTGTGTTATTTTATTTTATTATTTTATTATTTAAAATGTGTTATATATATAATATTAAATATTATATATATGATATATATACATTAGATATATTAAATAATAAGAATATTTAAAATAAAGAAAATAAAATTATTATTTTATACTTGTAGTTAAATATTTTATATATATTTAATATATATATATATATGCAGTTATATATACATAAGGATATATAACCATATATGTATGTTAATATATACGTGCATTTAAATATGGGTATTTTGTGAGTATTGTAAAGATTAGATGAAAAGGAAATGATTTGAAATAAAATGTTTGTTTCATTTAAAGTTATTGTATTTAAATCTATTTGTTTGATTGATCAAATGAAAATTAAATGTTTAATTTGAGATTTCGTAATGTTTCACAACATGATTTGAATTCTCGTTCATGTGAGTGCGAAAAGAATATGACTTAATTAATTAGTTACATGCACCATGTTGATGAGTGAATTGGATTTACGAAATCCTAATATTAGTTGTTTTTCTAAAGTTGCCTGTAATACTTCCTTAGTGTTGTTTTTGGTATTCCCGATGTTGGGCCTTTAAATCATTTGTTTATGTAAGTCTTCCATTGAGGTTGTCATTTTAAAAGTAAGGGTTGTCGTTATGTTAGTCAACCTTATGATTGTTTTGGGTAGTGCACGTGGTGGTAGTTGTGTTATCACCCGGTTATCATAAACGAGATATGTGGTATGTCATGGATACCCGAGTACTATGAACGTGTTGTATGACCTTATGTGTTAAGGTCAAAATTGGTCATCAGTTTGTGCAAGTTGTCTACCCTTAGATTGGGGGTTTTGTATCCCCGTGTTGTTAGTAGGAGAGTGGCCCTTTGTGGGGGTCCGACGCCCAAAGAGGTGTCAGGGTAACTCACTTAGGGTTTAATCAAGTGATAATCTAAAAGAATTAATGGGGAACTTCACACTAATAAAGTTAATGAATGCCTCTCTCATGAAGTATGCGTTATTAAGGCTCGAGATGAGATGAGACGCATAGTTTTGCATGAGGGTCCAGCGGCCGGTAGAGGCAAGCCAGGGTAACCCATGATGGGGGTCCGGTAGCCTAGGAAGGTTGAGCTAGGGTAACTCATGGCAATTTATGTATGACACTCTTCCTACGTCAACCAGTTAGTCAGTTATTGTGTGTTGTACAATGGTGTACTTGTCCTATGTAACCTGGAAGCAATGTATTGTCTTGTGAGTTTTCGTACTGTGTTAAGTGATGTTGTTGGTATTTGAGTCGGTTCAATTATGATTAGCCTTTGTCTAGAGGTAGTTGGTCTTGACCAGAAATCCTTGTTACTATCTCCTAGCACGGGGGGTGAGCCTTTGGGTTTCACTTGGTTGGGTGGAACGTGCACCTTACACCGTTGGCTTTGATCGTGATCATGTGGATGAGACTTTCATGTTGGGGAGCTCGTTGATTCCTGTTACTCTTCTAGTTCTTTCATTCCAGTTATTCTTGTATTTCATTACCCCTCATTTGTATCGAGGTGGAAATTGTAATATATTATCATGCTTATTTGATTTACCTCATTCGGGGAATGAGTGTTGTAATTATATTGTAAACAATCGTTATTGGATATCATGTTGTATCTATTAGTCTTTGATGTAATTATCCTGTATGGAATGTATGTACTTTAATTCCTTAATTGAATGATGTTATGTTTTCATTCCTTGGTTGTTTAATTCGGGTTTAAGTAATCTTTGTCTCGTAGCCTTAGGGGATGTTGGCAATGTGTAGCGAACTTGTACATTATTGCACTTTAAAAAAAAAAAATTGTTGCGTTTGGTTAGTGTATTGCAACTTCCCCTAGGGTTGTGTGGTGGGGCATTACAGACTTAAAAACACAATATGAAAACAATATAGTTTCCTTTTCAAAAAAAACTAAATTCTCTAAATCATATACTGGAAAAGACATCTCACCCATGCATGTAAAACACATAATTCAAAGTAAAATAACAAAGAAGAAGACATCCTCATGCTTGTTATCACTTATCCAACAAAATACAACAATGCAACCCTCTCCAACAACAATTAACTTGATAATTAGCTTCTCAAAAACAACTCTATCTCACTTGTTGATATCTTACTCCTCTCAAACAACAATGATACCTTTTACTGACAATAGAACACTCTCTATATCTCACTTATAAAATAAGACTAGTATGGCTGGTAATAACTTAGAACTAATGAATTGTAAAAGATGTATAATCTCTTGGGAAAGAATGTGTCCCCCACAAATGAAAAGGCTCAGCTATTTATAGAGAAATCTAGAAACCTCAAAGCCTATAGTTTAGGCATGTAAAATGATAACAAGTTCCATGCAAAGAAACTCAACAATAAGGTGGTGAATTCTCAAGCTAATACTCAGCTTGTTCACCTACAAGTCAACTTTTTTTGTGACACCATTTTGAAGACTAATGCAATCAACATATGCATAATTTGAATGGTTAAAATGAGAAGACATCTACAACAAATCAAACGCAAAGGTGGCACCAACTCCAATTCCTTTTCCTACATATTTGGCATGACCAAACTTAGTCAATTCACATTTAATGACATAGGTTTCTATCGATCCAAATGTTGAATGAATCAACTTGGTAGTTTAATATGTCTGACAAAGTCAAGCACAATCTTAATAAATACATTGACCAAGTCAAGTATAAGATAAATATCAATAACAAATGTAATGCCATGACTTGCATCACGTCTCATTCATTATGATAATTGGTTTCTTATTAATAGTCATACGCTATTAAATTGGTTTCATCGACTTAGTCAATATCGACCTCCATTCATAGTCTCTTTCAACTACAACACAACCTCAATTATATCGGCTTCAATAAAAAGAGATAGTTGATCACAATTATCATATATAATATGTTTAATATGTATATACATATAATTATAGATATATTATATACATATATATGTATATATATATATTTATATATATATATATCCATTAATATATATATGAGTACAAGCAAGATAGTATATAATAAACACATTATATTAAATGTGTGCATATATGTATAAATGTATATGGCTCTATGTACACGTATGTGTAGGTATATCTATATTGATGCATTCGTATGAGCATGTCCATTCACCAACATACACATGTATCGATATACATATACATATGGATACTTGTATATACTTTACACATGTATATATGTTCACATCTATTTCACATATAGCCATTCACGATTACCATCATATTGATAAGTGTTTATGTGTAGTATGCCTATACATATGCATATACATGTCATTAGATCTCATTGACAAGCATGTGCATATATGTAAACATACTTCCATGTACATCCCATTTGTCCATTTGATCGTAAAAGCACAAGAAAGATCTCAAAAGCTCAAACAGATAAACATCACCCAATGCATGTATAAGTAAACAAGACTCTCAAATGCAGACATATTGGATAAGAATGACTTACCTATTACCCACAAATTGACTTAACTCAATCTTTCTAATGTGGTGTGTGTATATGCTCAAATAGTTTACTTTTACCAGTTACCTAACCAAGATCTTCTCCCGAGTGATACTTCCCCTCCACCTGGAGGAATGGAACACATACCTACATCCACTAAGACATGTACATGGAAATCAATTTTTCATAACATATGCAGTATACATAAACATCTCCAAAGTTAGAATAATAATAATTCAATAAACTTTCATTCACTTTTATGTAGCATTTCACCATGAATAACATCAACTGAGTTAATATCAAATGAGACAATCATCAAATGAGATAACATTCATATTGATAACAAGGTACAAACATAGTTTATTCATCTCTAGAATCCACATTACATTCAAATTTACCGTATGCCATAATAGGAAATAGTAACTCTACATTTGGGGTGTAACAAAAAATAACCCAGAAAACCAAATCAAGACACAATGCAACACCAAGAAACTCAACAAAAATGTGTAGATCACATGGGGATGTTCCATGAAGATATAAAAATAATTCCAAACACTTCTTTCATACTTCCATGCCACCAATAGCCACCAAAAAACAAGCATGAGAAAAATACTTCACTCTAGAGACACAAAATGTCTAAACAAAATATATAACATTAATAGATCAACTTGCAAGCCACTTCAAAACATGAAATTGGAATTGAGACACTGCAAAAACAATGAGAACACATTCAATGAGCCATAAAATTAGAGACATCAATGTGGATAAATTTGGAGCATTTTTCGGAGCATTCCATACAATCAAGAACACTACCAACCTTTTGCAATTCATTTAAACCTCCTCAGAAGTACAAGTTACCTGAAAGGATAGGAGTGCAACATCCACAAAGTACAAATTTTTTATCCCAAATTACAAGACCATATATTCAATAGTGGAGGAATGTAGAGCATTCTCCCAAACACTCTTCAATACAACTTCTTGAACTAGAAACACTCAATCAACTTGCAAAGGTCAAAAATTTCTTTCAAAAACATATACTTGATAAGGAACAATAGGAGAGAGCATATAATACACTATAGATCATCAAAAACATCTCTCCACCATCACAAACACTTATAAAATTCATCTTAATGCTTCTAATCCTCATCTTAATATATAATCATGAAGAGAACAACCATACAAAATGACATTAAGAAAGGCATAACATCCAACCATGAACTTCAACAATACACCATTATACAACAATGAAAACCCAAACAGAATGTTTTTCAATAATGAAAACCAATGCCAACCAACAATGCAACTATCTTCTCGAGCATATGAAACAATCTCCTTAGGAGTTGACATCAATAACAAAAACTACCATAAATCTCCCCCTTTTTCATTGATGGAAACACACACTTGTTCATTCCCCTCCTTTGAAATCAAGGAAAAAGGGCCAAAGATATTCAATTGAAATAGAAACAACTCCCCCTTTGACCAATAACACTTCTTCTTAGTACTTGCTCAACTCTCCAAGCTCCCCCTTACTACCAAATCACCTAAGAGGTATTTGACATCAATCTAGGGAAAAGGATATGACATGAATTTGTCCCCTTGAATAGACACACCATTATGCATCTAGTCAGAATAAGGAGGGGAAATAACCCCTAACTTCTATTGAAAGTGCCTTTGTGAAGATATCTACAATCTAGTCCTTGATAGGCACATATTTTCTAATCTAACTTCATGCTCAACAAATTTCTCTCTTAGAAAGTGATACCAGATAGAAAAGTGTTTAGTTCTTGAGTGAATTACTAAATTTTGGAAATATTAACTGCACTTGTATTATCACACAATATAGAATAGGTTCATCATATACCACCTTTATATCCTTCAAATTTTGCTTCATCTAAAGCACCTGGGTGTAGCAAGATGTTGCAACAATGTATTCTATTTCTATTGTGGATAAGGGCAATGAATCCTACTTCCTACTAAGCCAAGAGACCAATTTGTCTCCCAAAAGGAATGCACTTCCACTTGTACTTCTTCACTCATCCACACATTCTACCGAGTCTGCATTAGTATAGGCACTCAGAGATAAATGTTGATGATTCTTATACCATAAACCATAATTCAGAGTTCCCTTCAAATATTTGAATATTATTTTCACTACTTTCTCACGAGATTGCTTAGGATTAAGTTGAAATATGAGAACCAAACATACTACATGCATGATATTAGGTCTAGAAGCAGTCAAGTATAACATGCCTCAAATCATAGACCTTTATAGAGTTTGATCAACTTCTAGAGACTCATTAAATTTTCTCAAGTGATAGCTAGTCACCATAGGAGTACCAACAAGTTTGGAATCCTCCATGCCAAACTTCTCCAAAATCTCCTTTACATACTTAGCCTAAGAGATAAAGATACCACTATCTTTTTGAAAAATTTGGAGCCCACGAAAGCAGGAAAACCCACCAATTATAGACATCTCAAATTATTTCTGCATGTCTTTTGCAAACTTCTTACACATATCATCATCTCCACCAAATATGATGTCATCAACATATACAACCACAATCAAGAACTTTTCTTCTTGAACCTCAATGTAAAGTTGCTATCTGAAATTCCTTTCTTGAATCCTTTCTCAAGTAAGCACTTATCCAACTGAGCATACCAAGCTCTAGGAGCTTTCTTGAACACATACAAATCCTTCTTGAGTCTACACACCATATCTAGATCTTTTGATAACTGGAAACCATCCAATTGCTCAATGTATACCTCTTCCTCTAGATCACCATTCAAGAATGCTGACTTGACATCCATTTGATAGAATTTGAAGTTCTTATGAGTAGAAAAAGTAAGAAACATCCTTATTGCTGCCATTCTAGCTACTAGAGAAAAGGTCTCTTGAAAATCAATACCCTTAACTTGTGAATAACCCTGGGTGTTGCCACAAAAGTGTATCTCACTTTTGGGACATGTTGATTTTTTCCTAAAATCAGTTTTTTTACAAAAAATAATGATGTAATCCTTGGGAGGTTCCATCTAAAGGGTTTTAATTTAAGAGGTATAGATATGACCCCCTTAGATCAAACCCCTTGCATAGAACCCATCTAGCATTAAATCATACCCACAAGGGAGTCTCCTTCACACCTATCAAAATGCTGGAAAAAAAACTTTTTCTTTACCTTTTGAGGGATTAAATAACATCATTTAGAAATTATATTTTGCAATATTGTAGCCCTTGAAATGAGATTTTCAACAAGTATAGTTTTGATATGTTTTCATTTTATCATGTATTTAATTTTCAATTTGTACTGAATATAGGTTTTTCTTCAAAATCAAGCTCTTCATTTTGCAAAGGTGGAAAAATAGTAAAATGTTGTAATTTTTTTTCAAAAAAAACCCTTTCCCTACGTATTGATATCCTTGTTTCACCAAAAATAAAATAAAATTGGTATATACACAACAAGTTAGGTTGGACGACACACATGTATGTAAAAATTATAGTTTTTGATAAGATAAGCAACATCTATAGGGTGTTGTACCCTTTACACAATGATCCTTAGGGGCCAAAAAAGATTAGGTCCAAGGAAACATAACAAAAACTACCAAAACAAAACAGAGTAACAATAGATAAACAATTGACAACATAACGACCTAGTAGAAAAGACATAGCAACAACATACTAACTAGCATTCTCCCAATTCTGAGAGAGCAAGAAAACACCAACCTCCCCAACCAAGTTCGGGCCTTCCTCTATAGCCTTCTTATCCATTTCATCATTAAGTACAATATAAAGGGTGCCAGCTACATGGTGGACCATCTTGATAGTGAACCAATCTAGACTAGTGGATTTCTTCTCAAACTTCTCCATCCGCTGCAACAACATGCGATGATCCTCCCCTTTGTCCATAGTATTTATGATGTCTTCATGCTCCATAGCCTGAGGGTTAGAGGATTGGGAAGTTGAATTCTCCTTTAACATTTTGTTGAGGTTAGAAAAGTGGCTAGGCCCTTCAAAAAATTCCTCCTCCTTTTCCTCTGTGTCTTCCTCATTCCTATTGCCCTTGCTAGTAAACCACTCCTCGTAAGTAGAAATTTCATTATTTTTCACTTTCTTGCTATTTTTTTCCAGCCTACCAGATCTCCTAATGTTGGTATTTTCAACCCTAGTATCCACCATAGTAGCAACCACAGTATCCCCCTTGGTGTCTCTTCCCACTGCATTCTTCCCATCGCTGTTAGTGGCTAATGGCTCCACTAGACCTTTCCCCTCTTCTTTCACTTTTTTCTTAGCTACAGGTTTTCTATCAGTCTTGTCGAGCATGAATTTGATCTCATAGAGCCCAGGTGCAACATTTGAATGGGAAAGCCCCACACTCCCCTTTTTCTTTAGGCTTGGGGGTTTCAGTATTCCACGAAGGGGTTTTCCTTTTGAGGCCCTTAGACTTAGCTGAAGAGACATTGGTCAAAGTAGGGGGTTTGAATTCCTCAATATAGATAGTGGAGATGGGTTTGGGTGGGTAGAGCACAAGGTGAAAATGATAAAGCCTTAAGATGATGCCTTGGTGGAGTGGTAGGGGAGGAGAATCCACAGGGTTTTGGGCAACAAAGTCTAAGCATTTCTCAATGAAACTTTCTAAATCAGTGAGCAAGAAAAATGGGAAGCTCAACAACATTTTATGGCAGAGGTGATTTAAAAGACGTAAATGATAATAATAGAAAGTTTTATATCTACCCTCTAAAGTGACATACTTCATGAGAGCGAGACAGACTTGGCCCCTTGGCCGCAGGAGAGCTTCTCTTTCAAAGCAAGACTAGGAGTAGATAGGTTTTTTGTTTCCTTTAAAGAAGGCATTAAAGCTTTCATTGTCTTGAGCCTTGGTGTGCTTAGGGTACTTCTTCCTAGTACAAGAGAGCCTTGTCGCATGCACAATCACCTCCTAATTGAACTTGAAGGAAATTCCACTCATGGTAACCCTTCTTTCTTTCCAAAATCTTGTGAATTGCATCAAAATCCTCAAATCATGACCAACCAAGCATTCCATTAAAGGCACCGGCCCCTCTTTGACACATATGTTCCAAACTAGCAGGTCCTTGTGAAATTCCCCATAATTGTTTGGCTTTGTCCTCACCCTGTCACCACCCATTTCACCACTCTTCACCCAACAATACCAACAAACCTATGAGAGCAAAAGATTAGAATTTTTTGTTAATGTGAGAGGTCACCCAAACACCTCTTCTTTTAACCCAACCAAGAAGGCTCCAAGAAATCAAGATGGTATGTAGGACACACGCTTCAAGAGTTAAATCCAAAAAGGAAATCTATGTGAGCTGATTAATTAAAATCTTTAAACAACTATAGCCAGGTTTGTGAAAAATGATGATATTGGAAGGCTTTCCTTCCACATTTCCATTGCACAAGTACCGATGATGGTTGGCTGTGGGGCTAAATTTAGACTTCCCTAAATATTTTCCTTTTATCATTAGAAGCTTTTTAGCGGAGTTGATAAGACAAAGCAAAAGCTTCATGCCATAATTATTAGTCACATCAAATTTGAATTTGGAGATTCGTAAGGATATGCGAAGGCTAAGACAAGACCACAAATAAATATTGCAATATAAGGTCTAACCCAACTTAGTCGTTACCTCATTGAACATCCCATTACTCCTCATAATTAGCTT
Source organism: Sequoia sempervirens (assembly GCA_007258455.2). Lineage (NCBI taxonomy): Eukaryota > Viridiplantae > Streptophyta > Pinopsida > Cupressales > Cupressaceae > Sequoia > Sequoia sempervirens. The sequence goes on along the minus strand of VDFB02358134.1, from coordinate 190,608,107 downwards.
CGTAAGTTTGATCTCCACCCCATTATTCAAAATTTTCCATGAATCTAACACCTCAACATTCATCTTCATCCACATCACCCAATAAGCAAATAGGTGGACCACCCAGAAATCCATGACGATCATAAATTTAGATACCATCATGATTAATAAATGTGCCCTGCTCCTTGAGGATGATACCTTGTATTCCTTGTCGTAGGTTCCCCATATTCCTCCAACACTTAGAATCTCTCCAATGGGAGTTGAGATTATCTAAGACATCAACAACTTGATTACCCTCCCTATAAATGTGAGTAACAATCTTCATATCCAACTTCAACACCAAATGAATTATGTGTAACAAGACATCCCTGGTACTCCATCCTAATAATCTTCCCAAATTTACAGAGTTAATCACTGACTTAGAATCCCCTTCTATTTGTAGTTTCTTTATCACCATAGTTACAACTAACTAGATTCCCTTTAGAAACATGCTTCCTTCCACAGTCATGGAGGTCTGAATCCCTATACCCACAAGTAACCAAGCACAAAATTGCCATTGTAGTCCCTAATAATACCCCTATACTTGCCCTGCCTGGGTTTGCTTTGGTAGCACCATCAAAATTGAGTTTATGTCATGCATGATCTGGGGGTTTGCAAATAGTGTCTCATCTAGCCTGGGACTGAGAGCTATCAAAAGAGTTGACCTCCAGATTACGGTTCCAAGCTTTATCCATTTAATCTCCCATTTAGTAGGAGATTTTTCTAGGGTTTTCCCATTGAAAATCAAAATATTTTTAGAAATTAGCCTTAGCCCTATACCAAAAACATCCTTAGGACTCATCTTGATATTCCTGAATATCCAGTTGTTCCTCTCTTTCTGTAAGCACCAAAAGATGATTGGGTGGACCTGGTTCCAAATCTCTCTAGGTAAGGGGTGATGAAAGGGGCCAAACCAGCTCAAGATAAATGATTTGATATCCTTACACATAGTCCAGTGAGTACCCAATCTCTCCAAAGCCAACTTCCAAACACCAACAACAAACGGGTAGTGTAGAAGTAAGTAATCCATAGATTCTTCACTGTATTTTCATATCAAACACTTGTTAGGGATCTGAAATCCCCTTTTTCCTGAGGTTATCCTAAGTGAGGATCCTATTATGGCAGGATTTCCACCAGAAAAAAGTTTATTTTCGGAATCATGTGCCTATTCCAACCCTGTTTCTAGGGCCCATGCTCAATACCCTAAACTGACAGTAGATTGTAATCCATTCTAACTGAAATATTACCCTTCCTATCATTAGTCCACTAGAATTCATCCTCCATGTTGGATAAAGGTAGTCTGGTAAGGGAGAGTAAGTTATGCAAAGACTTGGCTAGAGCTAACAACTTAGGGGACTAATGGCAACAAAGAAGTAGAGATTTCCACCTCCTATCCCTTGACTGAATGAGAAGGTAGTCACCAATGTACATGCCAGAGAAGAGTTGAGCTAGTCTCATAAGATTCTTGAAGTTAGAGTGTGAAAGGGGGGCATCTAACAACCAAGGGTCTTCCCAGAATCTGATGTTATTACCATTCCCAAGCTTCCATTTCATCTTGATCATGAGTAGCCCCTACATTCTACAAATGTTCTTCTATGCTAGAGATCCCAAGGGGTGATCATCAAAGATACACTTTATCATAGGTCTATTGTGAAGATACTTAGCATTCATAATCTTGCACCAGTCCTTTTTATTCTTCAAATGTTCCCAACCTACCTTAGCAAGTAAGGCCTTGTTGGTGCATAGGATATTTTTGATTCCAAGCCCACCACAATATTTAGGCTTATAGACTTTATCCTAGCTAACTAGAGCAAAAAAATTCTTTTCCTCAATCCCAAATTATAAAAAATTCCTTTTAATTTTTTCAAACTTCTTAGTAATATATCTAGGGATCTTAAAGATAGAGGGGAACTATATAGGGATCCCTTGAAGGGTAGGAGACAAGAGTTGTAGTTTACCAGCATGATTGAGAATGGAGCCTTTCCACCCCACCAATTTCCTTTGTATCCTTTCAAGAACTGTGTTTCAAAAGGTAGGAGTGATTTCCTTGATAGTAAGGAGTAACCCTAGATATATCGATGGGAGAGAGCTACTCACACAACCAAGGGCAATAGTCACCCTATCTTGTAGAGCAGGAGTGTTGTTTAAGAAGTAAATCATGCTTATATTATAATTTATACATTGGCCGGAGCAAGAAACATAATTATGAAGACAACTTTTCTATTTTATGGCTTCAACCATAGAGACCTTCCTAAAGAGTATCATATCATCATCGAACTATTGGATAATAGTAGGTTCCAAGGAAGAGGCGGGTTTGACCCCCTTTATAGATTGATAGTAGTTTAGATATGTTCCTACTCAATACATCTATGACCATAATAAATAATTAGGGTGAGAGGGGATCACCTTGTCTAATACCTCTCCCAGCTTTGAAGAAACCAAAGGGGGCCCCATTAACCAACACAAAGTATCTCACCATGGTAATGCATTCCATCAAGAGGTTGACCACCCCTCGGTCAAAATAAAACTTAGCTAGGACTTTGGGAATAAAGTCCCATAACACCTTATCATATGCTTTTGAAATATCCAATTTGATGGCCATACTGGAATTTTTGCATCTTTCCATGGAGTGGAGAATTTCATGTGTAATTATGGTAGCATCCAATATATGATGACTTGGAACAAAACCCTTTTGGGTAGGGCTAATTATTTTTTCTAGGAGGGGTTTAAGGTGGTTCACCAAGACTTTAGAGAAGATCTTGAAATTGGTATTACAAAGGCTAATGTGCCTGAAATCAGTCATTAACTGGGGTTCAATAACCTTGGGAATTAGGGCAATGAAAGTGTGGTTGAACTATTTGAGAATCTTACCAGATTTGAAGAAATACCTGGTAGCCAAAGCAAGGTCCTCACCCACAATATCCAAAAATACTTGGAAGAAAGTAGGGGGGAAGCCATCTGGGCCAAGCACCTTATAGGCACCCCTATTGAAAGCAACCAGACAAACTTCCTCAAGAGTGATAACACAAAGAATGCTATTATTATCATCGTAGGTTATGGTCAGAGATAGTTCGGGGCAAAGCAAGCAAATTAGCACTGAGCAGGGTTGTTCAATTGGGTGAACAAAGAGATCTATCCAATCTAACTTGAATCAAACCATCCCTAAGGTGCCTATTGGTCCACATAAAAGATTGACCCAACAAGTCAATGTCAACCAAGCCAGTGACACTCAGGAAATTCACAAGATTAGCCATGTTGTCAGAGTAGTCTACCAGACCTCCACATTTCTTTGAAGGATACAAAGGAGAGTTGAAGTCTCCAGCCACCAACCAACGTGACCCTTTATTATTATTTATCCAATCTATAAGATCTTGCCATAGGGTATTCCTAGCATTCCTTGAGTGAGGGGCATAGACATTAATGAGCAACCAAGAGCCACCCAGGTGAGAAAACTTGACTCCCACACTGCTATGGCATTAGAAAATTTCAGATCCAGTGATCCTATTAGGATTCCATAACATAACAAGCCCACTAGACACACCCTCAACATCACTGAATGAGAAAAGGGTGCTCGACCATATATACTTAGCAATATTATCAAAGTTGGTTTTCTTCATTTTGGTTTCCTGTAAAATTAAAACATCAATCTTATGTTCTAAAACATAGTTTCTCAGCACGAGTTGTTTGTGAGAGCTATTAGCCCTCTCACATTCTAGGACATGACCTTCATTTTTTACCCTTCTTTGAGGACACTTCCAATGTCCTTTGTTTACCAATGGCTATCTCTTTTGTTGTCTTTGTATGCCTGTTCTATCATTGGTTGGGCCTTCTAGGTTTAAAGTCACTACCCACATCCGCTTTCCTTTGTTTCCCCTTCTTCTTTGGGGTTGACAAAAATTCCTCCTCCATTGTTTTTTCCTATGTCAAACCCACAAAATCCATTTTAACCGTCTCATCTTTAACTTTTGAATCCTCCTCTTCCATGATTTCACCTTCTTCACCTCCAATTAATGTTGACCCAATTGTTAAGTTAATCCCTTTTTCCTTCAAAGAGTCACCATTTTCACCATCTTCCCATAGCACCTAGCTAGGGGAAGGAGCACCAACCCCCTAAACCCCACAACTAGGAATAACCAAGCCATCATCCAGAGCAGGAGTAGTAGGGACCAAAACTGATTCCCCGAAGGAGACATTCTCCCCAACAATGGGGAAATAAGAGCCAACTTGGGAGTCAACCAACTTGGGAGACCCAGACTTGGCCAGGGATTCTACAATCTTCAGAATGCCTTCTTCAAAAGGGTAGTGATCATTAATAGTAGACTCACTAGGGTTAGGAACATGTTTAAAAGAATATTTGTAGTCTGAGATTAGGTGCCCAGGTTTAGCGCATTTTTGGTAGTAAACTACAACATTCTCATAACAGAGTTGTTGGTTCTAGGAACCAAACTTAGAACAAAGCTTCATAGAAGTAGGTAGAGATTTATGCACTTCGATATTAACAAAAAAACATGCAAAAACTAACCTATATTGGACCTGGTAATGGAGCCTAAAGTGATGAACTAGCCCAAGGAGTCTATATTTCAAATATCAAAATTTTATCCTTTATAAGAAAAGGGTTATGTTGGATGACACAAATGTTACTTTCTAAAAATGTTTTTTTCTATTTAAAAATAGTTATTAAAGGAGATGTTGAAAGATTCATAATTTATTTTAGAATTTCTTAAAAAAATATATTTAGAATCAAGACACAAATTGTCACGAATCACTTGTTTTCATCATCTTCAAATTCTTAACAGTTTAGCTGCTATAGGTCTCAAAAGATGAAGATTCAGTTAAAAATATTGATGTAAATGTCCATCTTGGGAAAAAAGTGAGACAAGAAATTGTGATTTCACCCCTCTTGCAAACCAATCTGGCCTTATTTCTCATAGCTTCACCATCTCCATTTAGCTTGTTCTAGAACACCCATTTAGTTCCAATGACATTCTTATTAGCTAGTCTAGGAACCAATTCCCAAGTCTAATTCTTTTCTATTTGATCCAATTTTTCTTCCATTTCCTTTGTCCAACCATCATCTTTTCTAGCATCAACAAAGTTCTTGGACTCTACCTTTGATAATAAACACAATTTTACTTTCTCACTTGCTCTTGCAAGACTTCCCCTAGTCAACACACCTTCATTCTTATCCCCAATGATTTTATTTGATGAATGGTTCCTCTGTGCATACTTTGTTGGAGTCTTGAGAGTCTTCACTAGTTTCAGTTCATTCTCTTCTTTCTCCTCCTCCTCTTTTTCTTCAATCCAAGGAGGTATATCAGATTTTCAAGCCTCAATCTCTTGTGAGATCAAAACCAAGTCTTCATCTACTTTAACATTTGTGATTTCAATCATCTTTCTCAATCTTTTGTTGAGTAACCAAGAAAGATTCTTTCATCACGCCTTCAATCAAACTTTCCAAGGTCTCCTTCATCTATTCTAATATAACATCTACTACCAAACTTTTTAAATTATTTAACCGTGGGATGCCTTCCATACCACAGCTCATAAGGGGTCTTAGTGTTATTGACCCTCAATTTCACTATGTTAAGAAAATAGACAATAGTGTGAACTGATTCCTTCCAATATATATCAGGCATATTAACATCTTTAAACATGGTTCTAGCCATTTCTTACACAGTCCTATTCTTCCTTTTGAATACCCCATTTTTCTAAGGGGTTCTACGAGTAGAAAAATGTATTCTAATACCATTATCTTCACAAAAAAGTTTAGATTCATATGAAGTAAATTCATCTCCTCTATCCGACCTTAAGCATTTGATCTTAATATCCATTTCATTCTCAAAAATTTCTTCGAAGATTTTAAACTTATTAGAAGTTTTTGAATTATCTCTTAAAATGTAACTCAAGTCATTCTAGTGTAATGATCAATAAGTAACATAAAATACCTTTCACCTTGTTGACTCTTTTTTCTTGTAGGTCCGTATAGATCAATATGAATCAACTCCAATTGCATTGTAGCAAAGCACTCCTTTCTCTTGAAACTTGTCTTTGTTTGTTTTCCCATTTGACATTCCTTGAATAAAGTGTTTGCAAGCTTTGATTATCTTTGGAATATATCTCACAACATGAAAGGAACTGATTTTTACCATGTTGTCAAAGTTGATGTGTTCCATCCTTTTTTTCCACAACCAAAATTATTCAAACTGAGCCAATAAGAAAATTCTTCCATTAGCCGGCTTTAGATGATAGACATTACCATTTTTCCTTGTTCCTTCAACAACCAGTCTTTTGGACCTTGCTTTTTTCATTTCACAACTATTAACATGAAATATAAGATTGTATCCCTTATTGTACATATGATTGAAACTAAAGATTATTCTTTAAACCCTTAACATAGAGAACAACGTCAGTCCTACTTTTTCCATCAATTTTTATAGAAAATTTTCCACAAATTTGTGTTGAATCAATCACCACCAAACTTAAAAACACCACCAGTAACCTTCTTAAGACTGATGAACCTTCTCTTGTCACCAATCATGTGGTTAGAACAATCAATATTAGTCAACCAAGCCTTTTCTTCTTCCTTTGTATGAAAGGCATCTAGATAGTCATAGATCTCTCATTATCTTGCAAAGTACTGGACCTCTTAATTTTTCCAATATTTTCCTTCCATGTCTTTCAAGGACATGAATAGGGTTTCATCATTTGAATCATTATCCTCATCTTTTGAGGAACAATTGATTTCCTTAGAATATTAACTCCTTTTAATCTTATCTCCTTTATTTTCATCATCAGATTCTTTGTAGGGACATTTAGATGCAAAATGACCAATCCTTCCATAATTAAAAAACTTGAAAGGTAGCTTACCTTTGTATTTATTAGTTCCCTTTTTAGTCTTCTTAAAAAAATTTCTTCTACTTCATCAAAGTCACCATTCTGACAAGCAACTTAGTCTTCTATCATTTTATTAGATTTGAATGCAACTTCCTTCTTTGGAACATCTTTGCCAAATTATCTCATTTCAAAGGTAGTTAGAGCACCAAACATTTCATCTATTGAATATTGATCCAAATCCTTATATTTTTCAATATCAGACACTTTATGACTATAGGATTTAGGTAGATATCTCAAAACCTTCTTCACAATCTCATCATCTTTGACTAAACCACCAAGACTAGTGATACCAGTAACAATTTCATGTACTCAAAGCATATAATTTACAATTCTTCATCCTCTAACATTCTTAAGGTCTCAAATATACTCTTAAAAATTTGCATTTTGGCTTGCTTTACTTTGGTATATCATTCATAAATTCTGCTAAGTTTTTTCCCAATCATCCTTAATAGAGCTACAAATAATCACTTTCAAAAGTTTTAAATCAGTTAATCCAAACAAGATAGCATTTTTAGCCTTGGAATTTGTCTCATATAACTTGATTTTAGGTAGATTAGTTGGAGGAGAAGTAGGAGCAACATAACCATCTTTAATTTTTTTTTGTAAATCAAACCCTAGAGAGTTTAGATGACCTTCCATTCTAAATTTCTAGAAAGTGCAATTAGTCCCATCAAACCTAGGACCTTTGTAAGAACAATCATGTGCCATCTAGAACCTTTACCTCAAGTGGTTAATATTCTTTAGAGGAACTTGGCTCAAATACCAATTTTTGAACACATCAGATACTAAGGGGGGGGGGGGTGTGAATCAGTATTTGTAAGAACTTGAATACCTCCATAACTTGAACTCTTCAACACAAAACAAAATTCTTAACCAAATCGAAACCCTTAAACAAATTAACAAAAGTTTAAATCTTCAACAAACTCAACAATCTTCAACAATGAAATATATAGCAATTTTAACCTTAACTAGATCAACAACAATGATAAAATAGACAAGAAACACACATCCACATGATGACACCATATTTATGTGGAAAACCCAATGAGGGAAAAATCATGGTGAGAGATAACTCACAATATAGAGGCTCATTACGAAAAAGGACTTGCAAATTAAGGCACACTACCTTAGAAAGAGATACAAAAGACTTGTAAAACTAAAGGAGATACAACTATAGGGGAAAAATACAAGCACCTGTTGAGATTCACTATATTAGAGTAGGATACAAAATGAATTTAGGAAATTTACAATATTTTTCAACAATTCACTCTATTGACTAAGGCATTAAGGTGCATCTGATCTTTCTTCTTCACACTTTCACACTTCTTTTGTGGTATACTCAATACATTCCAAACACATACACTTCGACACTTGCTCACTTCTTGCATCCAAAATGTTCTTGCATTTATATCCACCACAAGACCTCAAAACATAAATTAGGTCAGTTGGAAGAAAGATAAATAATGAATTCAACAAGTCAACCACAAAAAAAAATGGTGTGGTCCTATCCAAGAGAAAAAGAGGACTAAAACCTATCTTATTGCATCTTACAATGTGATCCAAAACCATTCAACACATTGGTGCACATCAACCAAAGTTAGAAACAAGGAAACATGTAGATGAAACAAGAAGCATATAACTAGTTGGCCCAAAAACACACTTCCAATTGAATTAACTTAAAGTGGTCCCAAACAAGATAGGTTAGGACCCAAAACATATCTTAAAATATTGAAACAAACCCTTAAGAATCTAGTATAAGCAAGAGATAAAGCCTGGTCGGTCAAATATCCACAAATAACTAGAAAAGAAACTCAAGACATAATGCAACACCAAGGAGCCCAAACAACAATGTGTGGATTATATGGGAATATTTCATGAACATTCAAAAACACTTCCAAACACTTATTTCATGCTACCATGCCACCAAAAACTACCACAGGACAAGCAGGAGCAGAATAGTTCACTCCAAAGACACAAAATGCATAAACAAAAGATATAACATTAAGAGATCAAATTTCTAACCATTTCAACACATGAAACTAGAACTGAGACACTACATAGATGTTGAGAACACATTCACCAAGTCATAAAAGTAGAGACATGAATGTAGAGAAATGTAGAGTATTTTTTGGACTAGTCTAGACAACCAACAACATTGCCAACCTTCTACAATTACAAGAAACCTCCTCGGAAACACAAGTGACTTGAAATGATAGGAGTGCAACATCAGCAGAGTATATAGAATTTGAATCCAAAAATGCAAGACCATATCTTCAAAATTGGAGGAATGCAGAGCATTCTCCCAAATGGTCTTCAACACAACTTCCTAAATTAGAAACACTCAATCAACTTGCAGAGGCCAAAAATTTCTTTCACCAACATATACTTGATTAGGAACAACAAGAGAGAGCATATAATACACTATATACCATCAACAACATCTCTCCACCATCAACAACATATAATATTTATCTTAATGATTATAATACTCATTCTTAATATATCATCATGAAGACAACAATCATACACAATGACATTAAACACGACATGACATCCAACCATGAACTACAATAGTAAAAAATTATACAAAAATGACATCTTAAACATAATGTTGTCAATAATGACAACTAATTCTAACCAACAATGCAACTATCTTCCCAAGCACATGCAAAAATATCCTTATGTGTTGACATTGATGACAACCAACAATCAATGTTAACATCAATGAAAACTATCAACAAAATACCTTTTACCTTGAAAACTTTTTGTTTTGGTCAATCCACACAAATCAATATGAATTAGTTCCAAAGGTCTCATGGAAGAATACTCCTTGGTATTGAATCTTATCCTTGTCTTCTTTCAAATTTGATACTCTTTGCACATTGTACTTACAGGCTTGACAATATTAGGCATATCTCTCATATCTTGCATGGAGTTGATCTTCACAAGATTATCAAAGTTGATGTGTCACATCCTCTTGTGCCACAAACAACATTCAATTGTCCACCCTAGAAGACAACTTATTCCATTCACACCCTTAATATTGTATAAGTTTCCTTTAGTCCTTGAACATTCTACCACCAACCTACTAGACTTTTCTTTTCTAATTTCACGTCCTTGCTCATTGAATAGGAGATTGTATCCTTTCCTACATATTTGACTTACACTAAGAATATTTTTCTTGAGACCTTCAACATAGAGAATATCTTCAATCTTGGATTTTACATCAATACTTATAATGCCCCTTCCATACATCTTTTTTGAAGAATAAATTTCAAAAATTTATTGATCCACCATTGTATTTAACCAACTTGATGAATTTTCTTTTGTCACTAGTCATGTGACTTGAACACCCACTTTCTATCACCTAGATATTTTTTTGTCCTTGAGCATGAAATGTTGTTTGTATAACCATGGAATTTTCATTCCTTATTTCCTTAACTTTCTTAACACCATCTTCCTTTTGAATTTTTTATTTTACAAAATCACTTTTTCAATATTTTTCTATATGCCAAACATTATGGCAAATATGACATGTCACATTGACATGCACCAGAGAAGCAAAATAATTTCTTCTTACAAAATTTCTTCTATTCATTTCAGATTTGTACTCTATAGCCTTATGTCCTTACTTATTACAAATGAAACAATAACCAAAAAATGCATGATTGAACCTATTTGTAGAGGGTCTTCTTGCATGATGAGGTCTTTCTTTAGGTTTAATATTTTCTTCCTGAATTTTAGACATAACTTTCTCCATTTCCTAAGTTTTGAGTAAAAAGGATCTCCTTCTCAATATTTTTACATTCACTTATTTTGGCTTCAATCAGAGCCTTTTTCCTTTTATTTTCTTTCCTTGCACAATATAGATCTTCAAGAGTAGAGACAAGCTCACCTTCAAAATCAACTTCACCTTTTTCTTTATCCACAAATTTTCTTGAACTTCTATAGATCATAGTGGCCATTAATAGGGATTCATCTCCATCATCATATGAAGTACAATGATCTTCATTTGAGGAGCAATATTTTTCTTTGGAGAGAAGATTCCTTTTGAAATTTTTTCTCTTCAAACCCTTACTGTTATTTTCATTTTCTCCAAAGAGACATTTAGAAGCATAATGACCAATTTTTCTACAATTAAAGCAATTGAATGTTAATTTAACTTTGTACTTGCTCAATCCTTTCTTTAGATTTCTCACAAAGTTTGCTTCTTCTTCCTTAGAATCATTATGTGAGCCAAGTGCTTCTTATTTATTCACAAATTTGAATGCAAATTCTCTTTTTGTGTGCAATTTGAACTTTATTCCTCATCTCATAGGTTGTGAGGGATCCAAACAACTCTTCCATGGTAAGTATTTTTAAATCCTTGCCTTCTTCAATTGCAACAACTTTTGAATCAAATCGGTGAGGGAGGTTTCTCAGAACTTTCTTTATCCCACTGAGTCTATTATGTCTTCTCCAAGACCTTTGATTCCATTCAAAATTTTATATATCTAAATAAGATAGCTAGCTATGTTCTCCTCTTCCTTCATCTTTAGATTATTAAAGAATGTTTTATAGAATTGCAACTTTTCTTGCTTCACACTATTATTTCCTTCATAGAGATTCTTGAGCTTATCCTGTATCTCCTTTATAGTGTTGCATTGCACCACCTTAACAAATTCATAATTTTCTAACCCACTTAGGATAACATTCTTTGGTTTATAATTGTTCTTATGAGACCTTTTTGCATTTGGATGAGTGATTGGATGAGCAAGTTCAATATAATCATCCTTGACAACTCTCCAAACATCATAACCAATCAATGTGAGATAGGAATCCATCCTCACACTCCAAAAGGAATAATTTTTTCCATCAATTTATACAGTGCCTTAGAAGAGGACTCCTTCTAAGCCATTTGGTCTAAACCAAGATCTACCTTCAGCTATTAGGTTTCACCAAGGAACTTGGATTTAATGCCAATTGTTAGAACACACATATATACTAAGAGGGAGAGGGGTGAATTAGTATATCCATCAAATTAATTCAATTCATTTAACATATCAATGGAAACTTATAACTACCTTAACTAGATAAAAAATTCAAAGGGAAAAAACCACAACATCATATTTATGTGGAAAAACCAACAAGGAAAAAACTATGGTAGAAAGCTGCTTTGAGCTACTTTTTGAATCCAACTTCAAAAAATGAAACAATAGTTATTGTTATCAATTCAGATTGCACCCGAACGCTCGATTAGTTAAATCTAGCAATCTGTTGAAACATGGAATGATTCTCAGGCCTGTGGGTTGCCTAATTTTGAGAATCAATCTCCAGAGAGGGCTGGTTCCCTGATAAAAACTAATTGACTTGACTGGGAAAGAGGTAGAAAGACTAAGTCTGAATTCTAAACTATAAAACTGTTAATTTATGGTGATGCACCGAAGAATCCAACTTGCAGACTTAACTCACAAAACAGTTACTCACTATTTTTATTCGCACAACCAGATCTGGAAGTTTAAACACTTGAATATTTTAAACAAAGGTTATTAAAGAAACAATCACAGAAGGGAAGTACAATTTCCACAACTAGACTGTTTGATTATTGATCAACACAATGTTTAACCAGTGGATTTAAACCTGGATGCATACAGAATTCACTAAGGAGACAGAAATATTTAAAGGTTTCAAAACTGCAACACAATAATTACTTCGATCAATCCCACATGACAAAGATGCTTGAAACTTGAAGGCAAATTCTAAAATACTGAAAATTGAAGGAATTCTCTGCAATAACACGATTTGAACCTGTAAAAACACTGCTGTATTAATCTGTAAATAAATGCTGAGTTACAAGATAGTCTTCTTTGCTGAAGGCAAAGGCAGAAAACAAGAACTAGAATGAAAAAGATAAACTTTTTCAATATATACAAAATGAAGGCACTCCAAAGTGCATGAATAGTAACTGAAAGTCATCAGAAAGTGAAAAGATGACAATTACAATGTGAAATCCGAGCACAAGTGAAAATCCCTGAAAAAGTGGCTAAAACTCATGTAAAAATGAGTCCAATTAAGCTCAAACTCACTGCCAAGTCATAACTGATACATGCACTATTCCAACTGAACTGCAACTCCCTGAAAAGTGGCTTAAAACATGCAAAACTGCCTCGTTTTTACCGATTTCGCCCATGGGAATTGAAACTCCAATTCTATTATCATGTGCATGATAAAAATATCTCTCACCTTCAGTTAACTTTGCCTGTTCTATACATGGATTTATAATATCTTTTATTTGCATGTTTAAAATGACTAATTTATTAAATGATTTATAGTGAATCATTTAATAAATTAGCCCTTCATTGAATATGCAAATAAAAGAAAAATACATAAGATTAAAATGGAAACTTAACCCTTTGAAGTTGGCCGACCACCATGCATCAATTATTAAATTCGACCACATTATTGGCAATTATTAAAACATGATGATTTCAATAAAACATTGACAAATATTCAAAAGCATTTTTAGGGTGAATAGACAAAAGGCCATCGAACCCTAAAATCCCATCATTATTCACATTTTGACCTGAAGTTTCTGGAAGAAAATTGGCCGCCATTCTGAGTAGGGTTTTCTGGCTCATTCATGAACTCGAAACTTCATCATACCTGTTTTTTTCTGGCCAGAACTTGCTAATACTCACAGGGGCGACTTCTCCTGTAACAATCTGAAGGTATTTTGACTGTACTTAAACAACTTCTGAAGATTTCTGGCCGCCATTCTGAGTTATTTCTGATGCGTTTTTCTTTGTAATTTGCCTGTCGACTTCTCTTCTGGCTGAAGATAAAAAAGAAAGAAAAGAAATCGAGATTCTCCTATTAGAAAAAGGTAAGTGCCTTCATAAAATAGGCATCACGTTTTATGAGTGTCTCCATTATTGATATTTACTGTATACTAGCCGAAAGAAGAGCTCTTTTCCACATTGTTACAGGCATTCATCTCTGTATTAGCCGCCATTGAAAGACATTTACCTTTTGGGTATTTAATATTTCATTATATTTCATGTTTCTGGAAATATAATCAGCCTTGAAGCCATGGCTGTGATAGTTTTAAAATAACGAATTTCTCATTCCTCTCTGTGCGCCCTTCCTTATGTGCTTATGAGGCCGATATGGAGAATCTTTGAAGCTGAGCATAAGAGCTCCTGTGATGGCTCTGGCCGCGGCTCTTTAACTGTATTTTTTTTTTTTTTGGGTGGCTTTTGATCTCACTATGAAGAAGATTTACTTTTCTGTATCAGGGTTTCATTATAGCTGAGTCCACTCGAACCCATCATTTCTTTTTTGCATTATTGAAGACCCTACATATTATTCCACTCATTCATGATCTGGGCACAGCTTGGCATACTGGGTATTTCTAATTCATTGCATTGCATATCATACCTTTACAGCCGTCTTTCCTCACAAGGCATTCATAACATTCTGTAGATAGCTGTTCTTTCTACTTGTGCACTGTAATCTAATCTTCTCCATTGTCATCCCTCTTAATTTTTCTGGTAAAATCATTAAAAACCGAGACAAAAAATAGATTAAAATACTTCTCTTGTCATGAAACAGTGACTAAGCGCAGCTTGGCACACTGAATATTTATCATTTAAAATGCTGTCTCTGTTATGATGCTGGAATTATATCTTAACAAAAGAAACAATGAAAAAACTTGAACCATTACTATTCCTCCTGTAGCATATAGCATAGACGCAAGCTCCCTGTATATGAACTGCTTCGTTGCTTCATTTGTTGAGTGTCATTGGTTAGAGTGACTGCCATCCATTGAACAACTGTATCCTTTGAACATGAATACTACATGATACTCCATTAAAGAAATATCCTTGCATGCTTGAGATTGCTGTCAACATTTCTGCCTTTTCCATGGTGAATAACCTCCCAATTAACATCTACAATCATTGCATGAGACTGTCCAATAGTTTCAAACTGCTCCATATAGCTTTTCCTTTTATTTTGAAACTTCAAACTGGCAGATTACAAGAATAGTAATTATTCATGAATCTAGATTAACAATGTTATTTTGATCGTTCTCAACCATTATGATACTCATCCTGCTCATTTTGAAGAATAACTCAAAGGCTGCTGTTCTAAATCCGTCTTATAAATGTGCAATGTGCTTTCACCATCATGCTCAACAAATTAATAAGTGTTGAACTTTTCTGTTATTTTTCATCTTTGACTTAGTTGAAAAGTTCAAGGTATCATACTTTTTCTGAAACAACAATCCTTCTACTTATGAATGAAATACTTTCATTTACTCAGCTCAATGTATGAATAAGCTTACTGCCTCCTTCCACTCATTGGTTTTGCTAAACATGGAAATTCTTCTTATAATGCTGAAGTTAAACTATTATCTTGAATCTTTTTGTAAATTTCGCAAGCACTTGATAGTATAAGAAACAAAACAAAGTGCTGAATGCTGTCTTATAACAATGTGAATGTGAATGAAAGACAAAGCTGAAATGAGAGTCGTTAAATGTAAACAATACTGAACTGCCATGCTACTTTTCTGTTCCTTTGATTTGTGAGCAAAAGATAATTGCTCAATCAGTTCCATCATGCTGATTTAAACTGTTTTAGTAAAGCATTTACAGTACAGTAATCCTTTCTTGCTCTGTAATTGAAAACCTGATATGCCGGGCTCAACCCTTGTGGGAGCCCGTTTTACTCCACATATCTGATGAAATGAACTTGAATATGAAAAACCTGTTCCTGCACATTGAAACAAACATGTCAGCAAAATATAAGAAGCTGAAAGCTTCCATTGAATTATGTCTTTCCGCTTGCTCTTTTTCAATTATCTGATGAATGCTCGGTTTAACGCAAATTACATTTCTATCTGTAGCATAGGCGTAAGGCAGAAAGTAATTCACCATTGCTTAGAGTATAACTCTAATACCATTTCCTTAATGATTTTGCAGGTACACGGAGCGATGAGGCGAGGCTGCCACCGCTTGGAGGCACGACGGCTAGAAGCACCAACGAAGTGATTCATCATTACAGGCAATGATGAATTGCTTTTCCTTTTTTACGCTTATGCTATTTACAGCAGTGTGGTCTGTGCTTAGATTTAGTATTCATCTCTTGATTGTCAGAAACAACTCAGTTACTCTCGCGGCTTGTGCGAGATTCAGCATTTTCACGAAATGAATAAAAGTATTATTATGCAATTTTCCTTAATTTTCTGTTTTGAACATTTGCACAACAAACTTATGACACATTTGTAAGATGATCTCAATGATGATCAACGAACACTTTATCAGAAAAATTTAAGAACACATTTAAAATCTTTCCTGTACCTATAATAGCTGAACTTCATTCAGCTCTACCTATTGAGCGTAGAGTGAAAAATAGGTAACAAATTGGCAACCTCTGCGGAGTGTTTGCCTGCTAAACACAATAGACCAGTTGCCTAGCATATTCATTGGGCATGGAGTCCTTCTCTTCTCTTTGATTTTCTGAAAATTGTAACTCAGCACAAACAAAAACCGAAAGAAACTACTGAAATTCTGTTTATGACAGAATCTGAAAAACAGGTGCAGCAACTGCACTTATTGAAAACCAGGTAAAACTGAAATAAAATGTGCCAGCAGGCACTTATTGAAAGCATACTAAAACTTGAAATCTATTCTACTATGTACAGCTGAAAGCCTGAAGCTTAATAACACTGCTTCAAATGAATCCCGTTAATAGGGATTGGTAATACCTCACCATCCAGCTTTGAGAGTTGGAAAGCATTGTGTTCCTTCTTTGCTGTTATAATGTAAGGGCCATCCCACATGGCGTCAAACTTAGAATGTTTGCCAGGCCTACTCTTCAACTCATCCCATTTGAAAACTAAGTCACCTTCATTGAAGATTCGTGCAACTGATTTTCTGTCGAATGTCTTTTTCATCTGAGAGTGATGAATTTGAAGCCTTCTGAAAGCTTCTTTCCTGGTCTCGTCCAACTCTGTTAACTCAGCGAGCCTAACTTGCATTGGCTGCTCTTCAAGTAACTCTAGTTCCTTTATGTAGCTCAGAGTTGGGAATTCTATTGATATAGGCAGCTTGGCCTCCTTACCATAAACCAAAACATACGGTGAAAAACTTGTTGACCGTTTTGGTGTAATTCTATCAGCCCAAAGGGCTAATTTAAGCTTGTCATGCCATGACCTCTGATTATCTTCAATTGTCTTCTTGATGATCTTAATCAGATTCTTATTTGTTGATTCAGCTTGTCCATTACCTTGAGGGTAATAATTGGACGAAGTGTTCAGATAAACATTATTCTTTACCGACCAATCTGAAACTCTTAAGCCAACAAAAGCTAAAGCATTATCTGAAATAATGGACTCGGGAGTACCAAACCTGGAAACAATGTCTTGATAAAAATTTAGGACTGAAGTTTCATTTGAATCTTTTAGAGCAACTGCTTCCGTCCATTTTGTGAAGTAATCTGTTGCTGTCAAGATCCACTTGTGACCTGCACTTGACGGTGGGTTAATAGGACCGATAAAGTCAAGTCCCCACTTCCCGAATGGCTGCTCAACCTGAATTGGATTCAGGGGCAGGGCTGCTAACTTCTGTTTTCCTGCAAAAAGTGAACATTTAGCACATTTTCTGACATAAATATGTGCATCTTTGAAAAGATCTGGCCAATAATAGCCTGCCCTCATAATTTTCAAAGCTGTAGTACGAGGTGCAAAGTGACCTCCAGCAGGTCCATCATGGAATTCCTCCAGAATTCTTTCAATCTGATCTGGGTAAATACATCTGAGGAATACTCCATTGAAGTCCTTTTTATACAAAACATCATTTATTACTGCATAAGGAATTGCCTGCAATCTATAATATCTTCGTTTAGATTTATCCATACCTTCTGGGCAATCTCCAGTATACAAGTAATGGATCATTTGATGAATCCAATTAGCTGAAACAGCTGAAACAACAGATTCATCTTCATTTTTCAGAACTGCAGCAACTTCTTTACTGCTATTTTCTTCATTTTCTGCAAGCTGTTCGCACAGTCCTTTACCTCGAACAAGCTTGGTAACTTTTATGCTGATGTCATACTCCATAACTTTGGTTATCCAGCCTGCTCGCTTGTCATTAATGTCTTTATTCAGCAGAAATTCCTTGACTGTTGGGTGAGCTACCAACAGATTTATCTTATTATTAGACAGCATATGTCTGAATTTCTTCAGACTTCTCACTATGGCAAGTACATGCTTCTCAACGAATGAATATCTTGTTTCATAGTCATGCAAGACTTGACTGAAAAAAGCTATGGGCTGTTCCATACCTTCATTATTTTGCTGACAGAGCATTGCGGAGATGGTATCCACTCCTCCGAATGCGTACAATATGAAATCCTTTTCGAAATCAGGATTTATAAGAGTAGGGGCTGCTGCAAGTGCCTCCTTAATCTGTTCAAAACTGCTCTTTCCTTCTTTTGACCAGCTGAACTGAATATTTTTCTTCAGCATGGCTGTCAATGGCTGTAACAATGCTGCAACATTTGGAATGAACCTCCTTACAAAGTTAATTCTGCCCAGGAAGCTCTGCAAACCCTTTTTGTGAGCGGGCAGCGGTAAGGCCAGTATGGCTGCAATACGTTCTGGGTCAATAGAAATGCCATCTTTTGAAACAATATAACCCAGAAGCTTACCTTCGTGTACAACAAAAATACTCTTCTTCGGATTCAATGAGATTCCATATTCTCTGCATCTCTCAAAAATCTGTCTAAGATGACTGAAATGATCATCAGCATTACGTGAGAAAATAGTAACATCATCCAGGTAAACAAGAACAAATTTGTTAATCAAACCTTGGAGAGCCATATCCATTGCTCTCTGAAAGGTGGCTCCGGCGTTTGACAGTCCAAATGGCATCTTTCTGTAAGCCATCGTACCCCACTTGGTGGTAAAGGTTGTCTTATACTGATCCTCTTCCTTAACCAAAATTTGGTTGTAACCTGAATACCCATCCAGCAATGAAAATCTTTCTGATCCTGAAACAACCTGCAATATTTGTTCCATTGAAGGCAGCGGGTAGTGATCTTTGAGTGAAGCTCTGTTTAGATCACGGAAATCAACGCACAACCTTATCTCTCCACTCTTCTTCCTGACAGGCACCAAATTTGACACCCAAGAAGTGTGCTTGATTGGAAATATTATGCTACCTTCGATCAACTTGTTTAATTTGTTTTCATCAGTTGTTCTAACTTATACTCTTTTGCTTTCGGCTCACTACCTTTGGCATGCATCAAACACTTCTTTGCAAATTTGAACCCATTCCTCTACCTTCAATGCTATACTTTCAACATTTACATTGAACCCACAAAATGCATCACTTACCACCTAATCACAAATTTGATCTTTCATTTATACCCTCTGTAACTATTAAATTTTTTCTCTTTGTCATCCACAATAAAACGTATGAACAAGAAACATGTAACAACCATATTGAGCCGGATCAACATCCATGAGAAAGAGAAACTCAATAAAGTCCAAGATAGGAGATAATTAGGACCTATTTTAATTTCATGCATTCCCATGTTGGTGCTATCCACAAAAACCTAATGCAATCAACTTAATGTCCGAAGTTATCCCAGAAAACATTTAACCCAAAAAATATTAACTCTAGACCATAAGTGATACTAGAGAAATCAAATAGAATAACATAGATTACATCACAGGCATCAATGGATACTCAAAAACATTTCCATGATCTTCTTTCATAACTTTATGCAACATTATGCTTGCCAAGAAAATAGACATAGAACTAGTATCTATTGCAAACCCAAATAACATAGTCTTAAGATAGAAAAATGATAGCTCAACTTGTGGTACACTTCAACAACTAAAAAATGAAGGTAGACAAAAAATATACATGTTAAACTCATCCTCCAAACTATAAGACCACAACTGCAACTATAGAGCATTTATTTGAACCTTCCATGACTGCAACATCACAATCTTCACTTTGTTTACTTAGGAAACTTATGTGGAAACTTCTATATTTTGGAAATAGGAGCACACATGATTCACACTTGACTCTATCTAAATTGCAAACTATAGGACCATATATTCAAATACGGAGGAATATAGAGCATTCTCTGGAGCTTTTTAGAGAAACTTCTTGGGCCACTAACTGTAAGATATTCTTTTATATAATTTACATCAATAGACTGTGAATATAACATTCACCAAATCATTCACTTATTCATGAGCACCAGGAAAAGAATGTTATAGCAACTCATGACATCTAACATCATACATAATACTTTCTTACCAACATCCTTATTGTAGCATATGTAACCAATCACACAGTACCACTTTGCTCATAATTAGGACAACATCATCAACAAACTCCATTCTATTGACATCAATGGAAACACTTGTAACATACTTGCAATAGCCCCATCAACCTCACTTTTAATTATTGTTAGAAAATTATCTCTAATTTATAAAAAAACTATATCAATTTTTTTAAAAGTTAAAAACTAATAAATATAAACTCTATTTAGAGCTCTACATTTCATTAATTTATCTCATTTTAAAATTCAAAACATCCACATCACTTTTAGGTGGTTGAAGTTGAAAAACTATATTTGTGTTGGTCATTTCCTTTATAAAAGTGTGAGAAATTTATGAATTTTCACCCCTAAGCCCTATTATTTTTTAGAGTTTGTGCTAGATGTTCTAACCATATCTTTGTCTACAATATCATTCATAGTTGATTGTTCATATTTATATGTATCTTGTTTCTATAACATTATTTAAAATGCACCTTTTATCTCTCTTTTTCCTTATTGGACACAACTCTAAATTCTCTAAAAGTGATATCCCTAAAATAGAGATTCTTAGTTCTTGAGATTACAAATACTATAGTTTTTTACATTTTCACTATAAACATGAAAATACACTTCTTTGATTTGAAATACATTTTAAGCTATCACTCCTTCAAAACATGAATTAATGTCTCACAACCAAATACCTTCAAATGTGTTACTATAAGATTTCTACCTATCCATATTTCATGTTGTGTTTTATCTTCTAACACAAAAGTAGGAGACCCATTCTTTAAGTAACAACTTATACTTATTTGCTTAGCCTAGGGATATTACCCTAGACTAGGGATATGTAACATACTTTGGTTTGATCTAACAAATTACAATTTTTGGTTCAATATTTTAAACATTCTATGATTCTAGAGTGTATATGGAGTTGTTCTTACTTTATAATTCTAGCATGTTTATAATATGTCTTAAATTATGTGGAGAAAAATTCTCCACCATTGTCTATCCTAAGAACCTTTATTTTTAATTTATTTGATTCCAAACTGGAGTCTTAAAATCCTTAAACCTGAGAAATGCTTAAAAATTTTATCTATAAAAAAATTCCAAGAATGCGTACAATAATTATCAGTAAAGAATATAAAATATTGAAAGTTACCAAAGGAATTAACATCCATAAGACCAAACACATCACCATTTATCACCTCCAAAATTTCCTTTGCTCTTATAACTCTAGAGATAAATTTCAACCTACTTTGATTTCTAAACATATAATGTTCAAAAAATTCAAATCCAACAAAATAATTTTAAATTCCCTCCACCACATGTTTACTTACTAGGGTTTTTTAACCATTTCATATGTGTAACATAACTTGTGACACCAAAACAACCTAGATTTAGGTTTACCTATATTGGTTTATCTTAACCATGTTGATACATGTATCCTAAATAAATTAATATGCTATAGTTACTTAACAAGAATCTTATTACCTCTAGCTAATCCACACCCTTCATTGTGAATGGTGACATGCATACCAAAGTTAGTTGTCTTTGAAACAAACATAAGATTTATGGTCAAGCTTACTATATGAAAAATATATGATCTAGTGTTTTCATATTCCAATCCATGAATGGTATCTCTACCATTCCTCAACCAACTATCCTTAGAGATGTAAGGAAGCTAAGGTATTAGAACAACTTCCTACACTAATATTGAGATGAGGGTTATGCAAAAAAAATTCAAATTTGAACAATTACAAAAGCTTGAACAGAAATAAACATAAATAATATTCATACCACAACACAGTGATTTACGTGGGGAAAACCCTTTGGAAGGGAATTCTATATCCTAATATCAACAACTACCTAGTCTAAATCCACAAAATCATGAATATGAAGGGAATTCCCATATCATACCATATTACCATGATAACCCAAGGAATACTTTGAGGTACCTCAAAAATATTTGAAGACTCTTTTAATTGCATCCTAATGACATACCAGGTTTAGACATATATCTAGAAAGAACTCCCACCGCTTGGCAATATCTGATCTATTGCAAACTATAGAATACATTGATGAAACTTCCATTTGCACTCTATTAAGGAACCCAGGTCATGTCTTCCATCTCCAATAGGGATTTTGGAAAATTTAATGTAGATGAATTTATTCCAACTATAAAAGGAACACACAATGGTCTGCAATCCTTCATGTTAAACCTCTATAAAATTGAATTGGCATACTTACTCTGGCCAAGTCATAGATTTATATTCACTTTATCTCTTTTGACTTCCATCTAAAGAATTTACTTAGTTGCACCAAGATATTTCATTTAAAATATAGTCACAAGTTGAGACTTTAGTTATGAAACACTTCCTTTCCCTATACCAGTAAATAACATATCATCAAAATATAATGCAATAAACCAGAAAGGATCACCATCAGATTTATAATAAATGGAGATCTAATTTAGAATTCTCAAATCCCAAAGTCAACACATATGTATCAATTTTTTGGTACCACATCTTAGGACTTTGTTTTAGGCCATACATAGATTTCTTCAATTTATAAACCAAATTAATTCTACCTTTCACCACATAGTGCCCTGGTTGTGTTATGTAAATATCCTCCTCCAAAATCACCATGAAGGAAAGTTGTTTTTGTTAGATGCACAAAAAAATAAGAGGGACAATGAATTAATTGTACACTTAAAAAATTCAATCCCTCAATATCTTCTCAAACCCTTATAATCCATTAAACCCTTATCATGCATTATTAGAATGTAAAGATATGAAATAGTAATGCAAACACATCCAAACACATAACAACACCAAATTTACATGTAAAACCCAAGAAGGGAAAAAACACAATGAGGATAGGCTCACATATATATATGAATTTCAACACCGAATACATTTAGGACCATTTCCAAGTAAAAAAAGAAAGGCTCATTGTTGGGTGGCTCACTCCCAAAAAGAAAGAAGATAGAAGAAAACTATTAAAAAGAGATTCACTATCTCAAGGAAATAGGAGAAATCCACCATTGAAACTTTATTCCATCCACAACCTTCAACTCACTACTTCTAGTAACTTCAAGCCCACTAGAAATGTAGACCCTTCTGCTCACTGGTTTAGAGTCATAGGCATTAAGCTCACACTCAGATCACCACACCTTAATAAAGTTCACATCCTTTGCATACCTTCTATAGATCCACACCCATCTTCAACAATTTACCTTACTTATATATCATCCATGACCTAAAAAATGTTAATTAGTTCATCCTTAATGAAACATATGCACCTAAAATGTGTAACACCAAAATAGGTTAGCACTGTTAGGTCTCAAAAGTGCAGGTTTTGAGCCTTAAGAGGGTTCCAATCTCTTAGTACACTTTTGGCCAATGAACGAGGAAAACCAGATTGATCACCTCCTACTCTTCAAGCTCTGCTAGACCTAGGTGGGTATACCTGAATGATAAGGCATATTTGAGATTTTTAAAAAGATCCTACTTTATGAAATCTACTCAAAATGGCACATGGGGGTGAAGTAGATACAAAGCTTGATAACTAATACCTACTGAGAGTGTTTGAATAATAAAGAATGTGAATTGAATTTATATAAAAAAGTTTTAAATATGACCAGTGCCTAAATCTATTGGGTGAATGGAGATGAAGGATGAATGATGGCAATGGAGACATATATGTTTGATAGGAAAACCTAATATTCAACTTAACTCTAATTGTTGGGAACTTTTGAATGTTTACACCTTATGTAAACATGCATGTTTGTTTATTACAATACTCTTCTTTAATGATCTCAGTGTTATTCCCTCAAATTACTATATGATATGAAAGGTTTTTTAATTCTTAGTTTAAGGGAAACTAATAAGATTAACTATCTTTAAAGGATTTTAATCCATGAGGGAACCAATTAAGATGAATTAACTAAAATAATTTAATTCTCTCTCATGAGAACCCAATCAAAACAATCACACAACAACAACAAATTGTCTGATAAATTTTATGAATTTAAATAACTTGAACAAATCACTTTGGAGACAACACAATGAAAGATAAGCATAAAAATGAACACAACAATTGAACACAAAAGAGATGACCTTTCAAAACTACTTCTTTTACTAACAACTAATTAATTTGCATAATCAAAGAAATAACAAGGCTTAAGACATTTTAGATGTGTGTTTCCTTTCATCAACGTAGAAATCCCATGATCATTGATCTAGCAAAGCTTCATGATAGAAGTCTAAATTCCCTTGCCTTAGTGACCTACTCATTTGAATCCAAATACTTCTCTTCCCATTGATACGCTATAAAATTTGATGGCCACTAATATTCCTAGATCTTTGGTATGGTATGTTTGCAAGATGATTCTACCATCAACTATCTAGTAGTGCCTTTGTATCATTGAAATTTTTTAGATACCCAACATCAAGAAAAATGAATCCATCCATGATCAAATTGAGCCTGTGAAGACTGGTGTCACCATCCTCTTGTACATAGGTTAAACACTTATGAATAACCTAACCAAATTCCCTCTTCCACTCATCCAAGTCTTTTACTTGACCATCATATTTCAAAATTTCTTGTGTATACCATTGTTTTAAGGTATGGAATGAATCCATTCATGTCACAATCCTCTTATCCTCCCCTTGTTTATACTAAAATTCATCAACAATCATTTTCACTATTTGCTTAGTTGGATTTCATGTTGTAGGAGCATTAGGACTCCTTTGTAGAACTCTGCATAACTTGGATAGAGTATGGTGAATGGGTTGCAACCTTTTGAAGAAGGGATCGAATACAAGCATATATGCTTTTATTTGATCAATTTCCCACTGAAGTGATTTAAAACTATCATGCACACTCTCTACTTTATCAATAACCAACTTCAACCTATGCTCAAGGATCTTTTCCATAACTTCACAAAATTGCCTCTTTACTTCATCTTGGGTTTTATTTTCACCCACTTCCTTTTTATGAGCCTTTTTTTGATAAGAAGGAATACTCTGTACAACATTTAATGGAGCACTAAGAGGCTTATATAGAACTATCTCCTTGCATTGTGAAGTTCCTGCTCCTTTTAACTATTCATTCAATTTGACATTTTCCATAAAAAATTTATTAACTTCATCATTAGGAACCTGTTGATGGTTAGTTTAGCACAACATTAAACAAAATATTTCTATCATATTTCTCCTGAAAAAGATAACTGATCTAAAACAACCTATCTTCCAAGGTCCTTGTAGTTGGTTCTCAACTATGCTGGTGTAGTTCAGTGGCCAATGCAACTGTAATATTCAAGGGGATTGTTGGTTATTGAGCTTCTTGATTTTTGTAAGATTGAACTCCTATCTAAACCTACTCTAATGGGGGGTATAAAAAAATGGAAAAAGATAGATCAAGGACATAGAAAAGAAAAGAATGTTGATTCATCAGTTAACCAGACCTATTGCTCTTCAAGGAATTTCCTAAACTAGAACTAAAAAAAAAATTAACCTATAATCAATACAAAGTCATTCATTCATAGTGCAAATATTAATAGCAAATTTCAAATCACAATTCGAACAAAAGAAAAAGATTAAATTCCATTCATTTCTGGAAAGTTTCAAATCAAACAATTAACCAAATAAATATCATTCTAGAGCATAACTTAAGACAGGTTTGAATCTAATTGTTTCTACTATTGTAAAATAGATAAACAGTATTTACAATTTTGGAAAATTCACTAGTGTATGGAAACCAATATCCTCAAATTACCTCAAGAAAATTGAAAAAATCAGAAAAATTCATCATCTATCCTACTGCTAACTCTAATCAACTAACTTGTAAAACTTCTAACCATTTTTCCTATGTGTCTCATCTTTTCAAAGTGAGCAGATTTGACATTTAATAGCTCACTAATTACATAATTCCCTCCAAAATCAGCTATCAAAAGCTGTAGTTTTTGTGTGTATAAAATCACTCCTCACAAGTGACTTTCTTTTTCAGCTCTCAATTTGGCTTTAGTTAACAACTGCATCTTTAAGTAACAACTCTAAGTTCTCCCTCTTGTACAATGTAGAGAAATATCCTTTTACAAAAATCATATCTCATGATCCCACCATACATTCAGTCTACAACCAGTTCAAATATCTTTAAAAAAATCTTCTCTATGCATATTTGATTTGCACATCATCTTGATTGCAATATAATATTCTCCTCAATAACACCTGCAAACAATAGAACACATTAATTAATAAAACTCAATTAAATAAAATTCCAAAATATTTCAATTAAATGCAAATATACTTTAAATTTTATAATTGAAATAAAAATCATCTCTTAAATTAATATTATAATAAAACCAAAATAATATTATTAACAAAAAGGTTTGTGCATGGATTTAAAACTTCAGCTCTTCTTTGCTCTACAATTTGAAACTTCCTGCAAACATATTAATTCACAAAATTAATATTGTTTAGAAAATGCATAATTGTTTCATAAAATGGACTTTACTCTAGAATATATATCAATCAGTCAATTAATCCAAAATCCTGGAAGTCACATGCATGAACAACAACCAAAAATCTGAACAATAGGGAATTGTAAATCCCAAGCTATTTATTATATCCAGTTATATCACATTATTAACCATTTCAAAGCCCATAACCATGGAAAGAATACTTATTAGACATAGGACCCTTTTGGAAAGACTCAACAAAACCCCACATCACAGACATGAAGCAATCTGTAAATCACTTTAATAACCAAATTGTCACCTTTGAAAGAATGGTTGAAATCTTGAATGTGAAGTGTGAGGGACATATGGATTTGAAATCCATCATCAAACATGGTTTTGAACATTAGGAATGTCGGGTAACCGCGACCCGATATAAACCAGTCGCCTATTAAACGTTAGCGATGACCCGGCGGCAGCGAAGCGACATGCCCTGCGGTACCGCGGTGTTGGGGGAGACTAGGCGTCATGACCAACCTCACGCAGCCGGATCATCAAACATGGTTTATCACAACATTGGAATCTAGTAAAAGAAACAACCACAAAATTTATGAAGTGGAACCAAAATATTACCAAATACCATTTTATCATGGCTTAGGGGGAAACATTCAAGACCCCTTTTCAATAAGAATTCAAATCTGACCGCATGATCCACTTCAACTTACCCCATCACTGGGTACTCAAAGAAAAGATTTAATTTTCTGGCTATTCTAAGGTGCAAGGATCCAAATAAAAATAGACCAAAGATATTACCAAACCCAATTCAATATATGTCACTAGAGGATTAAAATATGATAATAAAAAAACAAGGTCAACTTAGTAACAAGGACATGATATCTTTACCCCTGATCCCATTTCCATACATGCTTGCAATGATTTTATTCTATGTGATGAAATTTCTTTGAGTTCCTTGTCAAAAAACTTGCGTATTCACTATGCTTTCACATATGTTTTAAAGCTTTTAAAGCATTTCAACAAATCCGATGTCCTGTAGTCATGGCATCCTATATTTCCTATGCAGATCCATTTTAGGCATATCTTGCAACAAAAGATAACATTTCTTCAACGTAATTATGTAAATTAGTTTAAGTACCTTCTCTATGCTTGCACATTCTGTATATTCATCAAGAAACCATCATAAAAATCAATTTTTGTGACTTCAACAATCATTCGCTCCTCGAAATGACATCTCATTGAGACATTCAGTCAAGCAGCTGATTTTCCTTGTTTATGCTTGCCTAACTTTGCATTTGTGTGTTCATATTTATAGCTCCCATCTCGATGTGAGCAAGTGGATGTGGATGTCCTCTGTTTGAAAGTTCTTTACAATGCCTTTGATAAATCTAATTTGTGTATCTGCTAGGAACATCCATGTATAAGATTTAAGACATCTTGTCCAAATGGTTCACGCCTTGTCTTTGCTTTGATTTATCATTGGCGTAGAGGAGAGTATTGACTGCATAAATCATCACTTGATCTGCTTATTGTATTTTTTTGAGATCCCCATCACCCTTTTCAACAGATCTATTTTTCCATATTCGACCATCATGGCATTTTGTGAGATGATAATTTCTCTGAGGCATTCTATCAAACCATTTACATGCATTGTTCATGTATTTTATATTTTGAAACTCTAATTTTGGCACACATGTGGAAGATGCTAACAAAGGTTTACAACCTTGAACTAAATTAGCTTGAAATTTTCTGAAATCCTCTTCAACAAACTCAACACACCCATATTTCAATCAGGTTCCCTTCAATGAAATGAAACCCGCTTTTGGGCTATCTATGAGCATTGCATTCCATGAAATCCCCTCTTTGAGGCATTTTGTTAAACAGTTCATGTGTATCTTCCATGCTTCCACATTTTGTATTTGGCCTTTCACAAGCCCGTGATTGAATTTTCTTTAAGGTTTTAATGCCAAATCAAAAAATCCATTTTGTACATATTCTGCAAGCATGATATTCATGAGGTGTGCCATCTCTTTGGAGGCATTTTGTGGGACAGCATGTGCCTCCATTTTTGCTTCGCTATTTTGTATGCATGTCGATTTACATAATCCTGTTATCTTCGAGGAGATTGCCAAACAATGTGTGTTCCATGACAAAACCTCTTTGAGGTGGCTTATGTCCAAGTGCGAGCATGAAGGGTGCTTTATGAGATTTAGCTTTACATTGTTGATTGCATCTCCTTAAAATCTTTTTGAAACTTTCTCAAGATCTGTTATGAGCCAGTCCTATAATCTTTTCATTTGTATGGAATTTTTAAAAAAAAAAACCTTTTCAACACATTCATCTTCTCAAATCCTACAATCATGGCAAACTGTACTTGTGCTTGTGCCGACGAAAACCATTTCGGGTTGGGACTTTTGATTTTATAGAATATTTGCCAATGGTTTGTTCGGAATATGGTTTTCCATGAGAGATATTAATTTTAATAAATTTTTTTTTTCAGGAGGCGGGTTTGGGTTTATCCTGATCCATGAACTTTATTTTCTCCTCTGTGCCATCGAGAAGTGGGGTCGAGTTTTGCTCAGGAGTGGAATTAGAATGAATTTAGGACATGGAATTTTTCTGTGAGTTTCTAAGTTCTCTTTTAGTTTTGGCCCCACACAAGCTGCGAGATCAGAACCATTTATTTCAGGATCGTAGCAAGAGTCGTTTATTAATGTATCCCCCAATGCCCATTTTCAACTTGGTTCCACTGGGTATTTTATTATTTATTTTTCTACCTCTTGACGGGGCAGGATCGAGATTAGATCATGAAACTTATTTTCACCTTTTATAAACATTTTTAATTTTTTAAATCTTTTAAATATTAAAATATTTTTTTATTCATTTTTTATTTTTTATAATTTTTATGTCTTTTAAAATTCAAAGATTAAATTATGATTTAAAAAAATCTTTTAAATTAGGTTTAAAAAGATTTTTATTCAACTTTTCAAATGTTTAAAAACACAAAATGTTTATTACATTATTATTATTTTTAAAACTTTTCATTTTAAATATTTTAAATTTAGAAAAAAGATTTATTTTAAAAGTTTTATTTACTTATTTTCAAATGTTTTAAATTTTTTGTATTTTTGTATTTTACAATTTTCTTTTTTTGTATTTTTTGAATTTTACAATTTTTTTACATTTTATAATGACTCTAAGGCATAACAACGCGACGAAAAAAGATGACACCCAGACCAAAAAAACACAAAATAAAAAAAAGACACAAGAATTGAACACGGCAAAAAGACGAGGACCAAGATGAATGAAAATGACCAAAACAAACGAACAACACAACAGCGAAAGACGAGACGAAACAAAAACAGGTCGAAGAACAAGATAGGAACGAAACCGGACTAGATAAGGAACGCGAACCCGAACATCACCCAAAGGTGAAGTAGGGATCAGAATCAAGGTGGAACCAAAACTTGAAACCCCAAAAGGTGCCAGGTGTCGATTTCAGCCCGCAACTCAATCTCGACAAAATAAACCAATGAAATGAAAGAAAACTGAAGGGTCCCTGACTTTTCCAAGGGAAAAGTTGGGCCATGTATATAAGGCATAATATAACCTTTGTTCCTTTTCATGTTCCTTCAATCTATCCTCCAATCCCTTAACAGTTGCATGAGTGAACATGGCTGAATGCATGGTCAATGTGGTTGCCTCCAAAGGGGTGGTGTCCTGTATTGTCCTTATCGTTGCTGCCCCTTTCATTCCTTGTATCACATCTAATAGTTTAAGCTTCGATGTGTTTTTCTGCTTGATCCATATGGCTAGGGTTTCAATCTTTGGATTATACCCAGTTCCACTCACTCCTTCATTAGAGTCACACTTTGCAACTAGCATTGGATCTTCTTGAGCCTACACCTAATCAAGAAAAAACATTTTATTTAATTCCAACCCAGGGAAAATGAGCATATTTCTTTTCAAAATCATCTCTATAGCCTTATGGGCACTAATGTCATTGTGATCAACTTTTAATTCATTGAAGGTCTATGCCACCATTTTATTCTTCTATGGTTCTTCAATTCCAATTTCATCTAGCTCCATTTTCTCTTCAATTTCTTTTATCTTCATCTTTGTCTAGAAATCCCTAAACTTTGGAGTCTTGATGAACTCATTTTCTATGAATCTCCTGGTTGCAATTTCTCACTCATCTTTGTGTATCTTTGCACTTGTTTTTTCTGCATCATCCATCCTTTCCTCGTGCCTATGAGCGCTAGTCACATTGATAGATTGATCAACCTCAACATCACCTTTCAATGATTGCAATACGATGGCCACTTCTTTAGTGTCTCCCTTTGCTTCACTCTCTTCATAAGAGACTAATGGTTCAATGTTTTTTGTCCTTTGTCTCTTAGGAGGCAATTTCTCCATGGGAGATTTAGAGGTTGCACCTAGGGTGTGCTCTGTAGTTATCATACCACCAAGTTCCTAAAGATATACTTCTTTTCTACTATATAAATCCTCAAATTTATCAATTATCTAATTTATCCTCCTGATGGGGTTTTTTTCCTCAATGAAATAAGCAAGGAAACTTCTTTCATTTTGCTTCTTCCTCTCTTCAAGCTTCATTATAACTTCCCATTTTTTCTTTCTAAGGGACACCTCATGAAAAGTAAGGAAATTTCTTATCATGTCCTCTTCATTGTCCACTTGGTGTGCCACTGTCATTTTGGTAAGAAGATTATGCCTTATGTTATTCATATGATTTTCAGGGTTAAAGGCTCTTGCTTTTCCATAATCCAATGCATATCTTGTCTTCAAATAATATTGCAACTCCTCCAGTGTATTTGATCCTACTATCTAGTCTCCAAATTTGGTTAAGTTTGGAAAAAATGTGCCCTTCTTTTGTTTGTGCATTACATCCTTTTCTATCCACATCCTTTGCCACATAAATTCAAGAAATGCTAATCTAAGGGGCACAAACTTTGGTAGTATGTGTGGAGCAGTAGGGCAGCAATAAATTCTTATTATTGTAACTTCTGTGAGAAAGAACCAATCACAAAAATTATGTGTGTGACCTTGTTCCTATCTTAGGTTCAAAGGCCTTAACAATTGTTGCATTTTGTTTGGAAATCTTGGTATTGAATAACTAGGAACTCCAAGGATTATGTGCACAAAATATTCATAGAATATAGCAAAGCTTGAATTCTTGCACCAATTGTGCCAAATATAGCACCACTTTTGGATAGGTGTGAGATTCCTTTGCTCATCCACTCTAGAAAAATTCATTCATTTAGTCCAATGGTCTCGATTCTGGTACAATATCATATGAATGTTTGAATGTAATCGGTGCTCTATCCTTTATAACTTGTGAGAATTCATCATTTAACACCCTCTCAAGGTATGAAGCAAAGTCATACTCAATATTAGTCTTAGGTTTTTTAATTCTCATGGGCATCATCATCAGGCTTATTAGCATTTTATCTTGAGCATCCACCCCTAACACTTGGCACAAAGCTAGATATGTATTCACAAAATAATATTGAAAATATGACACAATGAATGGTTCAGTAGTGGAAGTAGAAATGGGGATTGTTTTGTTACCAATGCCTTTGTTCATATATAGAGGTAGCTCATCACTTCTATAAGTCCTTAACTTGGTATAATCTTCCTCGCTCTTCTTCAGGTTTATTTTGATCAGAGCCTGCTTGTTTAAGTTAAAACACTCAATGATAGCTGCTTTGGTTACCTCTACCAATATTGAGCCATTTGGAAACCTTATTGTTTTGGTTGCAGAGTGATAATTATTGGTTAGTAATGTGATAAAGTCCACATAAATAAACACATTCGGGGCAATCAACTTTTCTAAATCCAATATCCAAGGGTTTGACACTAGAATCTTCTCATTTCTCTTACTGTAAAAATACCAAAATAAGTTCCAGCCAAATTTGGAAATGAGAGCATCCCTACAACCCTGCGTAGTGTCTATGAGAACTTTCTTATTTCCCTCCTTGGGATCATAGAAGTATATCTAATATGGACTAGTAGAGGGGTCTCTTCTTTACCTTAGGTTCTTCAGCTTTGATTGTGGCCTTACTTTACTTTACTTGTGATTGTTTTCTTTTAGGAGGCATATTTCAAGTTTTTCTACTATGACTTCAAATAACAGAGCTCTACCAAATACTACACCAATCAAGCTTCTTTAGAGGGTTATTGGTGCACTTACCCAAGTGCTCA